>CM055195.1:4465393-4588048 GCA_029224185.1 Karalla daura
TGTCCTTGTCATTAAATCTCACATCTCTCACTCTGCCTGTTAAAGAAAGTTGGTAAAGAAACTTTCAGATGCCCGTAACGTCCGTCAGACCATCAGAGCTGTTGGATAACACCTTCCAGAAGGTCCTCCCAGCTCCTGCTAACGACTCTGTGTATGTGTGTGCGTATGTGTGTGTGTGTGTGTGCGTGTGTGTGTGTGTTCCTCAGAGGCCGCCAACGGGAACGTCCCGGCCGGGCAGAGGCCTCCGCCTCGGATCCGCAACGTCCAGATCAACAACCAGATCGTCAAGCTCAAGTACTGCTACACCTGCAAGATCTTCAGGCCGCCTCGAGCCTCTCACTGCAGCATCTGTGACAACTGTGTCGGTAAGGAGCCTCTGGCCTGTCTGTCTGCCTGTCTGTCTGTCTGTCTGTCTGTCTGTCTGTCTGTCTGTCTGTCTGCCTGTCTGCCTGTCTGCCCCTCTGTCTGCCTGTCTGTCTGTCTGCCTGCCTGTCTGTTTGTCTGCCCCTCTGTCTGTCTGTCTGCCTGTCTGCCTGCCTGCCTCCTTGTCTGTCTGTCTGTCTGTCTGTCTGCCTGCCTGTCTGCCCCTCTGTCTGTCTGTCTGTCTGTCTGTCTGCCTGCCTGTCTGCCCCTCTGTCTGCCTGTCTGCCCCTCTGTCTGCCTGTCTGTCTGTCTGTCTGCCTGCCTCTCTGCCTGCCTGCCTGTCTGTCTGTCCCTCTGTCTGTCTGTTTCTCTGTCTGCCCCTCTGTCTGCCTGTCTGCCCCTCTGTCTGCCTGTCTGTCTCTCTGTCTGTCTGTCTGTCTGTTCCGGGGTGTCAGAAATAGAAAGGTGGCCACTCTGAGCGGCTCAATAATGGAAGAAAGTTTTTGAAAAATGAAACAAACGGGCGAAAAGGAAGCTAACAAAGAGGGTTTTAATGTAACATGCTTTGAATTTTGACAGTGCTTTGAACTGTGTCGTGTGTGTGTGTGTGTGTGTGTGTGTGTGTGTGTGTGTGTGTGTGTGTGTGTGTGTGTGTGTGTGTGTGTGTGTGTGTGTGTGTGTGTGTGTGTGTGTGTGTGTGTGTGTGTGTGTGTGTGTGTGTGTGTGTGTGTGTGCGAGCCTGCAGAATAACAGTGATTTGGCCTCTGATGATTGAGGAATGTGTTGGAGGGGAGCAACATAAGAGGAGACAGTGGAGGCTCAGTGAGAGACTGAGAGCTCAGTCATTGTGAACACTGGTTCATCTGTGTCCACCTGCCCCACACACACACGCACACATACACACACACACACACACACACGCGCGCATAGTCCAAGCATGACATAGCAGCGTGCCTCGGTCCCTGTTTTACAGCAGGCATATCTCCTCCTCAATGCGACATTGTTTAACATCTCTCTCAGACTTTATACAGAGTGTTGTATTTGTTTAAACCCGAGGCCTCTCTGGTTAATAAATGATGAGATGTCTGAGGTTCAATACAAAAAAAAAGTGCAGTTCTGCTTTGTATGCTCTGGATTACAGCCCACATTTTTCTTTTTACCTTTTCAGTAAATCACATGGAGAAAAATGGCAATTAAGTGTGATTATTCAGCTAGTAAAGTGCTTTCAGCTTTAATTCGAGAGTTGTCAGATATCCATATTCAGCCGGCGTGGAGGATTATAGGTCTGGGGGATCAACAAAAGCTTTTGCAATTTGCCGTAGCAGACTGGAGGCGGGCTGCAGACTTTGATGGCGGTGGCTGGATATTTTCGGCGTGAGCTGCAGATTGTGTTTAAGGATGGAGGATGCGTCTCCACTTCCTGCCCCTGCTGAGGTCATTTCTGCTGATTGGACCTCGTCCCTGCTCCTTTTTTCCCCCCCAATCAATATCAGGACTCCTCTCCTAAATAACTAATTCAAACCACACTCTTCTGTTAAAAAACCTGGACATTATCACATGTTGTAGCTTGTGTTCCCTCTGGTAAAATGAAGGGGGCAGTTTATATGACCCGGCCACTAGGGGGCAGTCTCTTTGGGTGGCTTAAAGAAAACAACGCTTTTTGTTTTCTATCTCTGAGTGGCCTCAGGATTTACATTCCTGCTGTGCAGTTTACTTAATATTATTGTGGAACCTCATCCTGGGCGTGAACTGTTGTCTCTGGGGCAAAGAACAAGTATGAGGGGCCGCGTTTAGGCCTGCTGTCCATCCGACCCTGCCCTGTTTTCATCTGCCTCTCCAAATTACAGAAGAGGAAGGACACAGAGGAAGTGGTGGCTATATTTAGACTGCAGGTTCACACAAAGCTGTATTTGACTGCAGCCCATACCAGGGTATTTTTAACACATTTTGTCTTCCTGAGGATGGTATCACATGAGATGGGAAGTAATGAAGTATCAGATACAATTTCAAACTTTTAACTGGAATATGTCAGCTGTTTGTACATTACTTGGCGATATTTTACTTCTCCTCCCAAAGTTTGAAGACAAACTTCCATACAAATCTCTATTTTGTGTGCAGAGAAAGTTATTTTTTTATTTTGCCAAGTTATCAAAATTGTACTTTAGTGTACAATGGGCAATACAACTGAGGGTGCTCCCACAGAAAACAGTCATAATTGTACAAAATTCACTCAAAAAAAGAACAAAAAAAAAAGACGTGTCACAGAGAAACAGGGAAGTCAGTGACACAGAAGACTAAGCCAGAAGGATGACTCGACAAAAAGATGAGAAAGACAAGATAAGAAGACTTTGTCTCGTGGTTAAGAGTCAGCACACAGACAAATAAATAAGTGAACAATATTGTCTTAAGAAGAACTTGATGCATGCATAGATTTATCTATATACTGGACATACGTTGTATCAGTTCTAAAAATGTAAGTATACAACTTAAGTAGGTTTTACTTGTAAAATATGCATATATGTATGTATATATGTATGTATGTATGTATGTATATATGTATGTATGTAAATATTATGGACAGAATATGAGTGCTTTTGGCCACTCTGCTCAACGTCTGCTACCATTTCTATCCTTACACATATTTCCTTTTTGTTTCCTCCTCCTCACAGATCGCTTTGACCATCACTGTCCATGGGTGGGCAACTGTGTGGGCAAGAGGAACTACAGGTACTTCTACCTGTTCACCATGTCCCTGTCTCTGCTCACCATCTACATCTTCACCTTCGACATCGTCCACGCCGTCATGCGTGAGTATCCGACCAGAGGGAGGAAGAGGAGGGAGGGAGGGAGGGAGGGAGGGAGGGAGGGGGTGAGGAGGACAGGCTGACAGAATGTGGCAGAACAGGAGGAGCAGCTTGGACTCTGACCGGCTCCTCGGAGCCTCCTCTGAGGGCTCTATGGTGAGCTGAGCCTGATCTGGCCCGGCTCGGCCCAGGCTTCTTCCTCCGGCCTGACGTGACGCTCTACAGCGACTGACAGCCTGGCGCCATCCCTCCTTTCATCCTCCTCCTCCTCCTCCTCCTCCTCCTCCTCCTCCTCCTCCTCTCGCCCTCGCCCTCACTCTGCCCGACACATGCAGCGAGGCTCCAGAAAGAGTCTGGGAGCGGCGGGGTGTTTCCAGTCGCGTTAATTAGCCGCGGGCTCGTTATCTGAGTCCTGCAGTGAGAGAGTCGGATTGTGACGGGTGTCTGTGCTGCTCTGTTGGCAGGTTCGGTGGATAATGGCTTCCTGAACACTCTGAAGGAAACACCTGGGACATATCCTTTGTCAGCTCTGACCACGGTGCACGGCACAAAACAAGCAAAGCAGCTGCTGTGTATGAGTGTTTTAACACCCCAGCTTTGTCCGTTCCTCCTCGAGCACTGATGTTCTAATTATAGCTTAGCATCCGTAACGAGGCGAGGCCAGCAGGCCTTGATGAGGCTGTGTCCGCTGCTGTTTTATTTTAGTCTCTCCAAAACGAAAAACACAACAAAAGGTGTGAGGAAATGATTAGAGGAAGAGGTTTTCCTTCCTGTAGCAGTGAGATGTCTCTAGCCATTCCCGTTTTATAACAAAGGAAACAATTATTAGACTAATAAAATAATCAAAAACAGCTATGTTAATAATCAGTCGATTTCAGTATTTCAGAAAAGATTTTGAGAAATCCAAATTCCTTCCTGAGACCTTTTCCTGAACCTCTTAAATATGAATATTTTCTAGTGTCTTTAGCCTCTTTATGAGGCTGATAGTGCAAATCATCCACTTTCTTTAGTCTGTATGACAGAAAATTGAGATGAAAATATAGAAAAAGTAATTTAAAGATCTGATCTGGGCCTTTGTGAACGAGGCCTTGATCATTTTCACAGGTTCTGTCTCATTTAATAAACCAAGCATCTCATCAATCAATCTAGAAAGTAATCCTCAGATTAGTCGACTAAAACAAAGCCCTAGAATGAACTCATGTAAACTCCTGCTGCATTTCTTCTTCTTAATCACAGCAATAAACAGTTAAAAACAATCTCCACTTCCACTTATTTTTAGACCTCGGCTCCTTTTACAGACGCTCGCTGGCTTTGATCACGTTGCAGCATCAGCGGCGGCGTGTGACACATCCCTGTCACCTGCTCTCAGCTGTTCAATGACCCACCGTGTGTGTGTGTGTGTGTGTGTGTGTGTGTGTGTGTGTGTGTGTGTGTGTGTGTGTGCGTGCTGCTTCCTTAACTGGTCTCCACTGTGCTGGAGGTACTGGTGTGCTTCTTCACCCTGTGGTCGGTGGTGGGACTGACCGGCTTCCACACCTACCTGATCTCCCTCAACCAGACCACCAACGAGGACGTAAGTCTGCAGCTCAACCATTCACTGGTCCACACTGGTCCATACTGGTCCACACTGGTCCACACTGGTCCATACTGATTCACACTGGTCCACTCTGGTCCACTCTGGTCCACTCTGGTCCACACTGGTCCACACTGGTCCACACTGGTCCACACTGGTCCATACTGGCTCACACTGGCTCACACTGGATCAGTCTGGATCACTCTGGTTCACACTGGGCCACACTGGACCATACTGGTTCACACTGGTCCATATTGGTCCACACTGGTTCACACTGAACCACACCAGTCCACACTGGTTCACACTGGGCCACACTGATCCACACTCATTCACACTGGTCCATACTGCTCCATACTGGTTCACAGTGGTCCACACTGGTCCACACTGGTATGCACTCGTGCATACTGGTCCATAATGGTTCACACTGGATCACACTGGTCCGCACGCAGCCTGGTGCTTTGCATCCCATTTGTTTATGAATCCCATTGTATGAGTACAAATACACAGTGCCTTGCATTGCTCAGTCCATCACCTATGTCTCTGAAATAACTAGGTTTGTTCTGAGGCTGATGAGGTGATCTCTGATTAAGCTGCTGGTCTTGATGGAAACCATTTTGCCTGATAGTTTTGGAGAGAGTTAGTTATGGAGAGAAGTGTGTAATAACGTGGGTTTAAATATAGAAATTCTGCTTGGTTTCTTTTGCTTTTTGGGGATCTGAGATCTCTCTGTGTTGTAGCGTCCATAAAAGGAGATAATCTGGTACATCTAAAGAAGGAAAGTACCTCAATCAATCAATCAATCGATCAAACATTACTTGTAAAGCACTTGCTTTACACTCGTTATGACGTAAACTGAAAACATTGGGAAGCTGTTTAAAACCATGGACAATAAGCAAAACGCTATCATTACCCTGTTATGAGAAAACGTAGGTGGTTGTGTTCAAAAATTAAGATGAATATAGAAACTAAGGAGTAAATTAGAGAATAAATGTGCAGATAAATTAATAGATGATTAGTAACTAAGTCAACACAGAACTTGCCACTTGTAAAGTGGCGTATAATGAGACCCATCCATCCATTATCTTACCTGCTTTGTACATTAACAGAGTCCCAGGGGTCTGAGGAAGCCTGTCTCTAGCATACAAGGTGACGGCAGGAACACACCCTGTTATACATGTCTCCAGTGTATTACATAACACACACACACACACACACACACATCACTCACTCTCACTCTCACACCTAGGGGCGACTTAGAGTCTCTAATCAGCTTAAACATGTATGTTTTTGGGGTGTGGGACGAAACCAGATTACCTGGGAAAAACCCTTGTATGCACACATTAGAGAGAAAGAGAAAGTCCCTCGGTCCTACCCGGAGTACTAGATTTAGTCTTAACCAAATCATAAACTAATGAGGTCCCTCAAAATGTGAGAGAGACACACACACACACAGGCGAACAAATCCATATTGCAGACATTTGTCTCGTCCCCGCAGATAAAGTGTTGAGATGATCGCGTATAAATTTGGATTAATGGCCTCAGTCTTTTGTGTGTGTGTGTGTGTGTGTGTGTGTGTGTGTGTGTGTGTGTGTGTGCGCGTGTGTGTGTGTGTGTGTGTGTGCGTGTGTGTGTGTGTGTGTGTGTGTGTGTGTGTGTGTGTGTGTGTGTGTGTGTGTGTGTGTGTGTGTGTGTGTGTGTGTGTGTGTGTCCCTCCACACTACTGGAAAGATAAACATCCAGGTGTAAACATTACGGTTTCCGAGACGATGGTGCCGTTACCGTGACGACGGCTCGGCCAAAACCTCCGCCAGTTAAACGAGGGGAAAGCAAATACATATATATATATATATATAAATATATATATAAATATACATATGTATATATATAAAGAGAAAAAAAAGAATAAATAAGGCTGTCAGACTGTGAGGAAACTCAAACATTGCGGAGGAGAGGAAAAAAAACCGTCTTGTTTACGACTGGAATAAAGTCACGCAGCTTGGATCATCACTCTTCAAATGACCACACTGTGCCTCGGCATTTCAACATTTCCATATATCCTCTTTTTTTCTTTTTTTCCCCTCCCATGCCGCTCGGCTGAGCCCAGACGCTTCTCTCTTCCTTTCTTTATTATAAAAGAAATGTGGCCGACGCAGCAGGAGCAGTTTGAGCCATATGACAAATTGCCCGGTAAACGCTCTGAATGCTAAAAAAGCCAGCCAGCCGGAGTCAGACTCCTCCTACTGTCCTCCAGTCTAATGATCTAAAAATATGCCCCCCCTTCTCTCCCAACAAGAGACAGAATCTGCTATTCTTAATAAATCCACAGAGCCGGAATAAGGGCGGGATTGTTTCTCCCTCTGTCGACTTGTCATCTTCCTTTAAGAAGATGGAGAAGAAGGAGAGGAAGATGCTAGTGAGGCTAAATGAGGGGAGGACAAAAAAGTGATTGCTGGATCTCTTTTTTTAGTCACCACACACACACACACACACACACACACACACACACATAAAGGTGATCTAATGCAGGTAATAAGTGGTGATGATGCACATGGATGAGTCGACAGAGGGAGTCGTTTATATCGTACGACATGAACGTCTTCCTCTGTCGATCCTCTCCTCTTCTGTCTGGAGGTGGTGGGAGGTTCTAGATGGCTTCAAGCATGAGAGTGCACTCGTACTTTGTTGTCGTGATTAATTTATGATTCTCCCCTCCTGTGGGGATGGCTGGCTGGCAGGCTGGCCTCATTTTATTTTATTTCTTTATTATTTTTTTTATTTCATCCAGTCGCTAACGAAGCTGCTTTTACGGACGGCCTCTACAGCTGCAGCTCGGGTCGTGTCGATATCTGCGATCGCTCTAATAATAGACGCATCGATAAACCTGCAGGAGCTGGGTCGGGAAGGCTGCCAGAAACACAGGAGGGAGGAGGAGAGAGGAGGGAGGAGGAGAGAGGAGGGAGGAGGGAGGGAGGAGAGAAGGAGGGAGGGAGAGGAAGATGGAATAAGGTCGAACAAGAGAAGGCACCTTGAGTGTTGTAGCTGTGGCGGTCTCTCCCGTAGGATGGTGCATGTTCTGCCAAACACACACACACACACACACACACACTAACACACACACACACACACACACACACACACACACACACACACACACACACACACACACACACACACACACAGATAGTACACATTGGTATGCGGTGCAGAAGTGGCCTATGGGCAGACTGTTGACCTATATCTGCTGCAGCTACAGAAATATGCTAAACTCCTGCTGTGCAGCATCACATTCATAACAATCAGTCTCCTCTTTCTCCTCGTTTTTATGCTTGTCTTTGTTCTTTAGTCCCCTCAATATCAACCTGATGGAGTTTATTGATCTTACAACAGAGAAATACTCTTGTTACAGCAGCAGTAACACTAGAGCAAAAAGAGACAAGTCCAAAAAAAGGTCAAGATCAAAGAAAGAAAGAACATTTTAAAAATGTGTGCGATAAGATGTGTGTAACTGGATAATTGCATTGAAAAGCCACAAGTCTGAGGGTGCCAGGTACTGTTATTATAGTATGTCTCGCCTTGAAATTTCCCCATTTCAGGACCAATAAAGACATATTCTCTTCTACTCATCTTCATGTTTTTGAACCAGTCAAACATCAGACAGTAGCACAGGTGAGGTGACCCTGAGTGGTGTCAGCAGGTGTTGTGTTCAGGCTTGTATACATGGCAGCACCACCTGTACAGTATGTAACCTGAGAGCTGAAGACCACTGGAAACTACACCCTCCTCCATGTGCTGGTGTTTGTTTACCTCATCTGAGGTTGACAGAGGGAGCGCCTCCACATTTTTATCGACTCTGTTCTCTTCTCTCCAACGTGTTATAGAGACGTTAGAGCAAAGAGTCTGTATGAAGAGAAATAAAGAAATAAAAATAAAAGTGAAGGGAGAAGGCTTCGTCCTTCCCCAGAGGGAATTACTTTCTCTCTCGGAGTGAAGATATCAGAAATGTCAGGATGGAGTTCCAAATATTTCCCCCTGTAATATAATAGTGAAGCTGTAGAAATATTAGTATCTCACCCTCATTATGTGGATATGAAATAAGCTGGTTTACAGTACAATATGTGTACAATAGTGCACGTATTGTAGAGAGAAGAGAAGTTTTTTGGGGTTAAAATGTCCCTCCTGTTTAATAATACATAGGATGAGTTGAGCGGGTTTATATGCAGTACAGTCCAAGTTTTTAACAGGGAGGTGGGGGATCCTTTGTATGAGCTCTCAGATTTATCCATGAATAATTAAGGCGGTTGTAATGTGTAGCTGCTGTGCTCGTTGGCACATAGAGTTCCCATTAAAACCAGGAATCGTGAAATCCCCGGCAAGATCCTTTTTAGTAGGTCAGAGCCGAGCCTGTGGGAACGGCGTCTAAAAATGGAGCCGCGCTTTTGAATAAGGTATAAACCAGAGGCAGAAAACTTTCTGAGAGAGGCCGTAAGCAAGCCAGGATGGGTCTGAGGTGTGGGGCTGAGGTTTGGGATCTTCTTGACTCATCAGTGATGTTTGCATTTTTTCCTTTGTTTTGTTTTTTGTGTGTTTACTTGATGCAGATCAAAGGATCCTGGTCAGGAAAGAACAGAGTCCAGAACCCGTACAGCCACAAGAACATCATCAAAAACTGCTGCGAGGTGCTCTGTGGGCCCACGTACCCGAGGTACCTTCTTCCTCTTCATCATCATCACTGAGTTTTGACATATTTGCGGCTGTGGTCGGGGAGACGTCTCACAGCCACTGACTGGTCTCGTCTCTGCAGCGTCTTGGACAGGAGAGGTCTGATGCAGGAGGATTTGTCTGTTTCTGCGATGCCTGCTGCACCCTCCTCTTCCTCCTGCAGCAGCAGCAGCAACCCAGCACCACAGACCACGGTCAGCACACACACACACACACACACACACGCACACACACTGAGCCCTCCTCCTCTCCCTCTCCTTCCACCCAGCCTTACTAAAGTGGATCAAGGCTGCAAAGAACAGAATAGTGAATAGAAAGCAGACATAAAGACTCTAAACCAATTACATAGAGTGTTTGAGAAAAGAAAGGGTCTGTGTGTGTGTGTGCGGGCATGTGTGTGTGTGTGTGTGAGACAGAGGGAGAAAGAGGAAGTGTGGTCTAAGCGGCACTTTCCTTATTGATAATGAATCCTGTGACTGGGATATGAAACCATCTTGTGTCTCTTTTTATAGTTTCATCGGCCCCTTGCTCATCTTGCACTGCTTTCATTATTGGTTCAGATGAGACATTTCAGCTCTTGTTAAATCCCTTACATGAGTCTGTCTGTTAAACGACTTCATTCTGCAGCGGTCCCGGTGCCGGATCGATGCGAGCTAACGAGCTAAAACATAATGTTTGCGTTTGCCACGTTTTCGATTGATGCAGCACGCTAACATCACAAACATCGAGGATCGGCTGCGATCTGAATTATTTATGTTTACAGAGCTTCAAAGAGTATTTTGGTGAAACCAAAAAACAGGATTTTCAGAATTTGCCCAAATGGCTGAAATCCTTCAAAATGCTCAAATTTCATTTGTGATTCGGGTCAGATGGAAGATTATCGCATAGAGCTTATAAATAGATGGAGAAATAGATAGATACATAGATAGATAGATACATCTGGGATGCTCCCATTGCGTCTTCTCATCCATCTGACATTATACATTTTGGGTCATAATAAGCATAATACTATCTATCTAAACATGTATATTGTCTATAATACAATGTATGAATCTTTCTGAGTGTGAGTGCAGGACTCATCACAGCTGTGAGTTGACCCTTCAGTCAGGGGATGCTCGACTTTGATTGACATCCCAGGCGCTCATGTCATTTTTAGCTGCATCCAGTGGCTGTGTACTGTCACTGTCGATTCTCAGATAAGGCTGCAGACGTGTCATAGCAGCAGCTGCACACAGAGCAGCTGCTGCCTCCATCCTGTCTCTCTCTCTCTCCCTCTCTCTCTCTCCCTCCCTCCCTCTCTCCCTCCAGAGGTCTCTGACTCCTTTCTGCCTCTTTTCAGCACGCTGTCCTCTGCCTACAGAAAACCACCGCTCCGCTCATCCCCAACGAGCACACGCCCGACGACGCCAAGCCCAGCCTCGCCGCCCCGGCCCCCCAGACTCCCTCAGGCCCCGCCCCCAAAGAGGAGAAACCCCCGGCCGCCAAGGTGCCGCCCCTGGCCTCGCCCGAGACGGACGCAGAGACGTCCCTGGCCAAGGACACCTCCCACTAGCTGCATGCCCAGAGTCCACTCCCTTCCACCCCCCCCTCACCACCACCTCCTGCCCCTCCTCACCCCCCCCCCTCCTCCCCCAGGAGATCCTGGCTGGTCAGGAGCTGAAACATTCACAGCGGACGTGTGGCTACGGTGCAGGGTGACTCAGTGATTCTCCTGCCCTACATTTCCTCCTGAAGAGCAGAAGCTCCTCCTCCTCCTCCTCCTTCCCTCTGCTTGTCCTCGCCAGCAGCTGCAGAGCTGCTTGACTGACACCCGCTCCTGCAGGAGGAGGAGAGGGAGGAGGAGGAGGAGGAGGGGTGATTTAAGGGAAAGTCAGCAGCTTCCTCTGACTCCTGAACACTGCATGGAAAAGACACACACACGATGGGGAGGAGGGAGTTGAGAAGCTGCAGATGATGGACTGAAAATAAAAAACTTTTACTCTTCGTCTAAAAACTAAATGACATTAATCGTGAGAGGCCAGTTCAAATATACTCCAAGTGCAAGTGTCTGGCAAAGACAATACTCCTCGTGGACATGTATAAACCCTCATACATACAGTCAAGTCTCTGTTGTGTGCACATTACATGCCCTATGCAAACCTGCGAGAAGGCCGGGCCGAGCGGGCCGAGCTGTAAGTCTGTGAGTGCGCATGATGTCCAGACAGGTGGAGAGGACCGGGACTGGTCCTCGTTTTGAGATTTACCTAAAGTCTCCTTCCAGGCAAGTCAAAAATCTACCTTGTATTCTGATATTGCTGCATCCAGTACTGTCGATACTTCTGTGCATCTTCTTCATTTCTCGATTTGGTTTTTTGTTTTTTTCAAAGCGATCCGATCCAGAGCAGAGCCTGTCCTTCCATTTTTATATATATAATGATGTGATGATGATTTAAAGGCGGCGTCGGGGCTGTAAAATAGATGGAAACGCTTCACGCACAGTTAAAGGTCTTGCATCAAGGAGACACTCTGCCAGAACCCATGCACCTGTGTGTGAGAGGGTGAGAGAGAGAGAGAGAGAGAGAGTGTGTGTGTGTGTGTGTGTGTGAGTGTGTGAGAGAGAGAGAGGGAGAGAGAAGGCCTGACCTCTGTAGGTAGACACTAGAAGTGACAGTGCCTTATCATGCTGGTTGACAATTAACTGCAGCTGAGGGTCAACCAACAGAGACAGAGACGCCCCCGAGTCAGAGTAGAGAAGAAACTATGAGAAACTAATGTTGGGAAGTTCAGGATCCAGCACCAGTGATGGGAAGTTCATGATCCAGCACCAGTGTTGGGAAGTTCAGGATCCAGCACCAGTGTTGGGAAGTTCAGGATCCCAGGTGATTAAAGGGATTGTTTGACGTTTTGAGGGCGATGTCGTTTCCTTTCCGAGCCTGAGAGATAACAAAGGTAAAACGTGTTGGAAGCTGAAACTGGGACCTGCCAGCACTTCTGAAAGTGTCCGCGTGTTAAATGTTGAAAGGTGAGAAACAAAGGAGGAAGAAGTGCTGCGTCTCAGAGACGGGGAGGCCGAGGAAGAGGAGGAGGAGGAGGAGGAAACAGTTTACAGGGTGTTACGGTTGTCACGAATCAGACGCTGGAAGCAAAAACTCAAAGCGAAGCCATTGTTGACTTGTACATAGTTTTACCAGGTGAAGACGTATTAGGAGGAGGAGGAGGAGGAGGAGGAGGAGGGAGGTGCAATTTTCCCCTTTTTACTTTTGACTGTGACCAGTGTTAGTCCTGCTGCCTGAGAGCTGATCTTCTTCTCCCTCCTCCTCTTCCTCCTCCTCCTCCTCCTTGCATCTTCCTATTCCCACAGCACGTCTGCCCCAAGGCCTCTCAGCTCGGGCTCATTAAGAGAGAGAGAGAGAGAGAGAGAGAGAGAGAGACTGTCTATCTCTCTCTATCTCTCTTTTCACACGTTTCTGACAGAGCAGCCCGACAGTTTATTTTGTGTTTGTCACAGAAAGCTCTAGGGGACGAGGAGGGCAGAGAGATAGTTAAAAAAAAAACAAATAAAAAATAACAAAAAGTTTATTCTTAGTATTTAAATGATGTTAGCTGATAGCTGAGAGTTTGTACCAGTGGTTGTGCCGTATGCAAGACAGAGTTAGTGTTTGTGACTTATAGCTGTGTAGAAACCCTAGAGCGTGGACAGCATTGTATCAGACTGTGAAATCTGCCTGAGATGATCTATTGTAAGACCGGAGACGGACACGTTTTCTCCTTTTTGATATTTTGGGATGCCGGGAAGGTGCTCGGCAGCTGAATGATGGATTTTTCACTTTATATTATTTGTGAAGCTCGTTTTGATGCCCTAGAGACTGATGGACGATGAAAGGTGAATCTAGACCCACTGCAAACTGTTCAGTTCATCTGTGGGTCATTTTCTTTTTTTTACTCTTATTGTTTGGAATATTTATAACGTCAGAAAGTCCAAAATGTTAAGAATTTCATTGCCAAACTTGGGTGTTTTTTTCACAGATCCCCACAAAGTGTTTCAACGATTCTCTGTTGATCAGCTAATCACTGAATGTGTGTGTTAGACTCTGGAACGACAGACTCTGTTGGATGAAGCTGTAAACTGTCTGTTTAGTATATATTGAAGAAAAAAGGCGAAAGGGAGATGTTTTTAAAGTCAAACTTTTTACGGTTTTCTTCGTGGAAAGTGTTTGAAGGCAGTCGTTTTTGCTGTCTCCGAGAACCAAGAATGTACGTGACGATCGATAGAAGAAGAAGAAGGAGGAGGGACGTTTACGCCGAAATCCTTTTGTCACATCAGATGATAAAGGGACGGTCGAAGTTTAATTTTCTTTTCTTTTAATCTCTCGAGGTTCGTACGTGTGTGTGACTCCCGTGCTGCCAGGACGCGGTCAGATCCGAATGCTCTGATCGATCTATCGACCTATGACATCATCATGTATACAGATACAGTCATTATACCATGGATGGAACTCTTTATTTATGTTCACTTTGTTTGGTATCAACACTGTGACTTTATGTATTTTGTTCAATTGACTTCACTTCTTTTTACATGATCAACGTGTCTGGTAAATAAACAATATTGTCTTATTATCCTCTGTCTCCTGCTGGACCCTTTCCTCTCCCCGACCGGGAGCTGCTGGTCTGAAGAGGACTGCCGTGTGTTATCACAGACTTCAAAAGGCCTTTTGGAATAATTTTTCAGCTTCTCGCAGGCCGTAATTGAAGCCGCGTGCAGCAGCGGGGGCGAATCAATAGCGCTGCTGCCGTACGGTGATGATTCACTCCTCTAATGAACATGAAAAGTTGCAGCTTCAAAGAAACTCGCTGGTTTGGTCCAGACTCAGATATCTCGGCTAAAGTCGGATCGTTTTTCAAGGGGAGAAATCCATCCAGCAGCCACCTTCATGACACCCTCACACGGCTCGAATCCTCTCTCACATCATATAAAAGCATTTATATGTAGGTCGACCTGAGGCTCGAAATGCACCCTACATGAAATAAAAATAACATCTCAGTAACTCCTCAGATACTCAGTTTCACAGTATTAACTATGGCATCAAACAAGTTCTCAATAAGTGAGAGAAGTATCTACTCATTTATTATGTACTTTTAGCCAATTAGAGCTTATTAAGTTCCATGTAATCTACTCACTTACTATGGCCTCATTCCCATCATTCCCAGCTGCATAATGTTGGTGGAATTTGGAACAAAACATAAAAACAATCATATTGTGGTTATTTTTTGTCAGATTTGTGACTGTAATATTCATTTAATCAAATCAAGATTCGGAAGCTGCTTCAATCCCAGCGCTGTCATCACTGTACGAATGTGTGTGTGTGTGTGTGTGTGTGTGTGTGTGTGTGTGTGTGTGTGTGTGTGTGTGTGTGTGTGTGTGTGTGTGTGTGTGTGTGAGTGTGTAGTTCCATCTTTTAACTAAGAATAAGAACCAGGCTAATTACCATTTGTAAATGTGTTGAAAAACAAAGTGACAATGTTTTTTGGGTTTTTTTTTGCTGATATTTGTCCCCGTCTTCATTCTATCCAGAAACCTGCTGAAGTTTAGACCTTTTTAATGGTCTGATGAGCTGATGGTAATTGATAAACTACATGTTTGTCTGAAAACGATGGAAACAACACAAATGAGGTTGTTTGGTCCCGGAGTACCAGATTTATCGCGTTTGAGTGGATCAGTTCAACATTTAAAGCTGTAATAATGAAGGAAGTTTCATTACCAACAACATCGTTTATTCGACTTCTATTTACAGTGTGGTTTACAGCTTCCTCCATAACCTTCATAATGCAAGCAAACGCAAAACTGCTCAAAGCTGCTCTTGAGTTCAAGTCGGGTGAAACACATGAAAACACTCTACATTCATATTCAGAGGGCACGACGTAGAAACACTTCAAACTGGAATAACAGAGAGAGAGGAACACAAACTCTTACCTTGAGCAGGAAAAACAACATCAACCACAACAACCACAAACAGTCTAGACTATGTACACGTTTACCCAGTGGCGGGAGGAGGGAGATTGTGCAGTTTGTTCATCAGTGCTACAAACCTGAGAGCGTGGAGTTCACGCAGCATTTCAGCCTTAACGTTGCCACCAGTCGACTCTGAAAACCTGGAGATGTGTTTAATGGGCTGACGAGTCCAAGACAACTGGGAGCAAAGTCTCTGTTTTCTGTTTTTGTTTTTGTTTTGTTTTTGTTAAACAGTCGCTTCTCACGATCCTTCAGCCACCGTCAGCTCCTGCAGCTGCTCCTGCAAAGCGTCCATCTCCTTCTTCTCCTCCTCCTCCTCCTCCTCCTTACTCCTCTGCTCCTCTGACGCCTCCTTCTCCTGCCCCTCCTCCTGCTGGACCTGCTCCTCCGTCTTGGCCTCCAGGTTCTCGGAGCTCTCGAAGCAGCCCGAGTCCCTCGGCTCCTTGGAGTCCTCTCCGGTTCTGTCCTGCACCTCCTGCTCCTGCTCCTGCTCCTCCTCTGGCTCAGACTCACCTTCAGCTGGAGGAGAGTGAAGGAGATCCAGTTTAAGAGCGGAGGAGATCGATACAGCAGCTGTTTATAGTCATCAGTGATGCGTTCATGGACTGACAGGATGAGTCAGGCCTCCTCTGCATTAACAGCAGCATCAGACTGATCAATGTGCTCAGACTAATCTTAATATTCTGCTGCTGGTGTTGATGTTGTTACTGGGATGCTAGACAAGCTGTTAGTCGTCTTAGTCCTCAGCAGGGGGCGCTAAAGTCTGATCAGCTGAGCCTCCGCGTTAATGAAATGAGAGGCTAAAGCTGCAGTTATGTTCTCAGTAATGAGGTTATTGTGGATCTATTCACACTGTCTCTGCTGAACAGATTAAAGTTTTGGCCCAGAGTGGTTTTGTGACAGGAGACTGAATACTTAACTAACTCTACTAAACTTTTAAAACCATTGCTACAAGAAACAGTTTTTTTCATATCACATATTTTAGAATAAATCTCTCTTTCGGTGGTTGTCATTCTATGACTTAGAGTCTAATAATAATGATATATAAGTCATTAGAGATTATATATCATTAATACGTCTAAGTCCAATCTAGTTCAGGAGTTATTAGTCATGACATTACAGAATTTTAAGACTCTTTATGATGCATTTCTCTTAATCTCAATAACAAAGTGAGAAAAGTGTAACTCCAGAATGAGGGTCTAAACCATTCATTGTCATCACTGAGGCAGAAAAAACAAACGAGTGCATCTTAAAATGTTCCCTAAAGACTTGTTTCTGCTCTGTGTGTGTGGTGGACCTACAGTCTCTGAGCAGCTCCGAGGCCTCCAGGATCTTGGAGCGCTGCTCCGGGTCAGTGATGTTCAGCTCGTTGAGGTGCGACTCCTTCAATCCTGCAAAGTCCTCCAGGCTCTGGAAGCCGTGCATGGACAGCAGAGGGCTCAGCTCCTGGAAGGTAGAGCAGACCACACTTTAGACGCATGTCCTCGCTCAGAGCCAGAGACAGTAACATCACGCAGTAGTCCTACGTTGAGGCCGATGCTGTCCAGGACCTCCTCCAGGGTTCTGGGCTTGGATTTGTTTTCTCCGATCTTGCTGCTGGCCCGTTTCCTCCTGGTGGGCGGCCTCTCATCCGGAAGTAGCTTGACGTAGATGAACTTGAAAGATCCCACCTTGTTGTTGAGCTTCCCCGTCCAGGTGCCCACCGGGGGCTTCTCGATGATGTGGATGATGTCTCCTTTCTGGGGGAGACGTGACGACAGACACCGTCAGCCGCTCTGCTGCTGAGCCGCAGCAGGATGAGGTGAGAGTCACTCTGTCGCCACAAATACGACCTGCTCACACTCCTTCACACAACTGCCTCGACAAAACAGGCTCAGTGACAGCAGCGCTCTTTAGCACACTTTTATCTGTCTGCTTTACTATTGCTGTGTGTTCACGGGGTCTTAAAAAGCCCATAAGTCAAAAGAAACTGAAGGTAGGAGGTATTAAAGTCTTAATCATGATTATATGAGGTATGATTTGTTGCTTATGAAGCTCTTTACAAATACACGTTTGTCTGCAATAAGGCTGGAGTATTGATGGTGAATAGCTCAGTCAGTCACTTGTATTTCTAGTAAACTTTACCTTTATCTTTTCATTTATTCTTTGGAGTTTTGTCCCTTCCCAGCTGATCTGAGGTCTGTTTGCAAACTCTCTGTCTTTGAAAGGTACTGAAATGAACTCAAGGATTTCCTGCATTCACTCTGTGCTAAATCTGTAACGTGATGAGACGTTTCACAGCTGAAATGATGTTGTTTCCTCCTGCAGGTCGTGAAGTTTTATCTTCCTAACAAAGAGCGTTAACAACGATCTGTCTCGCTCCACCTGTTGAACAAGTTCTCTGCAGGAGTAAACAGGAGTAACCAGACCGGGGGTCCCCTGACTCCTCCTCCCACCTTCCTCCCTCCTCCCCCTCACCTGGAGCTTGAGCGACTCCATGTCGTAGGGGCTGGGCGTGAAGTCGGTGTGGACCTGAGCGCGGCCACAGAACGGCCCGTTGTAGGAGCTCTCCTCCAGCCTCATGCTGTCCCTCTGGCTGTAGCCACTGTCCAGGCTCTGCCTGTCGCTGCCTGGGGCACACACACACACACACACACACACACACACACACACACACACACACACACACACACACACACACACACACACACACAGAGGCAGAGTTTTAATGTAACATCTCCATAGAACAGCTGCTCCAAATTGGCAATTTGCACACAGATCTATGAGATGTTAACAGGAAAATATGTTGTTACAACTCTTACTGCCTGAGAGCTGGCGGGAGACGAGGTTGGGCGTCGTGTCCTCCGAGCCCGTGGAGCAGACGGACGTCCTCTGTCCAGCGCTCAGGTCTGGGAGGAAGTCGGCGGAGACTGGAGACATCTCCTCGCCGCTCTCACCCTGGAGAAACGTGCAGGTCAGAGGTCAGAGGCTCGTCTTCACCTCACTCAGTTAAAAAAAAACACTGAAACTGAGATTCAGGCAGTATGAAGGCTACATTAATCTTATAGACTAGGACACAAAACTGTCTTTTAAAGACATGCAATACATGTGTTTGACCACTAGATGGACACAGTTCTGATTTATGTATCACATACAGCTCCAAATTGAGATGTCAGGCTTCTAACATTGTTTATGTGCTGCAGTGTGGACAGTGTGATCTTCACATGTGTGTGTGTGTGTGTGTGTGTGTGTGTGTGTGTGTGTGTGTGTGTGTGTGTGTGTGTAAACAGATTTACCCCTTCTTCAGCCAGAGCCTTCTGCACCATTTTGGACGTTTTGCGCGTCATGGTGCGTGAGATGACGTTGCGCCACTTCTTGCCCAGTTTGCTGCCACTTTTCACTGTTTCGTCCGGTGATTCAGTCAAGGGCCCCTGACAAGACAGTGACAAATAAAAACATACATAATAAGCTCAGACAGCATGTCAGCATGTCAGCATGTGTGTTTGAGGGCACACAGTCCGTACAGAGGATCAAAGATATGCGGTTTGAACACTGACCAGGATGTGGAGTTAGTGAAGCTGAAGTGAGCTCGAGCTGTGAGAAACACAAGAACTCTCACGGTGGCATCGCTGTGAAGCCCCAACTAAGTGCTGAGTTCTCAGAAATCACAAAACCTACAACTCTGTGGTGATGGTTTGCATAGACTCCTACTGCTGATCCCACAAGAGACACACACACACACACACACACATGCACTCTCTCTCTCACGCACACACACTGACTCACACACATTGCACACTACTGTGGCCAGATGCTTGACGGTTTCCGATGGTGTTACCAAACTTAACTCCTTCTTCAGAACAAAACACAGAGCAGGCTGTGAACTCTGGGTCTGATGTTTTCAATGTTTGTGGCCTGTGACACATTTCGCTTCGGTCAAGGACGGAGTGTTTGAGTGACTGATACGCAAAAACAAAAAGAAGTTGTCTAAAAACGAGATGAAAACACAAAATCTGAGGGAAAAGATCCTCAAAACAAGTGAAATGATCTGTCCACACAGGAAGATAATTTCCCTTGACAAGTTTCTTGAAATAAGACATGCTTGAAGAAGTGCTTGATTTGGGATTATCGTGACAAGATAATCTTCACACCTCTAATTCTAAGTAGTTTTATGTCTTGATAAGAACCACATAATTTGCAGTGCTGGATTTAAGGGGTTTCGAGATTTAAATTCAAGGAAATGCTCATTTGCTGGTAGATTTTGATCTTTTCTCAAAACTTCATGTTTACAGAGAAGCTAATCCGGAGGAGAGTGATAACTGATAAACACTCAGGTTCTGTACAGTGGTGAAAATAGTTGATTGGAGAGATGAAAACAAACGCAGTGAAGGGTGAATAATGAAATCCTGGGGGAGGACTGCTGCTCTGGTGCTGCTTTCTGCAGCCGTCTGTCTGACACAGAGGCTCTGTGCTTGGCTGGCTCATGCTCGAGGACATCCTGTCTGCTGTCATCTGAGCTCTGTGCAACACTTCTCCTTCTTACTTCCTCTCTTGCTTCTTCTGCGCTTCTTCTGCTCGCCTGCCCCCCCCCCCCCCCCCCCCCCCCCCCCCGATTTCCACTCCGAGACGCAGAGTGAAGATTCTTGCCGGGAAGTTGTGAAAACTTCTGTGAATGTCAAAGTGTGAAACACGTGCTGCAGCGTGTCAAATCAGGAAGCAACAGGAACGGTGCACTTCTGCAAGCACCTCTCTATACGTGATACTACGTTTTGTTCGGCCTCGGTCGCCTCTGGCTGCAGTGTCACTCAGGATGGGGAGAGAGAAACGGACGGATGGGGAAGAGCGTGATACAATACCTGCAGGAACTGCCGTTTAGGAACTCCAAACACAAAGAGCTGAACAAATAAACTTCTACTTTTTTAAAAAGGTGTGCCGGTTGATTGGTGTGTTTTCACGCTTTAAGGGGAAGTGTGCGACTTACATTCTCGTCCAGGGTGAACTCTTTCTCTGACACGACCGGAGAGGTGGGTTTGGGCTTCATGAAATCCTTGAAGCTGCTAGACCTCTGCAAGGTCAGCTGTGAGCGCACAGAGAAAGAAACGAGCTTGGTGAGAAAAAGGCCGAAACAAGGCAGGAAAAGCAGTGTGTTAAACAGTTTTATTCCAGCACAGATACAGCACACAGGTGACAGCTCTGTGGAGAGAGACGGCAGAGATACAGACACAAATCTGGGTCATTTTATGTCTGCGTGCGGCCACCTCTGAAACACTTGTACACAAATGCAGCTGTGCAGCAGCTTTTGCAGGAAGCACAGACCCATAGTTTGCATCAACTGGAGTTGCATGTTTCTACTCTGGGTTTTCAAAACTTTGTGTGGGATTGCATTAGATTGAATCAACTAATTAATGGATGTTAAGTCATTAAGCATGTGGAATGGCAGTTTTACCCACAGAGCAGCTTAATATCTACCAGTTAATTCAAGAATTGATGCATTGACCTTAATTCAAGGTCATATCTCTTGATACATTTGCTTATCGCTTGCATCTTGCTTGAAATCCTTTTTTTTTTCTTTCGTTCTGACTCTCAAGTGGAAATTCTTGGTGCTGATTTTCCGACCAGCCACACTTCACTGCGCAGAGTCTTATCGCAGCTCATCCCTCGCAAGTTTTTATCGAAACCACAGCAAACGGGCACAGCTCGAGCGTGTGCAGTCAGCCAATCGCTGCAGAGATCGCTCCACTCCGCTGAAAGCTAAAGCTAAAGCCCGAAAACAAGCTTTATTATCTGACCCTCTGCACTAGTTTTATTCTGGTCAGTCTGTTGTTGTCTCGCCTTAAAAAAGCCACAGACGTTTCTGATAACTACAGCACGATGACGGCCGTTGTCGGTGAGGTGTTAGGACTTGATTGCCGAGAACAAAGACGCTGAGATGTGTAATGACGAGGCGTGAATTTGAACCGCACGCGGAGCGGTGTAGGTTGGAAAGAAATGGCACCGGTGTCAGGCGTAGGAGGCTGGAGCTGGCGGTGGCAGCTGGAGACGACAGAGAGAGAGAGAGAGAGAGAAAAAACACCAGAAAGCCACAAAGCCGCGCTGTGACTCAAGCTACATCTGCAAGGGGTGAATCACTCGGCCAGAATAGAGGAACTTTACTCTTCTAAAAGAGCAACAAGGAACAGGTCGAGGCCGGGAGTTATCCGTTTCTTAACAGAAAGGACCAGCTGCTGGCTTTTTTGCGTGTTTTTGTCTGTGGTTTTTGCTCAGCTTAACCGCAAAGGTTTGCAGTGCCTCGAGCAGACATCCTGTGTGGATGTGTGTGTATGTGTGTGTGTGTGTGTGTGTGTGTGTGTGTGTGTGTGGGGTGTGCACACAGAGACAGCTGTGCACCCAGTTGCAGCACAAACATCTAGAGTGTGTTTCAAGTGTGTGTGTGACAAAGATCTCTCAACAAACAACATCCGGAGCATTTACATCGACATTAGCTGAAGCACAGGAGTTTGAGCATCGAACAGTTAGTTACAGCTTCATCGCTGTGAGAACCAGGACGATCAGAAAAGTCGAGCCCTCACCTTCTTCTTCTGCACCTGCTCCTTCTCAGAGGCGTTGGAGGGCTTT
Source organism: Karalla daura (assembly GCA_029224185.1). Classification (NCBI taxonomy): domain Eukaryota; kingdom Metazoa; phylum Chordata; class Actinopteri; order Chaetodontiformes; family Leiognathidae; genus Karalla; species Karalla daura. The sequence goes on from CM055195.1 coordinate 4,487,436, forward strand.
CGCCTCAGCATCTTCTCCTCCTCCTCTTCCTCGGTGGTCCCAAGATGTTGCCTGGACGAAACGCTGCGAGAGCGCTTCTAACCGGTCTCTGTCAGAGCGGGTCTGTCCGTCACTGCGCTGTCACCGTCGTCAGGCTGAGTGCGTGCACAGAGGAAGGTGAAGCTGCGCTCCTCTCAGGCTCAGAGGAAGTCACGTGGCCACACAGAAACCGAAGAGGCAAACCCTGTTTTTGGAGCCGGCCTCGCACACATTCTGCTGGCTTTGCTGCGTATTATCTCTTGGGCTCGTCTCAAAAGTTTCTGTGACAAAACACCTCAGCTTTGTGTACTTAGAAATGGTAAAAGGGTCCCAGAGAAGGACAGGTGTTTCAGAAGCATGTCATTTATTGCTACATGTAGTAGTGATGAGTCAGATCGAATCCTTCAGCCACTTCATTTCTACATTTTAAGCCCAACTGACGTCAATCTTTGGCTTTTAGCAGAATGTTGAAATTGTGGCAGGAAATATCTTAATCCAGCGAGACCAGGCAACAAATGGCACATTTGTACTTTGTTGCAGCCATCATTCTCCACTGAACACATCTTTGCCATTGGACCCAAAGTGTGGAAGTGAAAGAGAGCTAAAGATGACATATTTAGAAACTGCTACGGCCGTGCAGCTGCAGCAGGGGGCCTGCTGAAGCTAGACAGTAGCAGCCCATCCTCCAGTACATGATGGACCTGCATTACTGTAAAACAAAAAGACCCAAAGCAGCAGAGATTCAAGATAAAGAAAAAAAAAACAACACTGTTGAGTCACACAGATGTGCGTGACTCGGACTGTACACTCAGCCCAGGGCCAGATGAAGATGTGTAGCGAGGGAAGTGCGATGTGAGTTGAGTTTAGCTGTATGTTTTGGTGGGGCAGCAGCAGACCACATGATGCGAGGATGCCCTATTTTGACTTCCTGTCACTTGAGGTTAGGCTGGCAGCAAAGTGCTCTGTCTACAGAGCTCAAAGAGATGGAAACATTAAGCAAGAGCTGAGAGGGATTCAGACAATCGTAGACTGCAAAAATATTACTACTGCTCAATCTCATCTATCCATCCAGTTGCTGATATAAGGTTTCCAGTCTGTTGTAGGACACACACACACACACACACACACACACACACACACACACACACACTCTAATCAGTCTAAACATGCATATTTTTGGACTGTAGGAGGAAACCAGAGCACCTGAAAAAAACCCACGCAGACAAAAGTAATATGCAAACTCAAAACAGAAAGAAACGCTTCAAACTGAGGTCCAATGGTTTCATCTAGTGTAAGCACATTGTTGCATGTTCACTCCCTCTGATATTAAGTCTATTCGATGTAGCTGAGACACTGCTACTGGGGACTGTATAGAGCTTCTCCTATTGGTGGCTTTGCTGAAAGAGATGCATGATGTATACATGATACTGTACATTTTGGTGATTGTGTTTATGTTTTAAGCTCCACAGGATCACACTTTGTTACATTCTCTAACAAAGTTACATTTTGTTACATTCTCTAACAAAGTGGGTGAAATTTGCGTGAGCAGACGCGACATGTCCAGCAGGGACTATGATCTCATCCCCGTTGTTCCTCTTTTTCGGGGCCCGTTTACCACAAAGGCTGAGCGGATAAGAAAGATTTAGAGTTTTTTTTGTAATTTTTCTTTCTTTCTCTGAAACCTGTTTCCCAGAACATGAGCGTGCAGATGCAGGGTGCGGTGTGATTCACACCTCCAAGCCACAGTCACTGCCCGGCTCCCATATCTCCATGAGCTCTTCATGTTTTATAGTCAACTATAAGATTAACCACATGTTGTTTATATATATATATATATATATATATATATATATATATATATATATATATATATATATATATATATATATAAAATAGGCGTGGGATGAATTGAAACAGCTTCTTTTGAAGACAATGGATGAACTTTGCTGTGGTCGGCGTAAGAAAGGTAAGGTTGAGAAGTAAACTGGATTTGATGGTTTAAACCAATCTCAACGTCCATCCAACCATTTCCAGTCATTTCCTTAAACAGCTCTGACGCTGCTGACCGTGCTGGAGCAAACAGAGGGTGAATCAGCTGAACACACCCTGGACAGGCCACCAGTCCGCTGCAAACCACACGCTCACACCTCAGAGTCTCCACCAGACCCACAGTGGACACGCTTGTCTTTGGACTGTGGGAGGAGGCCAGAGCAAGAAGGGAAAACCCAGTCAGAGGAACTTCCACAGTCCAACCCAGGGGTCAAACCCAGTTCCTGCTTTCTGGGAGGCGACAGTGTTAACCACCAAACCAGTCATGTCATCGTAGCAGGAGGTCTGTGCTGTAGATGGAAAACAATAACGTTAATTCACAGCTTTTTGTTGGACGTTGCTAAGCATCTTCATTGGATCACCCAACCATGTTTTACATTACTACTGATATACTTTCTCATCTTTAGACCACTTTATAAACACAGACGGACCTTTGATGTTTTCATTTTTAATGCCAACCTTTGTTTTTGATTTTCAGACCATCACTTGTATGCCTTTTGATGCTGTGTCATGATTTATAAATAATATGTATTGTTGTTGTTCTTCTGTCTGATTGTCAGATTGACAGGACATTTTGCATCTATCTATCTATCTATCTATCTATCTATCTATCTATCTATCTATCTATCTATCTATCTATCTATCTATCTATCTATCTATCTATCTATCTGTCTGTCTGTCTGTCTGTCTGTCTGTCTGTCTGTCTGTCTGTCTGTCTGTCTGTCTGTCTGTCTGTCTGTCTGTCTGTCTGTCTGTCTGTCTGTCTGTCTGTCTATCTATCTATCTATCTAATAATGAATAACATGCTAATGCATGCAATGCTATCTATCTATCTATCTATCTATCTATCTATCTATCTATCTATCTATCTATCTATCTATCTATCTATCTATCTATCTATCTATCTATCTATCTATCTAATAATGAATAACATGCTAATGCAGAAAATCCATGTCGCTGTGCTTTGCAGTGAATAATAATAGAAGTAACAGAATCTTTTGAGAAACTGCAAAACTCCATGTATTTGTACTTGGAGGAAATGCTTAAGTCCTGCTGTGAACTCCTGTAACTTAAAGCGATGTAGGTCAAGTAGACTGTGTCTACACGCTCTATCCTGGAATCTCCCCGGACGTCCCAGTTCAGCCGCCTGCGATGGAAACACGTGGGTGTCGATAAATGAAGAAGCACAACATCTGTCTATCAAACCCTCAGAGGAGACTCTCCATCTTACCCTCACACACCTTCACTGGAGTGATTCTGCAGTATGGTATCCATCCATTATCTTACCCACTCTACCCAGTGGTATCTACTGGTGCTTATATCCATCTGACACAGGGGAAAATCAAGGAAGTCACCCTGGACTGGCAGCCAGTCCATCACAGGACCTTATTGACCTTGATCCATCTTTTGGGCTGAATGTGAAAACATCCTTGCTTGCAAGTAATTTCAAGTCAAATGACGAAGCCTAAAAGTCATGAGAGTCCTAATCCTTGTTATAAAGGATGTCACTTTAATAAAATAGAAATTATACCAGCTGGTCATACAAATGTCCAGATTAAAAACCAAAGAAGCGAAAACATCAACAATCACACGACGGATCATTTTCAAACTTTTAACATCATCACGTTAAGCCGTTAAATTATTCAACAAACATATCCGACAATTACAAAAAAATTGCAGTGCGTCCCTCGGTGTGGTGTAGCTGCTCAACAGAGGCTGCATAGGGGTAACGTTAGTGTGCAAGTCTGCAGTGAATGGAGCGAGTGCAGGAGAGACGAAGACGCTCAGAAGATGCTGTGGAGGAGAGCGACGGCCAGGGTGACGAGGGTCAGCGAGGAGGTGGAGACACACGCCGAAGACCCAGACTGTGGGAACGGCTCTGTGTTCCTGAGCATCCACTCCTTCTCCTCTGGGAGGTGTTGACGGTCCAGCTCTGGACCCATCACGCTCCGGATCTTCTCATAGTAGTTATTCAGCCACTGGATCTGGAAGGAGGACAGAGCGAACCACGTTAAAAAGTCTGAAAAAGAAGGCGTGACTGACAGAGAAGAGCTCTGCCCTTTGGAAACCACAGTGGATCAGGCAATAGAAATGAATAGAAATGTATAGTAGCGTGTTCCTGTTTGAGGAGTTCCACAGGGGTCAATTCTTGGACCGCTCTTCTTTTCTGTGTACGTTCCTGTACCTGGTCAAAGCTTAAGGAAATGAGAAATAGCTTTCCCTGTAGTACAGATATACACAAAATAAAGCTACAATGCAGTAAGGGGGAGTCTTAATCAAGATAAAAGCACAAAATTTGAGGAACAAAAGTAACCAAAACAAGTGAATTATCTACGGCTTTCGCTTCAGAAAACTGAAGTAACAATCTTGAAAGAAGATCATTGTTGTTTAATTTAAGATTATAATCTAAAGTTGAACTCTTGAACTTAACACTTAAAACATTTCTACAGCTAAGTTTTGTTTTTTTTAATCGTTAAGAACCAGATAATTTGCAGTGTACAGACACATTTCGTTCTCCTGGGCGACATCTATAAAATGTTGACATATAAAAAGTGCATTTTTTTTGTTTCGGCTCGTCAGACAGACTTCAATAGTCGTCTGTTCAGAGAGGAAACACGTTCAGGTCAAGCTGCTGCCAGCACTTCTAAAATATGATAACAGGCAGAAGGTCAAAAGGTTGGATACCACTGGGAATAATGGCTTTAAACGCATATTGTTTTGTATCATGTTTTACTGTATGTGTGAAATCTTCTTTTGAAAAAGATTCACAGTAAAATAAACTACAGTTCTCAGTCTCTTAATCAATCAAATGCTGATTTTTGTTAATAAGTGCAGAGGTGAAACATGGTGAACTTTTGCAGATACAAAAACAACACAAGGTTCCTATTTCAGCCATGATCATACCAAAATACCTTCCCCTTTAGTTGAAAAGAAACAAAACAGAGAAGTAGATGTCACACGTGGTTTTATCTTGATCTCTGAGCTGTGAAGGAGACTCTGTCCTGAAGTGTTGAGGGGGATTTTAAGAGGAAACCAGAACTCTTAACGCAGGAAGACAGAAGATGGCACAAACGCTGCACTCTCTTAAACAGAGAGCTATTTAGAAATTAGAACAGGAAGCGGATTAGATCTTTTTGGGAAGGAAACTGAGACAATGGTTTGATATTAGGTATGTTGTCAGTTCATTGACTAAGCACTTCTGTGGTCAAGTTTAAAGGAAAAGTTGTGAATTTTTTCAGTAAGTCCTCAATACGCAGAATTCAGAAGAAGAAGAAGATTTTGTCGTTTCATACTTGTTGCGTGCTGAGCAGAGACGTGTCGATCAGCTTCCTGTCGTATGGGACCAGAGACACGGTCTCAAAGGTCAGGTAGTCATGACCATACTGAGGGAAGAAAAGGACATTTAAAGAAGAAATTATTATTATTATTGGTGGCGTGATAACAGAAGACGAGTTCATCTCTGCTCTGGTTAATTATTGTGTCTTCACCACTGTATTTGTAGGTACGATCAGTGCTACGTCTTCTATCCGGATCCCAAATTCATTGTCCTTGTAATATCCAGGTTCTGGAGGAAAAGAGAGGGCGAGGCCATGATATGCAAACATAATATAAAAAGATTCAGGAAAAGAAAAAAAACAAAAACCCTCACCAATAGATGTGAACATTCCTGATCTGAAGGGGATGTTGTTGGTCTGAAAACCAACAGGCCCTGGAAAAATATCACAGTAAACATTCATTCTGGTGGAGTTGATAAAAAACCTGTATTGCTTCATTTTGCCCTGATTTTAATTCAGACTTCTTATAATATTCCTGGAGGTCTTTGATTACCCACATTTTTCACAGAAAAATGCATTTAACTGCAATGATGTAGCAGTTTTTTTCCCTTATCGGCCTTTTCAGTCAAAACTAATTATTAACATGTCGAGACAGACCTTCTATTAATCAGTGACCTTTTCTAATATTTAAAGGATCCTTGAAGTCACTGTTCAAGAGAAAGCCCCAGACATTGACTGAGTTTTGCTGCTTTTCTGTTTAACTTCACATTTAACAGATTTAGTGATAGATATTTTTAGTTAACAGTATATTATTGTTTTTGGTCAGATCAGCTTCCTGTCCGACATCAAAGACCAGGAACGTTGAATCCTCTGTTAGTTCCAGGAACTTGTCCTGCAGAGGATGCTCAGTGGTTTCTGAAGAGGACGTACACTCGTGAACTCCAAAGTAGTTTCCAACACCGTGACCGGTGCCGTGGCCGTAGTTCAGGCCCACTTCCCACAATGCTCGGCGGCCCAGCATCTCCATGTTTGCACCTGTCCGGAAAGAGAGAGAGAGAGAGACGGCATGGATCACACCTCCTCACTGTGGATCATCTCTCCAAGATAAGAAAAAATGGTTGAATGAGATGGTTGAATGATGCTCCCTGGTGGTGAGAGTGGGAGATGTTTCAGATTTCATTTCAAGCTTGTTGCTTCTCACCTCGAGTACCGGAGGGGAAGATGGTTCTAGAAATCTCAATGTTTCCCATCAGCACTCGGGTGAAGGCCTCCTGTGAAGTGAGACAGGTGGTTGATGGAGGAGAGAGCATCTCAGTGAGTGACTGACTGACATTTACCTTCAGTCATTTAGTAGATGCTTTAATCCAAAGTGACTTAATAGAGAAACCAAGTTTATGTGTATGCTTAACAGATTATGGGAAATGTAAATAAGAGGGAAATTTTTCACTAAGATTGTGATTGATACAACCATCAAGACTGTGATAATAAAGCTGTGATCTCTCATCAGAGGATGATCAGAGGATGATGATGAGTTCAGTCATCTCAGGACTAGTGATAGTGCTGAGCAGGAGACGTTGAGGAGAAAGAGGAACCAGACACATCTGAGGTCAGTGAAAGTCAGGAGGGGAGATGCTCTCGGAAGAGATGGTTTTCAGGAGCTGCAAGGTGGCTCTTTGTAGTTTGACCATCAGGAGAGTGCAAATGAGAAAAGCCTGGCTTGTCATGCTTGTACAGGTGATGCAGGATGCTAGTTTTTCGTTGCTGCTCAGATCCTGGCGGAGAAAATACGAAGCCGTCCACCAACATCAATCCGCTCTGAAGTCTTACCCTTTGCATGGACGTCGGGTTTCCCCAGTGAACGGTGCGTGTGATGTCAGTGGTGCCGTCTCTGAAAGCAGCGAGGCACACACACACTGACTCATTTCACATCCAGCTGAGGCAAAGTGAAACTGCAGAACCTGTTAGCGGGGAGCGTTTTTACTCACAGGTACTGGCCGCCCGAGTCCACCAGGTACATCTCGTCAACCGTCAACCTGCGGCTCGTCTCGTTTGTCGGGCTGCAGGGAAGCGAGACTTTATAGTAGCTCTGCAGCTGTGGTGTTTTTAATGGTCTTTAAAGTCTCACATTTGCATGATTTCTGGCCTCTAAGTGGCCGTTCTTCTCTAGTTATGTTCATTTTAAGGACATTTTTTCCTAACAGAGTTTAAAAGCGAGCCAGGTTTCTCTGTCTAGCCACCGGGTCAGGTTGACTTTGTTGTGTCATAATTTCCAAAGAAGTCGAGGGCCCAGCCAGCCAGACAGGCTCTGAACCAGTCATCAAATATCAAACAGGATCAAACAATATTTGTCTAGGACCTATTTCAGCAGTTAATCGCTGCATATTGGCACAGTTGCAGAAACAGAACAAGATAAAGATGGATTGAATGAAAATAAACCACAACCAAAGGACTGTTGTTTTGTTTTGTTTTCCTTCTCTGGACAGGAAACCGTGTCCGGTGCGGTGAGGCTGATGTGGGGCAGGTGTGGGAGGTGAAGCCAGAGTAAACAGAGAGGAGAAAAACAAGGAGACCAGACAGGCCTGAGACCGGGACACGATAACTGGATGGTGGGTCTCACAACTGAAGAGGAAGAGGAAGAGGAAGAGGAAGAGGAAGAGGAAGAGGAAGAGGAAAGTGAAAGAGTCTCACCTGTAGTGGGCGAGAGCAGCATTGGGTCCACTTGCAGAGATGGTCTCAAAGCTCGGGCCTCGGCTGTCCTTCTGTTCGCTGTAATAACATTGATATTAGAATGATTAGAAATGACTCTCAACCCATAGTTCTCTTTAGTTTTTACAAGTGTGTTTATTGGATTTTTCCATTTCATAGATTAGTATTAGAGTCCTTCCTCCATCCATTTTCCCATATATCTGTGAAGCACTGCTGAGAAGCACTGCCCTGATAGCATCCACCTTTTCAGTGTGGTTCAGGTCCAACAGTGCAACTCTTCTTCTCTGAAGTCGTGAATGTGTGTGTGTGTGTGTGTGTGTGTGTGAGCGTCTCTGACTCACCTGCGGCGCTGGTTGACGTAGGCGGCGGCGCTCAGCTCCGTCTCCGTCCCCTGAGGGACGACCTTCTCCAGCCAGATCAGCAGCTGCATGACGGCCACCGCGTCCCTCACCTGCACACACACACACACACACACACACACACACACACACACAGCTCAGAGCTCAGCGACCCGTGGGAGGGCAGCAGCATCCATCAGAGCATCCTCCACGTCCAGCGGTGGGGCCGGTGCTGACACATAACAGATGCATCGCAGAGCGAGTGTTCACTCGAGTGTTGGAGCTCTCGATGGGATCAATCCATAAACGTCCCCCCACACAGGGGGCCAGACAGCTGATTCATGGACCCCCGGAAGCGTGGAAGCATCGGGGGCACAGACGTGTGCAAACATCAGTGCAGAGAACGTACGTGAGCGTCCTTCAGGATCCGCTGCTCCGTCTCGTCCTTCACCGCTTTGGTCGTCAGAACGGGAGAGTAGGTGCTGGTCAACAGCTTGTCCTGCAGGATGCAGGAAATACAAACAGCTAGTCAGCAATTTCTCATATTAGTTATCAAATTACTAGAGCCTGTTGGTCCACAGGCCTTGTCCTGTCTGGCTTCACTTCAGTTCAGCTTAGTTTGAAGTACACAAACCTAAAGGGAAGCAGTATCAAACAAACAAACAAACAAAAAGAAAAATAAACAAAGAGGCAGATGCAGTATAGTTGCATTTGCACACTTGAAAAGACAAAAGTGAAGAAGTTCTTATCTTAAACATTAGATGCATTTCAGGTGATGAAATGCATCATCACTGAAACAGGATCTTTACTTTGAAACAAATTCACAGAAATTGTAAAATATATTTTTTGCCAATTATTCTCTCTCTTTGGTCTCTACCACCTCAAGGAGACTTTGTACCTTCTTAATGCTCTCTAGCTGTTTTTGCGAGTGTTTCTAATCTCCACCAAATGACAGATTGAAGTGTCAGTTAGTTCCAGACAGACAAATTACTCATAATCGGTTTGAGTGATCAAACTGAGCAGAACTCGTCAGATCTTGGATTCATGGATCTTGTCCATCACCTCCATGGTAGAACAATCCAATGGCATGACAGTAAACTGCGGCAGGGAACCATCAGTGTACCTGTGGCGTGATGACCTCATAGAGGGCGTAGTTTGTGTACTCTGTCCCGACCCACACTTTGACTCCGGGCCGAGCCACGTACTCCTTCACGTGCTCCAGGACGGTGTCGTAGCTCCTCAGCTGCACGCAGAGGGGCCCGCTGCACGAGGCGTTCAGGTACTGCCTCAGCTCCTCCGGCACCCTCTCCAAGTGGAGAAAGAGCCTGGAGGACAAAGAGACGAGCAGAGGAGAAAGAAGAAGACGAAGAAGAATGAAAGAAAGAAAGAAGAAGGGATTATGTGAGGGAAGAGTCCCAGGGTGTGTGTGACTCCCTGACGGACTTACATGATCTCCTCCATGGTGAGCAGCGTGTAGGAGTAGAAGAAGGGATTGTACGGGATGTCGTTGCCCCGCAGGTTGAACAGCCCTGGAAGTAACACACACACACGTACACACACACACACACGTACACACACACCAGCCCTGGGTGTGAATAGCAGCGGCAGCTCACACATTCATTTACAGCATCTGCTGGATCCTGTTATTGGAACCAGACTCCCTAATTCAGGAATCAGAAATCAGCAGGCAGGAAGGAGCCGCGCTGCTGTGTGGATTATCTCAGGGATGCTTCTGAATAAATCACAGTTCATTTAGGGAGCAGAGACCTCGTCCCTGCAGATAATAAAACCAGGCTGAAAACACAGAGTCACAGTCGACCAGCGTTTGGAAACTTATCAGATTCATATGGATATATGTGCTCGGTCGGCTGTCACATTTCTTATCTCTGTCACAAACCCTAAAAGATCAAACTGCAGCTCCTCAGTCTGCAGCTCCGCCCTCCGAGCCTCGGCTGAACTCTTCTTATCTCATTTTGCTGCAAACTGCGTGGTATCCTTCCACTCATCGGTTTTATTAGTTTACCTCACTCCTGAAAATCGTATCAGTCTGTCTGTTCTAAGTCGATCGTCTCCTTTCATTACCGCTCGTAATGTTAAAGTTCTCCAGACGTGTTGTGCTATTGTGGAATACTGTGGATTTAAGAACTTTCTAATAATTAATCCAAGTCTGTTATGGTGAAGAGCTACCACAAACTGGATGTTTGCCCAGATATTGCACTGACCCTCCTATCAGCAGCGTATTGTATATTCTGGTTGAGTGTAAATTCTCTGAATCAACAAAGAGACTCAACGTGAACACGTGTGAGCGTCTGTCGCTCTGGCGTTACTCACAGGCTGTTTCATCCAGCGCTGATAGCAGGACGGCCGTCGGCTTGTACGGATTGTCCCTTATCTGATTCCGTATGTGCTGCACCTTCATCTGCCAGGACCTCTCTGCAAACACACACATTTCACTTTGGTTTGTATAGACACAACAATCAATGCTCTTGATTTTCCAGACTAATAAAGGACAGACAAATATGTTGACGTGTCATAAAGTCGACCTGCTGAAAACGTGTTTTTCACCCAACAGAAGCAAACACATTCAAAACCAAAACCTGATAAATGCAAATTCCTTCATTTTCACTCTGCTTTGGTCGCCACCAACTCTGGAGCAACATGTTACTCAAAATGTGCAGCTATTCATGTTCAACTTCAACTTGATTTGTTTTAAGTGCCAGTTCATATCATCCGTTATCTCAAGGCACTTTAACAAAGAGAGCAACAAAATGTACAGAGTTAAAACTCCTGTCCAGTCCTGTCCCGTCAGATTACAAGGCTACAGTAATTTATCATCTTCTAATCAACTTCAACTTACAGCAAACATACTTTTCATCATTTTTGTAGACCTCTACTGGGTTTACAAAGATATCAATAACTGTGTTTCTGCAATGTAACAAATGTAACTCTGAAAAGGTCTCTAAAAAGAGTTAAGATATTGTACGGGCACTGGCCTTTTTCCAGACCTCAGTTGTATGCAGACACCCACACACACACACACATGGAGACAACACAGACCATTAGGTTTATGATGCACTCCATTAGTTCCATTTGTCTGCTCTTCGATCATAAAGCCTAATAAGGCCCACGGGCATCCAGACAATTTCCCTTTCCGGAGGCTTTCCCGGTCTCTACAAAGTCAGAATCTGATCCTCGGGCCGCTCGTAAAGCCCCCGATACGGGCTGTTTATGGCCGTGTTTGTGGAGCCTGTGTTTGCAGGTATTCATCACACTCACGTACGACTCTGCTGGGCAGGTGTGTGAGGTTGTCCGGGACGATGGCCGGCCTGTTGCTCCACACTTGGTTCACCAGGTTGTCTGGGATGGACTGGAGGCTGCGGCCGCTCGGCTCCAGGTTGAGGTTGTAGTTATCCTGAGTTTCTGGAGAGGAGAGAGATCATGGATGGTCTCAGTCACAACAGCCTGTGTGTGGAGGGGTGGTGGGGCTATATCAATAATTTTCCGTCTACGCAGGCTTTGCTGGGCTTTATTGACGCTAACGCGGAGCGACAGGCGGGATGGAGGGAGGCAGACTCACCCAGGGAGAAGAGGAAGGGATCAAAGCCGATCTTCTCATCCTGTTGGACCTCAGCGATGAGCCACTCTGTGATGCTCCTGACGGACACTGGGGAACATCACACACGACACTCTGCGGTCAAGACTCCAGGGGACTGACAGGACGGGACAGAGTCAATTCAGCCTCCCGGGGGGGGGGGGGGTTCATATTGTGATGCATCATCTCAGTGAGAGCAACGTTTGGCTTTTTGTCACTTGAATGTGCGCTAAATCAAATTACGGCCAAACCGCTTTGCCACAGAGTCTGGAGAGGAGCATTAAATGACATGCCAGCTTCGTTTAATCATGATAAAAACTTTTAGGTCCCAGGGACCTTAAAAGGCTGTTTGTTCCCAGGGGAAATCAGTCAGGCCGAATCACGTTCTGGGGGTGTGTAACGCTGCTACTGTATATAGATAGGATAACAATATATAGAATCTCAGAGATCAGAGAGGTGCATTACATAAAGAAAACTAAGTAAAATGGGATTTATTGTTATTATGTAATGCTCAATAAAAGCTTAGGCAGGCAGCACAATGCATTTATCATAATTAATAACAAGTGGTGCAAGAAAATCCCTGCTTCATGTTTCCAGACACAGTCTGAAAACTGCAACCTACAGTAGATGTGAGTGTGAGGGTGAATAGTGTGTGTGTCCTGTGATGGGATGAGGTATAAAGCAAATAAGATAATGAATGGATGGGATTAAAAGCATGGACAGACCAAAACCCACAAATGTTAGTTCATCATCCAGCACTGTCTGCAGCTCATAGACTAAAGTTTCTGCAAAGGAAAAATCTAAAAAATCTCCAAAAACTGTTAAAGATAGTAGCATGTCTCAGACCTAAGCACTCCCACTAGAAATGTAAAAAAACTTTTACACAATAGACCAAAATACATAGCACAAAGGGGCTAAATGCAGCATCTGTTCTTTATGAAATATTAATCAGACAGAAGTTACAGGTTCTTATATTTAGCAGAGGATCACAAGGCTTTTAGCTGCAGGGGGAATCCAGCCTCCTCTGTGTGCAGATCATGTTTTGAGCATGTAAACATCAGCATTCACACACCTGCTCAGGTGCTGAGAGAGCGCAGCCCATCAGAGGAGCTGTTTTTATTCACCCAAATCCTCATTTAATAACCGGGTATTTTTAGCCCGGCTCATCAAAACCACAAGTATGCGATCTGCATCCAGGTCGTCATGACACACAGTCGCAGGCCCTACCGTCTTTCTCCAGCTCCCAGTTGCAGTCCATCTGTCTCTCGGCCTGGACCCAGTAGCGGCTGTCTGTCCACAGAGCGGCCTTGGTCTGCGTAACGATGGCGGTGCCTGGGGAGAGGCCGGGCGGCAGCTGTGTTACTCAGACTGAATCACTAGCAGCTATAAATGTCAGAGTTGACTCCCAACAATGCGTGATGGGCCAGCTAATCTTGAAAAATGTATGTTGGGGGGTGGGGGTGGGGGATAAGGGGGGGGGGCGAGAAGGTTAAGGAGGGAAGCGTGTGTGTGTGGTGGATGTGTAATGAGGCTTTATGTTGTTTTGTATTCTACGGCTGCAGACGCTTCAGGTAGCAACAGCTGAGGAGATCTGAGAGCTTCTCCTGACCTGCTCTCACCTGACATGCTGTTTACCCCCCTGCTACTGATGCCTGCTGATACTTTGTAACTAGTACTAGTTCTAGTACTGCTGCCAGTACTACATAATAACATGCCCTTAAGCACAGTTTATAACATGTTCTCTGAGATTACTCATTGTAAGCAACATATCTATGGCTAAAATGCAAAACATTACACAATACACTGTTTTTAGACTATGTTTACAGCACTGACTAGATATAAACGTTTTTTGTATAAACTGTTAGCTTTCGTCAAGTTAAATCTGGTAATCAGAAAATCCTGCAGATATATTTTTCATATTATTCATCCATATTCTGTATTCTTTGGGTTATAATTACACTTTAGAACTTTATAAATGTGATGCTCATTATCACTTTTTGTGATTATTTCCGCTACTCACTCTAGTTATACTGTACAGCATATGTGAGATAAAGGATGCAGGGATGGATTAATCTATTCTTTTTAACAATGCAGCTTTATTCTAGTCATCATCTTTTTAAATTGCAACTATTGGAGCACAGTTACTCTTATTTCTTATTCTGAACTCTATGAAACTGTAGCAGATGACTTCTTCACTCCAGTCTTATTAATCTTACTAATGTAGCTTGAACGTTATTCCTCCAGTGTGAGTCTCTCTGGACAAACATCTGCTAAACGACTAAATACGATCCACGAGTCTTAACGCAGGCTCAGCCAAAGTGACTTTTCCTCGTTGTGAGCTTGGCACAGCTTTGACCTTCGGCTCTGAAACGCCATCTGCCTCCGTCCTCCATCATCGATACCGCTCATTGATACCGTGCGAAAATAGATGTCACAGCCCGACGGTTGAGTTACTCTGAGAGGAGGAGACAAGTGAGAGCAATGAAATTAAGGGAAACAGGAGCAGGCTGTGTGGGGAGGATATGGGCTGAAAGTGGTGCTCAGACATGGGGAGTTGAGTCACTGGGAGGCTGAGGAGGAGGAGGAGGAGGAGGAGGAGGAGGAGGAGGAGGAGGAGGAGGAGGATGGAGAAGATGTGGAGTCAGAAAGGGACCATACCTGCAGAGCCAGTGAAGCCAGTCATGAAGGCCACCATGGCATCACGTGGGGCGATATACTCGCTCTGATGGAGAAATTATAGACTATGAGCTTCACACACACACACACACACACACACACACACACACACACACACACACACACACTCTTTATGACGGGGTGAATTTGTCGTGATGGACAGATGTACCATGTGAGCGTCAGTGCCGGGGATGATGTAGGCGCTGATATTCAGAGGGACCATTTTCCTTCTCAACTCCTGCAGCTGGACAGTGGTGTTCACTACAGTGCTGGGGAGGTGCTGGGACACACACACACACACACACACACACACACACACACACACACACACACACACACAGACAGAGTGTGTGAAAAGTCGTCAGATTTAATTAAAACCCACAGAACTGCTGATTCACTCCTTTCTCTATCTGCGACTGTAATCATTAACTGCAGTACACGCTCAGTAATCATTAACTGTAACTGTATAACACTCTTTCAAGAGAGAGACACAAAAAGTCAATAATAGTGAGTTTTTTCTCTTGTTTTTTGGTGTTTTAACTCACCGGTGGGGACAGAGAGCAGTTCCTCTCGGTCCTCTCGAGACGAACGACACCGGCAGAGTTTCCTGAAACGAGGAGCACGGTGACGAGAGACGTTTGGAGGAGTGACACTGTGACTGTGACAAACCGGAGCAACGCAAGCACATTTTCAGGACGCAGCTTTCCATTGTTCTTTTTATAGACGACATTACAGGGTATATCGCGCTGACCTCTGTCAGAGCGCCAGAGCGACTGGCAGGCTGTGAATTCACCCTGCGTCAAACCTCAAACTTCTGACAAGGAGGGAAAACAGCACAAGACAAAGATAGTGATGCCAAAACAAAACAAAAAAAAATCTAATGCAATCAGTCAAGCTGGAGTGTTATAAAACCATGGACGGGGAGTCAGAGCTGTTATCTCCAGAGAGATTTTTTATGCAAAGAAATCCTGATGAGTAAACCAACAGGCGGGGAAGCAGCAGATGGTAATTTCTTATGTCTCCTTTGCAAGCTGTGAGCGCTTTCACAGATAACACAGTCAAACTGACCGTCTATAATGCTGTCCCTCACATTTCTCCACACAGTCTGCCTCCATACTCCAGCATCACAGCCTCTCTTAGCGTCTGAACAACAGGCTGACAAACACCTGGACAGGACACATACCTGAGGATGAGGAACTTTCTTTGTTTTTGTTTGTTTGTCTTACCTGCCAGAGCTGCCAGGGACAGAGTCCAGAGCCAGAGGAAGGAGGACGGCATCCTGACACGGACAGACCCACGCTCAGAGTGGCTGCAAGGCAGGTGCTCCAATGAGTGTGTGTGAGGGAGAGAGAGAGAGAGAGTGTGTGGGAGTCCGGTGAGAAATTGTGTGTGGGTGTCTGCTAGTAAGTCTCTCTCTCTCTCTCTCCTCTCTCTCTCTCTGTCCCTCCTCCTCCTCCTCCTCCTCCTCCTCCTCCTCCTCCTCTGCCACCACTCACTATCTCCTCTCCCTGCGGACCTTCGATAAAAATCAACAGCAGTGGCTTTTCAGGGGGTACATTGCATTTCTTTCTTTCTTGCACTGCTTTCTTTCCGTCTTTCTTTCTTTCCTTGTGCTCGTTGACCTAAAATCCCGTCCGAGCCAAACCACAGTGACCGCCCACCTGCTTTTAGCTCCTCAGTTGTTTTCTCTGTGTTTTTTCCTCCTATCATGATGCAACTCGCCGGCTGCGGTCTAGGAATCCCCACTAAAATACATTGTGTGTACATCTAGTGTGTGTGTGTGTGTGTGTGTGTGTGTGCTTTGGATGGAATAACAATACACTGTTTATTCTCCACCAGAAGATGAAATGTGAACACCGTGGTTATAAAATGCTCAGGATCACTATATCTTCTGGGGGCATGTGAAGATTTTCATATTCCACACGTGAATGGGAATAGATCAGCAGATTGTACGCCTTAAGTCTCCCGTAATCCTGCAGAGATTTCCATGGGAAATGTTTGCGCTTTCGGTATTTTTAAACCTCTACTGCTGAAGCCAAATGTACAGTGTCACCGAGCTAAAACAAGGAGGAGGAGGAGGAGGAGGAGGAGGAGGAGGAGGAGTGCTCAGCCTCAAGATTTATTACAGCACTAATACATTACTCAGTCTTGCCTCTTTATTTTATTGCAATTATTGATATCCACATTTACATATTTCGTTCCTCCTTGGCTCTCTGCCCTGCAGCGTGCAACTTGTCGAGCAAACGAAGATTATTCTCGTTCACGTCGTTAAGTAAACACTCGGCCAATCCGTCTGTGCGTGGCAGCGGCAGAGCCTCCGAGGGGCCTCAGAGCGCCCCGCCATCGCTGCTTTATTAATCCAGCGCACCGCGTTTACGCATGTACAGCTTGAGATTTACAGCCGTCCTCGATACCTGATGTGAATACGTTTCCATCGGGCGACATCTCTGCGGAGCTTTGACTTTGATCGTGACTTCAAAACCTGGCAGGCGTTCAGACCAGAGTGCCACTGAACCAAGGCACAGGTGATATATAGATACCTACATGCACATATATTTATATATATATGTAGAGTGACATGGTGAAGTGTCTCTCTTTCCTCCAGTGATAGATTCCAGTGCTTCGCAGTGAGTCATAGACGTGTCAGTGGACTTCAGAGTGAATGAATAGGAAGAGGAAATGGGTTTGGTCGAACTGGCTGAATTTTAGCACTTTAATGTAGAAGTGCCTCTGAGAAGTGCAGCTGAGCCTAGTGGGAGCCTCATGTCTCCAGTAGTTAATTGGGTTAATTGTGGCGGTGCCAGATGAAGGGAACGAAACCATAAATCCCAAATTCAGAGTAGATTAGGCTGGCTAGATTGTTCAATTTCTAAAGAGAAATTTTCGCAACTTTATGCCAATTAGTTCGATCCCTTTTGGGATTGGCTGCAGCATTGCATCATTAAAGCTGGTAGGAGCTATTCTATGTGGACCGTGCGTACATGACCTGGGTTCAACTCTTGGCTTGGTTTGCTTTTCTTCCCTGTGTCTGTGTGGGTTTTATCCAGTTTGCTCCCAAAGTCCTAAAACATGAGATGCTAGAATTAAAGTAATACCTAATATACTAAAACCTGGTCAGTATTGCTAAACATAAATAGAAATCTAGTCCAAAACAGTGTTTTATGTATTGGATACACTTAATGGACAGTATTCTGAAAGAAAACAACACATTACATTTCTTAGTTTTCTGAAATATGTGAATTATTCAGGTTTGTTGTGAGCCTGGTGGATGGATGGATGGATGGATGGGTGGATGGATGGATGGATGGGTGGATGGATGGATGGATGGATGGATGGATGGATGGATGGATGGATGGATGGATGGGTGGATGGATGGATGGATGGATGGATGGATGGATGGATGGATGGATAGTATTCAGTTCTCATCCAGACATTAGACCTAATAACTTTGTCAGCTGCTGCCTTTATAACAGGTCTGAGTGGGTTTAGCACCATTGAAAGGTGCAGATGATACGTTGCCCAAACAACATGTGTACCTCATGCTTTTCATTTCGCAGCATGCATAAATCAGGGTAGTTCATTGTCACAATCAAAGCCCAACCTGCTTTGTTACCGCTCACATCTGTATTTTTAGATATTAAGTGACCCAGATATTAGGTTTGGCATTTTATTTTAGCATTTTCTGCAAAAGCATCGGACACACTCTGGAAACCATTTGACGAAATCCGATCAGCGTAAAACCACTCAGTAAAACACACACACACACACACACACACACACACACACACACACACACACACACACACAATCTGAGAAATGCCATTTCTTTCCATTGAGCCATGGATCAGTGTCACTCATATTTAAGAAATCCAAACGGCCTCATTACAGAAATACAAAGAACTGACAGGTTATTCTTAATTTCTCCCACGGAGGGAAGCAAAGACGTGAAGACTGCAGCTCATGTTCAGAGCGAACAACAACACAACCAGAGGATGACCTGAAACATGCAGTACCATCATCTCCTTCAAACAAAATGATCAGTGATCATAAAATGATGAGCAGGTCACAGAAGTTTGAGCAGTGAAATGTGGTGCCTGTGCTGTAGAGCTATAGTTTAATACAACCTGATTTATAATAAGAGTCTATTATTATGTCTATTAATACATTGGACTTATTATTTATTTTGATTTCTGTATTTTCTATTTTGTTACTTGTTCTTGTTCCTGTTGAATTGCTGTAATAAACAATACTAATCAATTAATAATAATAACAATAATAATAACAATAATAATACAGTACCATTGTCACTACATAGGACCTGTGTTTACCTGAGAGAACTTCCTGTGTCCAGTCTGCATGTTCTCCCCATGTACAATGACTTGGAGGTCGAGCTGTGAATGCAGGTTGTATTCTCAGTCCAGTAGAACTCCAATGGCACAGATAAGACACAAAATAGAACAGAATAGAATAGAATAGAACAGAATAGAACAGAATAGAATAGAAGCTTTCATTGTCATTGTATAACAACAAGACATTCTGGAAGTACAGTGAGGCTACAAAGGCAAATGACTAATATAAAGAAAAGCAGTATCTCATTATTGTGAGTGTTTTATTTTATACTCTTTTCATGGGACGTCTTTTCTTCTCATTGACACATTTGTTGACTTGATAAAAGCTGAAGAATGATCCGCCTCTGGCCACTGATGTCTGCATGAGGATGACACATGGGGTCAGGATAGATGCACACGCTGATGAACTCTAGAATAATGAAGTGATATCTCAGGTAAAAAGACGGCTCAGCGTGTTGAATGGTCGCTGCTGCACATAATGAACACTCACCCACTCGTCAGCCACTGGAGGAGGCAGCAGAGAGGCTGCAGCCCGAGCTTTGAGGCTGCAGATCCTGTCTAAGTGCTGCCTCAAACCCGACGAGATGCGTGAGTGCGTATCAGAGCAGATAGCAGCCGAAACCCATCTCAGCTTGTAAAACAACCCTAAAATCATCTCGGGCAGACAGTAAATGGACTGTGTGTTCACGGCTGAACACTATAATAACCTCACTCGTGATATCTGATTGTAAAGTATTGTTTCTGGGTGGATAATGACTGCTCTGCGTGACCGTCCCGTCCTGCTCTGACCGTCTGTGTCCTCAGGAGCCACTCACAGACTGGGAGACGGACTGGTTCCTATACGGCACTGGTTTCCACTCTTTATGACCCCTCTGAGTGCTTTTATAACACGATTTGTCGACTCACATTCAGACGCTGGAAAAGCTGGATCGTTGGCTTTAATCAAAACTATCTTGTTTGACCTTAACATTTCTGCTAACTAACAAGCCTGTTTTGAGTGTAGGAGCGAGTAAACAACCCCACAAAAGTGTGAGGAGACGCAGACTCGGGACGGCACGTTACCACGCACCTGCAGTCAGTTTGTAGCCACGTCATTGGATTCCAATAAAACGTGGTCGGTCCCCACAGGGTGAAATGCAGCATTCAGGCCGTCTGTAAGAGCACGTCTCACCTCCCGGGAGCCTGCAGAGCGATGCGGACAGGCCCGTGTGCCTCGCTCAGGAAAGCGACTGGAACTATGAAATGGAAATGAAGAGCGGGAGAAGCCGAGCGGAGAGAGGAGCTGCTGGAATAAATGCAGTGGAAATATACGTTACGCCGAGTGTGGCGGGTAAAACATGGAGGAGGTAGCGAGCTGCATGAGAAAACAGGGAGGAGGGAGCAGGTCCGGAAATGTGGGGTAAAGTATTTGTCAAAAAAAACATGGGGGAAAGGCTATAAATAAAAGCTTGACGCTTATATAACCCAGTTTCAGATAAAATCCTGCTTCTCTCTGCAGGAGGGGTGAATTCAGGTGAGAGCCAGAGTGTCATGATTCATGGTTTCCCTGGGCATTTCGCTTTGGGGTCTCTCACACCTTGGGGCTGGTTTCTGCACCAGACACAGACTGCATTGACACTCAACTTCAGGACGAGTTCAGTCAAAGCCTCTCTCACTCTATCGCTTCGACCTTGGAACCAAAACGAGCGTTACGCAGAACGAGAACTCCAATATACAGCTGTTAATGTTTGGCCACCATCTGTTATTGTGCACAGAAATGGCAAACTGCTCAATAAAACACAGGATTGGTCATAAAGCTTGGTTAGTTTGCATAATTCCTTGATAACGGAGAGAACAGAGCCAGGCAGATGGGCCCGCAGTAAAAATGATTATGCAACTTCAACTCCGAGGTTGTAAACTGTTGACGTGGAAACGAGTGTTGTCCCGGGATCCTCGAGGGACCTTTAGGAAACGAGAGTCCCCCCAAAAAGAACAAAAAAAATGGTTTGTTTAATTAATGAGAGCAGAGTATCAGCACACACGGTGCACAGGTTGATGCTTTCAAAGTAATGATCCTGCGAAAAACGACCTGTTGTGATTGAACAAAGATGATGCTCAGCTGTTGCAGATCTGAACTTAATGATCAGTTCGTACCTTGACAGGACTGTTAACATCATGGTGTCCTGTATAAGTGGGTCACACTGTTTATAAATCCTACTCTCGACAGTCTGAGACCACCAGGACTCCTGAGGTCCCTCCAGCCGTGGTCTCCGAGACTTAAGTTCGACTTTAGACTCTTCTAAAGTCTTCTAGATCTCTTCTAAAGTCCTCTAGATCTCTTCTAAAGTCTTCTAGATCTCTTCTAAAGTCCTCTAGATCTCCTCTAGATCTTTGACATGCTGCTGTGTCAGCGCACCATTAACACTGGATTACTTGTAAATTAACTTAATCTTTTTTTCTTAATCTCGCACACAAATTGTTCAAAATGTCTTTTTGTCTGGATCCATCCCGTTGTGGGATGCCTATTCTATTCTATTCTATTCTATTCTATCCGTGGTACATATTCACAAGATGAGATAAGGTTAACTTTATGGTCCCAGAGGGAAATTCATCTCATTAGATAGCAGTCGCTCACATACACACAAACATAGGAGACAAACATGGCAACATGGTAAACATCCTGCAGAGCTCCTATCTCTAAAAGCAGCAGCATGCAAGTGGTTCATTCTAAAAACGTTCTAACGATGTTCCTCCGAATGTTGTTTTAGCAGGAAGAATCTTCTCTGGGAATACTTTTGAATAAGAATATTGATAAGACATTATATCCTCATGGTTTGATTATGTTTTTCGTGGAAAGTTTTCTGTAAGATTCCAGAATGTTCTGGAAGAGAGAGAGAGAGAGAGAGAGAGAGAGAGGGAGAGAGAGAGAGAGAGAGAGAGAGACCTGAATTATAGTGAATTGAACTTTGAACATTTTAAAATAAAACAAAACAAGACAAGACACAAAACAATGTACTGTACCTTAGTATGGTCCAACTTTTAAATATTAACTTTATCATTAAAAAACCAAACTAGAGCAACAACTGTTATATTTGACTGTTTTGTTACTGCTCCACTAAGGTGTGCTTATGCAAACACAGCAAATTTCTTTATGTGCTGTTAAAGCAAATCTCTGCTCTGTGTGTGCAATAACAATCAATAAATAAATATTTATGGTGCAAAACGCTCACGCCTGGTCAATATTTGTGCTGCAACAGGTGAAAAACTAAAATCAATTAATTTACGGCCACATCAGAGTCATGTTATTCATTTTACTGATCATCTGTGATAAACGTCCAGGTTTATATTTCATCACGTCAGTGGGACAGTACTGTCAGTAACACACAGTGGCCAGCTGGGGGCGACAGCGCTCCACTGCTGCTCCCTGCCTCAGCTCTGAAACTTTATCTGCCCAACATCTGGAAACTTCTGCAGCGGTTTCACTCTGTAAAAAACACCTGAGAGAACAAAAAAGCATTTAACTGCATCATAGACAGACAGTAGGAGGAAGGATAATAAAACATTTTTCCATGATAACTGCACTATCCGTCTCACGGTACATAAACTCCTTTTGACTTTTTCCTCAAAGTATACAAATACAAATAAAATATTTTCATTTCAGGTCACTGATAATCATCCCAGGTAACTGGGATGCTTCAAAAACAGGAAATTACATAATCATCTTAAAGATGTTACTACATGGAGTTGACATGATGCTCTACAAACAGATAAACACGTGGTGGTGAATATTAATACACACACACACACACACACACACACACTGGTCTGGATATGATGATGTGAACACATGCTGCGTTCCTCAGTCGTCTCTTGGTTTTATTGCATAATATTTTGTGTTTTACAGGAGGAAGAAAGAAACACTGAGCTAATCATGAAGTAATGGGGGATTAATTAGTAACTTCCTGGTTTAATTCAGCCCTGTAATGGAGCTGCCTAATGTCTCAGTAACTGGTGATTAACGGCTGGTTTGATGCCGGTGGATCCAGACTTGGTCAGCAGTGACTCTTGTATAATGAGCCCAGTGCATCTATATAACCATATCTGCACTAACTCGTACACAATGATTAATTAATACTGCATTGTCAAGCCATTTGTCCCAGTAATTAATCGCTCTCATCCCGATAGTCCCTTATTTATAGCTAATTAGGAGGCACAGATCAATAATTTATCAGATATCAGTTAAGCGGATTTGTTTCTCCCTTATTGTGTGGTGTTATTGACACGTTACAGTCTGTAAATTAGAATCAAAACCTGATTAAATTAAATGTGAGCTGAGCACTTAAGACGCAGGATGTACAGACGAGGATAGATAGAGGCTACTTATACATCGTTATATACTCTATATTTACTTTTTGCATCGTTTATAACTCATTTATTGTGTTATGTTCTTAATCTGAGATCAGTAAAGTACATGTATCTATCTATCTATCTATCTATCTATCTATCTATCTATCTATCTATCTATCTATCTATCTATCTATCTATCTATCTATCTATCTATCTATCTATCTATCTATCTATCTATTGGTTCTAGATAACTGTGTTGAATACCTCCTAATATACTCACTTTCTTAGTATTAACTCTGTGGCATCAAATCAGTTTTAAAAGACTGAGTTGAGTATATGAAACTTAACTAGATTACCTTATCAGAACAATCAGCGCTAATAAACTAAAAATACAAATGAAGGTTCAGCTGCATTTACTCAATTTACATATCTTTCTATTTTATCTCTTCTATGTATCTGCAGGTGAAGAGATTAATCAAACATGACCACAAGGGGTCGCTGGTGTCTAAAGGTTCCCTCCTCTCGTTCTCTCTCCGGTCTCAGTGAACACCCTTTTCTCCACCATCCTCTCTCCATTACAGCTGCTCTCATTCACAATACACATCCACTGGACACAAACCCAACTGCATGTGTGTGTGTGTGTGTGTGTTAGCGTGCGTGTTAGCGAGTGCGTGTGTGCGTGCACGTCCGCTCCCCTCCGCCTCAGGATCCTGTGGCGTAGCCTGGCGATGAGGCTCAAAGTTATGGCCCGGTATTAATACATGGTAGCCCTGGCAACAGTGTTGGGGGAGTGAGTCAGAGGAGCTGAGGCTGAGGCGAGGCAGGGCGCTGTGGCCCAACATGGATGCTCTCTGAGAGGAGAGTGTGAGCGCCTCCCAGGCTGGCTGCCAACCAGGCACCGCATCTGTGCCCAAACAATAGTCCCAGGCCTGGTTGTTGTTGTTGTTGTTGTTGTTGTTGTTGAATTATCATCAAATCGACGTGAAATGAGCTGCTACATACAGAGCAGGACTCATTCTGTCTGTGAGCGGTCATATCTGATGAGGGTTTGGAGGCTGGTAAACAGTTATAAGGGGAATACAGGCCGGGTGTTTCCCCGCCCACTACCTGGGGACCGCGGGGGACGTGCTGTGGTTGTGATGGTCGTGTAGATGAGTTAAAACTGCAGCGCACGGTGGAAAGCGGCCCCCACAGTCCGTCTGAAGCCTGATGTGGTTTACAGTGGGACAAAGGGACTGTACACAGCGAGGCACAATGGACGAACCTGGGGATAAACTGTGGAAGAAGCAGAGAGAGAGAAAAAAAAACATACATAATTAGATGCAGCACAGTCTAGCACAGAGGGATCTATGACCTCAGGCACGTATGCACAGTGCCTCACTGTACGCAGCTGTCAGTCTGAGCAGAGCAAACAACGCGCCGGGGTCACTCACTTCCAATCTTTGAGCTGCCTTTGTTTGCCGTGTCTCTGCAGAGGCCGAGGGAAGCTGATTACAAACCGCGCCACTTCCCCCAGATTACGGCTACCGAGCACAGAAGTGTTTTCTGCTCCCGGGGGCCAGCTTTTCTAACTTCATTTTTGCTGAAAAAGGTCTGGCAGTGTTTCTTTCTTTTTTGATCTTTCTCTAATAAGTACAAAGCGATACATTCTGGACTTTCTTGTTCTTCTGCAATGAGGCCTCCAGGAGGTATGTGGACACAGTTCAGGCTGAAAATGAGAGAAAAAAAAAACAAAAAAACAAAACAAATCAAACCACCACTATATAATGAAACTGACTGGAACTTTTGTTCCCCAGTTTGAGGCAATTACAAAACATTAAAGTGATGAATAACTGATATTAAAACTCTTGTAAATATCTCATAATCAGTTCATGTCCTCGATGATTAGAACCAAACACGTGTCTCCAGACCGTGACATAACGACACGCAGCAAAGTCGAAACTCCCGTTTCTTCCCCAAAGTTTACACAGACATGAAGACACATTCATCTGGAGGGATGTTTGCAGCCACCCGATGGAAGAAAGACAAATATTTAGCTCTGTCTTGGTCACCACCTACTGCAGAGGGAGAAATCTGGATCTACAGCAGCTAAACACTTCACCACGTTCAACAACCACTCACAAACTGTGTGTCGGCCTCTCACAACACAGACTGTGTCTCATGGTAGCACAGAAGCAGGTCAGGAACATTAACTGTGTATAGATGCACATCCTGTCCTCTTTAACCTTTACTTATTGTAAAAGATGGGACAAACATGTCCTCCCCATACCTGTCTGGGTTTCAGTCCAAAATAATGCCAGTTCACCTCAATTAGAGACTCAGACTGCCTCTAGTTGTGAGTGAGAGCATCAATGGTGTGTGTGTGTATGTGTGTGTGAGTGTGTGTGTGTCTGCCTCCACCTCATGTGCCCTGATATTGCCTCCAGTGACACTGTTGGGTACATCATAGGCACGATAGTGGCTGGAAGGATAGAAAATAATAACATCGATACTTACATCTTTCAACTGTGTGTATCAAATATTTACACACTTGTAAAAGCTGAACAGACCCATCGACCTCAGTCCTATACCTAACGGGCCGGTCGAGGGTGGCGAGCGCGGTAAACATAAGATAGGAGCGTGCTAACAGTGTCATCACGGGACAGATACACGGTTGTCTTATCTCATGTTGGAATAAAACAGTGTTCGCATTTACATTTGTGCTAAAGCAGAGCCGGGACTACATTTTACAGAGCAGCATCTTGAACTGTCCCTATTGTGGGATGAAGAGCGCAGGTATATTCTATTCTATTCTATTCTATTCTATTCTAGATGGGATAAACTATCTTACAGTGATACTCAGACCTTTTATTGTCTGTCAAACATACACTGATTGGAGCGTAGTTGCTCTAAGAAAATGGCAGATTACATCAAACATTTGACTTGATCCCCAAATGCTAGAATGTTGTGACAGTGCGTAAAGTAAAATAAAATAAAAACAAAACAGGATATGATAACGTGGTATTATGGAAGCATAACGTCCAAGCGATGAGGCAGTCCAGCACCTTGTGACCCTGCTGAAGGATATTGCTGCGGCGGCTCAGGATCGCTTCATAAACACGGCCCGTTTGCAAATGATTGCTTTCAGTTTTGATTTCCGCTCCGCGCTGCATCCACATCCACAGAACCTGAAACCTAATGTATCCTAGATCCATATCTCCACAGCCACATTACAAACATCGCAACCCGCCGTTTGCCAAGAACGTTTTCTAGCTTTAAAAATCCATTTTGATCGGTAATTTCCAGTTGTCGTCGATGATTTGAGTCTGGACTGAGTTAAACGCGGCACACGATATCTCTCAGATAGATTCAGAGAGAGATAAGCAGCCATCGCAGATCTCTGCTACGTTTGGAACAGTGTAACCTCTTTTCATCTCCTCCATAAAGAATCCCAACATCTTGAAGAAATTAGAGAGATTTCAGCACCAGTCATATAAAATAAGACTTCTCTCCTTCTTTTTTTTTTTGTTCTTTACGACATAAGTTATAATTTGGGGTGCTCTGGCGGGGGGGAGGACTATCTCCCCTCCTCATTGCGATGACAAAGTGCTCTTAAATGAAGCGGGGCGCCTCAAGTGAAACCAGACTGCTCCGCAGATAGAGGAAGCGGGAGATAACAGGCGGTAAATCAGACGCAGTTTGGGAGAGAAAGGTTTGCAGTCGGAGCTTCACGTCCAGGACAGGACCGACGCGCCTCCCGCGGTAGCGGCGGCCGGGAGAAGTTACGGCCTCAGTAAAAAGAGAGCTGCGCCGTATAACGTTATAGCGCTGACGGTTTCATGGCGCCCTCATGCTCCACTCCTCTGGACAGGTTCTGGATTTAAGCTCCAGAAATCATCACGCTCATGGCAGAGGAACAAGACTGAGGGTCTGCAGCCTCTCAGGTAGCTACACGCTAGCACTCCTCCAACCACGATGTGAGGATGTTGGTGTTTAGTGGTTACCGTGGTTACGTGTCAGGGCCAGGACCAGAGTACGACTGAGGCTGATGAGTCTGTTGTTATTTCGGCTTCTCAGCTTTCACAAACATGTAATATATGGTTGGAAACTGAGGGCTGCATGTGGTTAGCGTGCGTGCTAGCGTGTTAACAAGGAGGTTTGAATCCGGCTCAGACTGGAGGTCTCTCTGTGTGGAGCTAGCATGTTCTCAAGTCCAGACACAAGCACGTTCAGGTGACTGGAGACTGTGAAACTGCCCCTAGGCATGTGTGAGAGTGAAGGCAGGATGGATGGATGGAAGGGTGGATGGAAGGATGGATGGAAGGATGGATGGAAGGATGGATGGAAGGATGGACGGTTCATATAAATAACAGGAAAAATAAACAGTATAAATCTACTGTGCAAGTAAATGACGATGTGTTAACAGAAAACCGTACTATGCAATGAACCTAAAGTGCCAAAATGCAGTGTGCGTGTGTGTGTGTGTGTGTGTGTGTGTGTGTGTGTGTGTGCACCCCGTCCTGGCTCCAACCCTTAAGACACCACTGGGTACAAACTGCGTAAGATGATGGATGGAGAGCAGAAGTAATGTTGCTATCATTAGTTTTCCAAGATTTTTTTTGTTTCCAAAGTAATTCAACAAGTTGACATTTTTGGCCACAGTCGAGAGATAATCATTTTTCGCAAGTCTACCTGCATTTACAAAGAAATGCACGACAAATTTCCCTGGAAATCTGAGACGATACGACAAATGTCAACCTCGCTGTGGCACAACATTTAAGATGTTGAGATCTTGCCTGAAAACCACGAATATTTGTACATAATCAAATGTCAAACCTGGGGGAGTTCTGGTACTGTAGCCCTGGACAGAAAGAAAAAACATGTCATTTCTACTATTTGTTCAGACATTTTCCATCTGGAAATATCAGCGGCCCAACAGTGCCATCCTGAGGCTTCGGCTGCTCTCCGGGGCTAATGAAAGGGAAAATGACTGTAGCAAACCCACCAAACAAAAAGTGCAATCACAGTCAGAGTTTCTCCAGCGATTGAAGACAAATGGAATTCCACGCCACGAATCGGTCTGCAGAGATGATATAACACGGGCCGCGGGACTCTGCACTTTAAAGCAGGAATGCAGATAGAATGACAAGAGATTTGGTGGTGGTGGGGGGGTGGAGGGGGGGGCAGTGGCTGATGATGGAGTCCTGAGTGTGACTGCCTGTCGATTCAGCTGCAGACGAATGAGCTGCCTGGCTTTGATGCTGCTGCACCTCACATGCCTGCTCCCCCAGTGTGTGTGTGTGTGTGTGTGTGTGTGTGTGTATACGTATGTGTGAGGTAATGGGGAGTGAGATAGTGAGAAATACTGGGATTACTGGAAGGTCGGGTGCTGTCAGACGAGATGGATGCAAGACTTCTCCTTGGGCGCTCAAATCACACACACACACACACACACTCACACACACACTCACACAATACACACACACAATACACACACAATACACACACGCTAACTTGCTCAGAGGTGGAGGGGTTTGAGTCCCAAGGCGCCAATGCATCACTTACGATGCACAGACACACACATGTGTTTAGATGTAAATGCGCATGCACACTCGCTCGCAATAAAACAGATGGTGTGTGCATGCACGTACACACACACACACGTACACACACACACATAAACTTCAGGCACGCCGTCCCCGCTCTCTCGCACTGTATACATCCTACTGGGCTGCGCTCCAATCAGCAGGATTAATGAAGAGGTATCGCGTTTTACAGTGAAGCAGCGTGTGGGGCTCTGGGGAACAAATGGCTGGACTCTGCCATTCCTCAAATCTGTCTTCAATAATGTAATCGACTTTTAGGTTATGAGATAGCATGGTTAGGGCAATTTGCAGAACGTCGTGGCACGGTTGAGTTATGCTCCTTAACAAGACCATCACATGCAATCTGCTGCGTTCCACAGACCAAAGACCCTCATGAATACCTACTGCGTAAACACTGGAGGAATCCAGAATCCTTTAAGAGAATTTGATTATTAACTTTAATGTGCTTTAGCCTTTAGCCTTTAGCATCTGTAACGAGGCCGGAATAAGGCAGATTTGCAGCCTCGGAGATGAACGAGATGAAGACCACGCTCGGACTGGTTCAGATGAAGGCTGGCTCTGCGGTAAATCTCACGGTCAGATGAGTCTGGAAACACAATATTTCTGGTTTGTTTGACAGCAATCATGCGCACACTTGAATGATATCGACTTTGGTTTGACTGAAGCTGAGGTCAGCGAGCAGTTACCGGCATGTTTCTGTTCAGAACGGCTGCGTGAAACTAAGAGCTGAATTCAAGATGAGGCGAAAAGATCTCCTCTGTCTAACTCTACCTTCTCCCTACACTTCTACTGCTGTCTCCTCTTAACTAGCGCTCAAACTCTGCACTTGCACTAGTACTTACACTACAGCACTCTCATCCCTTGGTATTCTGGAGAACATAAAGAGGTTGTTATGATGCAATGTCTCCACCTGGCCCAAAACATGCAAGTGTTTGGACTGAAGTAGGACCTAAGATTCAAACCCAGGAGCTTCTTGTTTTGAGGCCACAGTGCTAACCACTCCTCCATTGTCATTCCAGCTCAGCTTCCAGTTCAACATCCTGAGGAGTGGAGCCAATTCAATTCAAAACCCAAACTAAAAGCTCTCCTTCTATATTTACATACTGAATTCTGCACAGTCCTGCAGTTCAGGGCACATGTTTGCTGCCGTTCTGCGAGACTCAGACCAGAAAAAAAAGCAGCTCTGGCGGGGCCGGGTGCAGCTGGTGAGGTGATGGCATGTCTGGCGGGCTGCGGGATGATAGCAGGGCGTTCTCGGTGTGAGGTGACAGCGTCTGGTTCCAGGGCTGCAGGGCTCTGGAGCCTCACCAGGCAGACTTGTTGCTCCTCCGTTTGTCTCTCCGAGTGTCAAATGCCAAAGCAGTGAGGGAAAAACCCGACCGGGGGAGCGGAGCACATCAGCACAGCGGACTGTACAGTGGATGAGTGTTAGAGAGGCAGGCTGGGATTGATAAAAGCCTGACAGAGGGCCAGAGTGAGTGTGTGACATGTTAAGAGTCAGCAGCGGACAAGTCCTGCTAATCCTTCATTATCGCAGTGTTTGACTTGGGTCGGATGAAGGCAGCGAAGCCGTGGGGCGTGTAAGCAAACACGGGGCCGAGCTGTGTGTGTGTGTGTGTGTGTGTGTTTGCACGTGGGTTTGTGATTTGCGCAGTCTAGGGTCCAACAGCGTGTGTGTGTGTGTGTGTGTGTGTGTGTGTGTGTGTGTGTGTGATAACAGCACAAAGGTCGCACCATGAAGGTCAAATCAAAGATACAGATATCGAACCATATCTGATCACGACCCGAGGTCGAGGGAGCTATCAGAGGTCTGGAGGTTTGAGGGGATTTGAATGGATTCCCAAATATGTTAGGACGAAGGGTGGAAACGACAGAATCCATTTATTTGGGAATTTTAAAGATTTCATGAGTTAGGAAAACTCAGCAAAAGATTAGAAAACCCAAACAGGACCCTAGACAGCTACAACAGTGGGAAGTATTTTCATTTTAAACACGAGATTAACTGAGCAAACAGTGGAAACACTGCAGACTCTCTGCAGAGCAATCAGCCGAGTGGCCACTCCTGACTCGTATGTGAATGAGGCTGTGTGTCGGTCTAGGAGTCCGCCACCTGATCAAAAGGTCAGGACTGTGTTTTCACTGCTAAGTACGTCCATCCATCCATTTTCTATCCATAACAGTGTGATCCTGGTCTGCTGGAGCCTGTTCCAATGCACATAGGGTGAAAGGAGGAAACACACCCTGGACAGCTCATCAGTCCATAGCAGGTCACACACACACAGAAGCCATTCACTCTCTCTTCTAGAATCTGCAGTCAACTTCAACATGCATGTTTCAAACTGTGGGAGGAAACCAGACGACCTGAGAGACCCTCAGGAGGTGAACCCAGGACCTACTTCCTGTTAGGTGACAGTATGAACCACTTACACACAGTGTCGCCCACTGAAGTGCATTCTAAGAGTTGTTGGGACATTTTACAGAAAAACTCAAATGTCAGCTTCATTAGAGGAAAAGTTACAGGATTATTTAGTAATAAATACGTATACAGAACATACAATACAGTTCGATGAGTTCAGTAGTCTTGGCCGGTTTGGCCTCATAGCAAGAAGGATGCAAGTTTACATTTCTATGTGGAGTTGACATGTTCTCCCAGTGTGTGCCTGTGTTTTCTCCAGGTACTCCAGTTTCTTTCCACAGTACAGAAAACATGCATTTAGGTCGACTGGAGACTCTTAATTATGTGTCTGCGACACTGGAGAAATGTCCGGGGTGTATGCTGAGATGTGTTGGACTTCAGAAGTTTCCCAGAAAACCACTGAGAACAAAGCGGGTCACATAGCGT
The DNA here is from genome assembly GCA_029224185.1 of Karalla daura. Taxonomy (NCBI): domain Eukaryota; kingdom Metazoa; phylum Chordata; class Actinopteri; order Chaetodontiformes; family Leiognathidae; genus Karalla; species Karalla daura. Next base: position 4,519,192 of record CM055195.1, read on the forward strand.
TTGGATGTTGTTCATTCTCCTCTGATACGATCCATTTGTGGGAATAAAACCAGTGTTAATAATCCCGACAAACGTGTTTGTTCCAGGTCGTTCGACCGCTCGAGTCGACAGTTTTCAAAACATTCCAGCTCTTGAGTCGTCGTCCGAAGAGAGGAAACAAGTCCGTACCTGGAGGAAGTCCTTGGAAATGGCATTGTTGTATCTGGCATTGAGGGCCAGTAGGTGGAAAATAACCACTTCTTACAGTCGGCGTGCGGGAGGCCAGAAATAGCTTAAGACCCAAACCAGCGCGGTTTCAGAAACAATGCAGCCGCACTTCCCCGAGCTGATATTCTGAGCGGCGTTAATGACGTCCGGTGGTCAGAAAAGAGCGATGAAGTCAGAGGCAGAGCCGCGCGGCCCACAGGAAGGTGTTGACTTGAGGGACCAAAAGAAAACACGCAAACAGAGTCGGTAAACAGGAAAATACACAAAGGAAGGCACCTGGCTCGGGTGCACGGTGCCTTCAGGGACACGGGGGGGACACACTCCGGCTCCCGCTGTGTTGTTTCCTATTGACACACACTGCTTCCTGACAGTCGGATATCCTGTGTGAGTGTGTGTGTGTGTGTGTGTGTGTCATCATGTCAGGTTGTTTGTTTGACAATATCTATAATTGGTATCATTAATTGCACGTTGGAATTTGCTCCGTTTTAATGATGTAGGATGTTACCGTGCAGGACGGGGAGGAATGCCATTGTCTCAGCGAACACATGTGCGGCCGCGGCTCGATTCCTCGCAGCTTGATTAAAAGTGGATATTGGTCGCTGCCATTAATCCCTAATCATGGATCAAGTTTTAAGCAAATTAGAGACAGCAGGTTGGAAGCGGATGAGGAAAAAATCTTAATGAGGAGTCATCGGGAGTGTTTGCAGGCTGCTAGGTTAATGAGGCACAGTTGGGCTGAAAGAGGCTGGAATCAATATTTTCTGTAATAACAATAGATCAAATTACTGCGTGTGTGAAGCTAATGGATTCAGTCACAGTGATCGAGCCGCAGAGTTGATACAACTGCAGCTTCTCCCCAGTTTATGATGCTTTCGGAGTGTGTTTTGGCTCCGTGTTTTGGGTTCGTTTTAATGTAGAGCAGACGGAGAAGAGTCTGTTCGACTTGTAATGTTTGTAACACGAAGACGATTGCATTATCGCATCGTCCCACAGTCCAAAAACATGCATGTTTAGGTCGGTTGGAAACTCTAAAATTACCTCCAAGTGTGACTATGAGTGTAAATGGTGGTCATAATGAACATTTTATTTCAATTGAACAAATAAATATCTCACTAATGTTGACTTCTGGGTGCTGAATAGTCAGTGAGCCCTAGAATCAGCTCTTACTGGATCTTTCCTTCCTTGTCAGAAAACTGAAGCACCCCATGTGACCTGTCAAAGCAGCACCTACCCACAGACCAAGAGGAGTCTACAGCCATGCCAGAAAACATAACAAGACGTTCAAAAAGTCTAATTTGTGCTAATAAGTGGTCCTGAAGTCCTTTTGTCCTCCTCGGTTGCTTCAGTGGTAACTATTGTTATTGTTGGTTAACAGTTACGTAAGTTTCCATATTGCACTGAATAAACACAAAGAACTGATTTTCAGGTTTCACACATGGCTCCTGCAGCAAGCAGAGTGTTTCAAGAGCTTCTCTCCAACTCATGACTTAAAGTATTTCCCTGCTCGTGTCCGCAGATCTGGGAGCTCGTAATAAGCTTGTGAGGGGATTAGCGCAGCTCCTAACTTGACCTCCCGACCTGTGGGAGTGGAGGAGAAGGGGGCGGCCGCCTCTCAGTAGCAGGAGCTTTTGTCTTGTCCCCCGCAAATTCCTCTTCCCCTCGTCCCCTTGTAAACTGCTGCTCCATAGCGGGCTCTGACCCCCACCACAAAGGGAGGAGAGCATGTCAAACTTGGCCAAGTCAAGTTGGCCCCATTGTACGCCCTGGTTGGGGGTTAAGCCGCACTTTACACTGAAACAGAACTGAGGCTGCTGTCAGATCCAGCTTCAGCCACTGAGACGGTTTCTGATGCAGATGTGGTGTGTTTACAGAGCGGAGGGGGGAGGGAGAAAAGCAGTAAATCCTCACTTTGTTTTGTTTTGCTTGTTAGAGTGTAAACTCTCATCATTACACGCCACAGAAACTGCCTCGTAACAAGAAAAAAGATAATGAGGAAACTTGGAGACAAAGTTGGCGAAGAAGCAGCCGAGACCCCGAGAGTGTGAGGGCGAGATCTTGACACGAGTGATGAGTCATTGTTCTGTGGCGAGAGAAAGCACCTCTGTTATTTATTTATGGGCAAAAACGGAGAGAGGGGGGATCGAACCACGCATGCATCGCCTGTTTAATGTGACTGTGAAGGCTGTAAATCATTCCACCGGCTGACACAGTCCGACAGAGGCTGCAGACGCTGTTAAACGCCGCCCGTCACTCGGCTCTGACAGAGTGACACGGTTTATGTGAAACTTCAGCTCCAGGCGCTGACTTTCTGGAGCCCCGCTCCTCAAAAACAACAAACCTGTGTGCGATGAGACCCCGCTGCTCTGCCTGTCACATGCACGACTTTTATAGGCGTCAGCAGCGACCAGTGGAAAAAACACACACACACACACACACACACACACAAACACACACAGGCTGACCTCGGTCCACATATCATCCAGTCGGCCCGTCAGCCCGGACACCTTCCTCTTCCAGCTCTGATGACACGCGCTATTTATAGCAGGTTCTGGCTGCGTTATTACCGAGCTATACCTTTCACTGCACCCTTATCTGAGATCTAAAGTGATTAAAACGGCCCCTATTTCCAGGCCCCGTCCCCGCCAACAACTGTTATTCTAGCCTTTAAAGAGCGTCGCCCCCTGACAGTCTGACAATCCGGGCATGTCGCTGAATACATCATCCACGCAGGCAGGACAGGCGGGAGCTTTGTGGGCCTGATACATTTCATTAATTAACAGGATTTCAGAGGTTGAGGTTCAGAATAAGCCGACATAATGGTGCATTGTTATAGCGGCTGTACAGCAATCACGCTCTGCATTCAGAGTCAGAGAGTTCAATATACCAGAGCTGACTCCGAGTGCTTATATAACATAGGGCTCTGTTCATTAATGAGACGTCATGTCACGTTTTAATAAAAGAGTCTCTGTCATCTCAGATTGTCAGAACTGTTCATCTCCATGCACGTATTGTACTGTTAGTGAGTGAGAGAGCAATCCCGACTGAGAGCCGCAGAATGAGTTTCACATGAGCTCATAAGTTTGGCCGTTCGCTTATAAACTCATACAAAGTCGAGACAGAGAGCGAGCGATGTAAGCAACTCTGTGAGTTTGGCAGCAAATCGAGACTATAATCGAGATATGAGACTGAAACAAATAATGTAAGTGACTCCATACAGTCTGCAGCAGCTGCAAATATTGGATTGTGAAATAGAGAGTGGAGAACTATTGTTGTTCCTATGGGTTGTTCTATAAAGACTTTTTGCTTTTTTTCCCTTTGCAGTTGCACTTTGAGCACAATAAAGCAATGTAAAATACTCGGTCCTGTCATTATCTTCACACCTGGAGGTTAGAGAAGCACCCTGCTACAAGTGCATGCTCCAACTGTTATTTTTAGTGTATGAACTGCAACAGTGATGGGATGCGATGATGCTGTTGGATGTAGACAGCTTTAGTCTACATATTTAGTCTGTAAATTATCACACTGTAAATTATTTGGTTCTGAAGTGTCAGATTGTTTCTCTTGTCTTAAGCATTTCCTAAATGTGCAGCTTTGAACTAGAAATCAAAGATTTTCAAGAAATCTTAATTATCTTAATCACAGATTATCTTGCTTTTAGACATAGACACAGTCACATGGATCCGTTCAGTCTAAGTGGTCGTTTTCAGTCGGGGGCTGAAACAATCAGTGCTGAACCAGGTGACGTCTGAGGAGCAGCTCCCCGTGGATTCATAACCTCGGCCCGGTCTGTTGATTCATTATCTCGACCCCGTAGTCTCTAACTCCGAAGCAAAAATAAGCGGGACGCCTTGGCCAAACAACAGCGTGGAGCTCATAAATCTACCTGAGGCCCCTGGCCGCTCCGGGCCGCCTGTGCAGCGCTGCAGCCGGGTCCCGGCCGGGCGAGGAAATGGAAAGGCAGGACACGCTGAGGCAGCGGGCGGCCCGGACCCCCGCAGAGCTGCTGCAACCCATCATGGAGAATTTCCTGATTGTATGTCTAACCTTTCTGCAATTTAAGCGACAGCCCGCGGTGCATAACATGTGGGGGGGGCAGCTCTGCAATGCAACGTTTTATTGTTAAGAAAACAAAACAACGATGACCTTGACAAATCAACTATGTCTGTCTCACGTTTGACGTAAAAAGGGGTATTTTCTGAGCGTCTCTCCAAGGCCGCTGTCTGCAGACACACTCGTGGCTCTATCGGGTCTCGACACACAGGAGGAAGGAATCTGTGGAGCCGTCACAGCCTTTTAAAGTCCACTGGAGGTTGTTTACAGAGTTGGTGGGGCTTCCAGTGGAACAGGCCTGGACAGTCGTCCCATTAAACATTAGACTCTTTGGACAGTTAACGATGCAAAGATGCAATAACTGTGCAATCTATTTTTTTTATTTTTAGCTCTGTTATTACAACTCTCAGGCCTGTTTACGCTCTGTAAACTGAGACAAAATGCAGTTTCCACCATCGATCAGTCCAGAATGTTGGATTCTGATGCTGATTCAGAGCCGAGACGAGGGCGCTGAACATTGTGCTTCACGTTACTTCTGCAGCCATCACATGCTCAGCTGCAGCTTTCAGGGGCTGGAATTAAATAATGAATGGCTCTATCACAAAGAACAAAGTCAAGCGTAGTTTTGTTTGATATCATCTGGCCACCAAGTCTAATGCCTGTAGAGCATTTCTACTCCAGGTCTCCAGAAAATCCAGCAGCTAAGTATAGTATAGTATAGGATAATAGCATTCATCCTGCTACTATAAGTTGTGATAGATGCGGCTTGGATTTAAACAATGCCTCTGTCATATCCTTGTGAACTTTATGAACATACTGATAGATGAACTCATTCAAGTTCTCCTGGGAGATAATACTGCATGAGATGAAACTTCATGTGACTGATTGAGGATTCACTGAGTGCAAACAGAACTTTTCAGACTCGGGTTAACTCTGGGATACAGGCCTCACCACGGACCAGAGAGAGAAGAAAAGATGTCCTCGCAGCTTGTGAATTGAGCTGAGAATGAATCTGCATGATCATCCATCACTCCGACTTCTGTCTGCTAATGTTCCACTACGCTGTCTCAGTTCCTTCATCTCCCTCATCTTCTATTATAGGAATAGTTTGACACAAGAACCCAGACAAGAGAACGATACCTCTCTCATGCCTCTAGTCTGAATGTAAAGCTATAGTTTAATACCTGCAATCAGAGCTGCAGCAACTAATGAATGAATGGACTATTAATCAACGCATAAAATGCATCAATGAATAAGATGCAATTTTAGAAAAAAAAGAAGAAGTTTAGGAAGAAATTAAGTCAAAATTCGTTGATCTCAGCTTCTTAAATGGATGAAAGATGGAGAAAATTGTGTTATTGAGGGCAGAGAAAGGTATTTACAGACCTTACCTTGACACAGTTTTGTGCCATTTTATAAACCAGACAACAAATTGATTAATTGAGAACGTTGCCGACAGATGGATTGATTGTTCTTTATTGATTTGTCTATTGATTATTCTACTATTACGTAAATGTTAAGCGCTACTGCATTGGGTTATAATCTGTTGTTTCACTGCAGCTCTGCATCTTTGGCTTTAATGTCTCCCGTTGTGTTTATACAACCAGCGATTCTGAAAAGGTGAAGGTACTAAGTGCACTCGATTCTCACATTGAATGTTTATGTTGGCGCGCTCCACCAGTGCATAATGTTTTCATTGTGTCAATAAACAACCGCGACAATCACACCTTTGGCATCGGAACCGCCGCTCCCTCTTCACCTTTGCCTCGGCCGCTCCAGCCAAAACAAGGACATCCACCACACAATGGAGCCCCAAAGTATATTAAGTCTACAGGTGCTCAATATCGGAGATGAAGAGCTCTGTTTTTGGAAAAACAATGGCCGCATTCTTGGCCGCGGCGGTGGACGTGGGGACGATGTCCAGGTTGACATTCTTCGGCGTTTCCTCGACGCATGCTGCACCGTCTTGAGGGCCTTGAGCGGCCCGCATATTTTCCAGGAGGCACATCCTCAACAGAGATGGAGCAGAGATTCCAGCAGCTTATAGACAGCAGGTGTGAGGCGAAGGCGGACTTTCCAAGGATGTTAAGTGAATGGAAGAGTCATTAATGTCCTTCCCCTGCCTCTGCAAACAAAAGGGCTGGAATGCAGGAGGATGCCTGTCGACATGCGGCAGATGGAGGAGATACGGTCGTCTGAATAGGATCCTGATCACTGGTCAAAGATAGTTTACACTCTGGGGGCTCGCTGGGACTTTTTCAGCTGGGCTCTAATGCAAATAAAAACCTTAAACCTGCAGGAGGAACACCGCTCTGCAGGGCTTTGGGGATTTGGTGTTTGTCCCGAGCAGACAATACAATAATTCAAAGCCATCCGGTCGCGACCGCTTCTCAATTTGTCTTTGTGGTGAAAGAAAAATTTGTTTAAATCGGTGGAGGCAAGGATTTGAGGAAGGATGCGTTTGTTTAGAAACTGGTTAAACTTGAGGAGAACAAAGAGCAGAGAGCAGAAGAAGGGAACGCGCGACCACTTTGTGCGTCTGCAGTCAGAGTCTAACCACGTTTTAAATATCTCCATGGTGATTGCTGGAGATGGGCTTAAGAGCTTGAAATTGCACATAATTGCTCCATCTCAGCTTGAGTGAATTTTCAGAGGAGTTAAAGGGTCGGGAACAAACAACGAGGCGCTTAAACAGCAAAACAAGGACAGAGAACAGCCACTGAGGCCAGCAGCACAGGGACTTCTTAAAATATGACCGCTGGATTAATGCTTTGATTTATTTCTTTCTTTCTCTCCATTCGCCGGGCTTCAACTTGAGATGCAATAACTCTGTTTTTATCAGATGTGGGCTCCAACAGAGCAATGACAAACAATATTTGTTCTTATAAAACCACAGACAGCTGCTGCCAACGTGCACGATGCAAACTGATTATACGTCACGTTTTCCTCGCTGCTCAGTGCAAACTGAAGGAGACAGACAGGATTTATCCTCCGAACAGAGGAGGACGAGGAGGAGGAGACGAAGCCATAGCTAAAAGTTGACTTAATGTGTGACTGATGTATAATAGGGAAATTTAATGGTTGCAAGATAACAAGACAGAATTATACTGTAGTTCAACAAGGAAAGACATGGCAATGATGCAGTTACCAGGCAGACGCGTGCAGAGGTTTTTTTTCATTGAGACTCGTGTCCAGAGTCACTAATGGGCTCGGCCATTCAGGCCTGATTCTCATTCAGTTCCATTTAATTGGAGCGCTGTGGTTCTGTCTTAATCAACGCCTCTGCTCTGGCTTTTACGGTGACCTACGTCACACGCATTACCACGTCTGCGCAGCCAAACTTGTGAGAGAGGCAAAGTGAGACTTGGCGGTGAAACAGCTTTAATTGCATGTTTATCCTTCCCACTCAGACCCACTGAGCCGTGTATATTCAGAGATGCTGGTAAAGCAAGTAAACAGAGATATAAGACAACACAATAGAGAGCGAATCGCTCCACTGCATTTGAGAAACGATCACGACCACATGACGCTCGCTGAAATTCAGAATTAAACTGCAGAAAACAACTTGTCGTCAAGCCAAATTTCAGCCATGCACAAGGATGTGAACTCATTCATTGACTCACTCTATAGTTGAATTTGGAAAAGTTGAATGAATGGGAGAAGGAGGATAAGAATGAATGAGAGCCATATTATGGGTAAGTGTATGTTTTGTAGTCTCTTTAATAAATGACTCTAGACAGGATGAATTCAACACACACACACAGGCTAAATATCCACTTTCAGCAGCAGACATTGTTCAGCCAGCAGAGCTCCTGATGCCTGCACAGAGGAGGAGAGCTGAGCAGCTGATTAATAGTCCTGCTGCATCAGTGACGGCTCGTTCCGACACAGAATCATCTGCAGGCTCTCCACTCGGAGGAGAATAATTTACTGGACGCCTTTCCCTCCGCTTACACAGACGCACCTTACCTTTGTAGATCTACACACAATAACAAAGCTGCTGGTCTACGCCCAGCGTCCCTGCAGCCGCAGTCTGGGAGCAGACGTGCACCTTCAGACTGGTCACCATGGCCACTGGAGCTGCCTCAGCTGGCCTGTCAAGGTGTTTTAATGGGGCCTGTTGATGGATGACTCCATTACTGTACCACGGCGTGCTGTGTCACCTCCAGCTGCACGCCCCCCCCCCCTCCTCCCCTCCTCTCCTCTCTCCTCCCCATCCCAGGATGTTGTCGTGTTGTTCCCAAACCGGAGGAAGTGAATATGCCTCAAAACAAACAAACAAACAAACAGAAATGTATCTCCTGCAGAAACACTTCCGTATGATAAGAGGAAGGGCTGATTGCAATGATGGCAGGCGGATGACGGCAAAGCCCGCTTCCTCCAGTGGAGTCGGCCTCGACTTGAGTGAAAAGAGGTCAGGCAGCTGTTTCAGGTCTTTCATGACAGAATTGCTGATGCAGAGCAGCGACAAGGAGGGGAAAAAACAGGAGAGAGGGACCGACCGAAAGTAAAGGGCCGCCGCAACAAACAAGGTAGGGCCCAGATGGAGGTGCTCCCCCATCGCCGTCCTGCACGCTATCTGAACCACATTAGTCAAGCTTGAACACTCCCACCCTGCTCCCCACAAGACCACTGAAGATGGACGAGCACCAGGGAGGCAGATAAAAGCCCAGGTAGAGCACAGGAAGGAGAGGAGAGAAGAAAAGGACAGAAAACTGCAACTTCTCTGCTCTGGCCGAGACAAAGGCCGAGACTCTTTGTCTGTCTGCTAATAAATCCCAGGTGCTGCTGTCTAGGAGGTGTTAAACCTGAGGGGTCCCGGCCCCTGTGGCCCCGGGGTCACCGCAGAGCCGTGCAGGGTGGGGGACCCCCGAGACCTGACCGAGCCGTCACACGAGATCAGATGTTGCATCTATTACGAGATGTTGTATTTATCATTGCATTTGTTAGCTGAGGTATGAGGCACACATCTCATTAGTTTTACTGATAGACGGGCTTTGTAGTTCTCTCAGTCCTGTGAAGTGTGTGTGTGTGTGTGTGTGTGTGTGTGTGTGTGTGTGTGTGTGTGTGTGTGTAAATGCTGAGGGGCATCCACTCTCAGATTGATACAGCTCCACAGTCGACCATCGGGGGGGTGAGGGGGGGGGCTTTGAAAAAAGGGTGATAAAAAATTTAACACTTTACAATAAATTTTTCACTGCCAAAAAAAAAACTTGGACTGTGCCAGTTGGTAAGAGCAAAATAGAAAAGACATTCGTGTCAAAATGTTTTATAAAACATGCACTAATCCTCGATTGGATATTATCAGCCAGCTAAATTGTTTGTCTTAGGTGGACTGATTAAAGAGCTCCTGTTATTTGCACATGTGGATGTTTTTAGAACGAGAACAAAACAGCAGATGACATCAGGAAGCAAATATCATTCAACTTGCTGATTAGATCTGCAGTGAACCAGGGTGGCAGCCTGAGCGAAGGTGGTCGGGGGAGACTCCTAAATTACCTCCCCGCTCCACTCGGAGGCCTACAATAACACACTCTCGACGTGTTCCTCTAGGCGGGTTCGGCAACGCAAACATGTAAATTGAGATGAGAAGCCAATTTCCTCCTCTAATTATGCCTTTCATTTAGTTTTATTCCAGTTTGTTGTGTTTGCCAAAAACCTGCCTCCGCAATCCAAACAGAAAATCAAACAGAAATAAATCAAACGAGCAGGAAACGCGCGTTTGCTGCGGACCGCAAACTGTTTAAACTCCGCGTCGGAGGAATGTGTCGCTTACATTTACAGTTTATTCCGAGCTGATATGAAAGAAGGAAGGACGTGTGCGTGTGTGTGTGTGTGTGTGTGTGTGTGTGTGTGTGTGTGTGTGTGTGTGTGTGTGTGTGTGTTGCTGCAGAAACGTGTTGCGGCAGAAACGTGAGAAACTGAGCCCGACTAAACCCAGCTGAACCCCACTGAGCTGACGGGCACCTGTTTTCTGCAAACGCCAGCGAGAATTTGCACCTCACAATAACACCCTCCACTCGCAGCCCATCCCATCCCATCCCATCCCATCCCATCCCATCCCATCCCATCTCATCCCATCCCATCCCATCCCTTCTTTTCCCTTCCCCCCCTAAATGCTGAAATCTTGGCCTCAAGGGATTCGGACTCTTCTTATCACAGTTCCTCTGTCCTGGATTATTCTCATCCTGCGCAGTGACTGGTGGGTGCCAGCAGGCCACGACAGCCGACACAGATGGGAGTCCAGGCCTGTGATGGCTTCCATATGTCACATCCCTCTTGCAACACTGTGCCTTTTTTCTTTTTCTTTTTTTTATGTTTTTCTTTCCATCTCTCATCTCTTTCTCTGTTTTGCTCTTTACACTGGCCTGAGCAGAGGTTTCAGAGCGGGTCAGACTTGGATCCCCCATTAATACGTTTCAGCACCGGGGCGAGGATTCAGCCCCAGCTTGATCTCTACCTTCTCTCTGAATGATCATTGGGAGGTTAAAGACTGTGAGGTTAAAACGGCCACATTTCACTGGCCTGAAAAAAAAAGACGACAGGAGATTATTTGTGCGTTTCGGAGTGCCCTCCGTGTCCACCCATTGGACCCATGTTGGGATTTCCCACCATAACTCCTTCTCCCAGTAACTGCCACAGACTGGAGACGTCTCAGAGCCGCCCCGGGGGATGCTGTGACACGGCTCCATGTTGCTGAATGTAAACATGAGCCGATCGGAAGCTCGGGAAAGCTTCGCTTTGACGTTGCACCAGCGGGAGGTGTTTTTCCCGGCCTGACTGACACATGAGAACGCTAATATTCCCCGTCTGATTATAATCCCTGTAGTCGACCTCATTAGCCCGGCATCCGCATTGAACCCTGGCTGAGTAGGGTCCAGGAGCTCGGCTGTCAGTCAACACCTTTTTCTTCAAACAAAGGGCATCAGGGAGAAATAATCCAGCTCTCCCTCTCTGGAGCTTATGAGCAGACTGTGCTGGGATTTGTGCAGCTTTCTGCATGCAAGCATGAACACAGTTATGACACGTCACCTCGCTGCATAAATGTTTTCGGGGCAAAATCAAAAGGAACAGGTTAATACGCACATGTGAAAAGGAGCAGAAAGAACCGATACGGGTCTCGGGAGGAGGAGGAGGAGATCTTGTTTTACTCAAAGTGAGGTAAGTCCGTTTCTTTATCGTTGCACTCTGACACCCGGACCCCGAGCCCAGATCTGCTCCACAGCCCCTCCATGGCTTTCACGCTAAACCTCTCCCACGAGCCCTCACACAAAGTAACGCATTGTATATAAAGCGCACACACGTTAATGCAAGTTAACACTTTAACGTTCAGGTTCACATCCTCAAAGAATGCAATAAAGCCCTCCACTTTCCATACTAAAAGAATTAGCCGAATTCCTGCAGGTTCAGATTGTGGACAAAGGTTGGATTGAGGGGAACCTGGGCTGCGGATGGCTCCATCCATTCATCCCTAACTTTGATTCGCCAAACACACACACACACACACACACACACACATGCGGGCATGTAAAGCGACGTGATTTCAGAGGCTCGCCACAAAACGCGGGGGTGAAATAACAACCTATAAAGTGACGCTGGCTACGGGCAGTCTGCCGCTTCAGAGCAGCGAGCTGCCAGGGTGATTTACGCCGCGCTCACTTTTCCTGAGGGCGACAGCGGAGACAGAGAGGAAGAGTGATTCGGCCTCTCTTTTGTGAGTCCTCCTCATAAAAAGGTTGAGCGATGAGACCCCACCGCTCTCATAACATTCCTTTGTTGTTTGGGTAACGTACCCAAACAGAAAGCGATACGCCGTCCACGCCTGTTTGTCGTCGTCACCCAACACTGACGCGGCCTCGCCGAGGCTCCTCGTCCTCTCCGTGGAGGGGAGAGGGAGACGGAGCGGGCCGGCCCTCCTTCATGGGAAATTCACACGGACTGACAGCTCCAAACTGACAAACAGTTGGACTCGTCGCTAATTCAATAATCTCCCCTTTTTAGGGCGCTTTTCCGTCGGCATTTTGTAACTTTATAGCTCCGCAATGTGGGGAGAACTGCGACCGGTGCCAGCGCCTCTTTCTTTTCTCTGTTTTTTTCCACTACACACATGAGAAACAGACAGACGATACAATAAAGTGAAACATTGGCTTGAATTAAATGGATTTTGTCAACAGGTTCCACCAAAGTGTATAATGCGATCGTTCTAATCAAAACCAACGATCCAGTTCTTTCAGTGTGGACAGATGGGAAGTCTGAGCATCTTTTCAATCTGTATCTGTGTGTGTGTGTGTGTGTGTGTGTGTGTGCAGTCCCTTGCAGGCAGACAGACATGGGAGTCCGGCCTCGCTTTGTGTGTTAATATGAGATGCTGCAATGGCGGTCCGGAGGCCTGGTGGGCCGCTGCCCGCTCCCTCATGCCTGTGCATGGCTCTGCTTGGACCCGCGCCTGGGAGACAGATGGCAGGGAATAACACTGTCACCCACCCTGAACGCTGACATCCTTGGCCAGGCCTCCGCCACGCACTTTGCTATCTGTCTGTTTGCATCGCCTCTGAAATCCCCCCCCCCTCCTCCCCCTCCCTCCCCTCCTTTATCCTCGCAGAGCCACCACCAGATTAGAAGATATACATGAGTGAAACTGACTGGACAGCTGAGCCCCATTAGCCAAACATACGCTTCCATTTTACATCGAGCCCTGGTTTGCTCCAGGTGGCTGAGGTGGTCCATCCAGGGTCTGACAGGTTGGGGGTGGGGGCGGAGGTGGGGTGGGGTGGGGGGGGGGCGCTGGTTTTGGAGTTCAGGACAGATGACCGCTGAGCCGCGAGCTCCTCAAGAGCTGCAGAGAGGAAAACTAGTCCTCTTATTCCATGTCTGGATTGGAACAATTAGACAATTACCCTGTTAAGAGGGATGGATTGGTCCTGGGATTAAGTCCAAATTGGATACGCAGAAATACTTTAGATTAGGAAAAAGATTACAAAGAGAACACAATGTTCCAGGACTTAATTAATTAAAGTAAATAACAAAAAAACCAAAGGCTTTTTACAACAGAGCTAGGGGTTGAATAGGTTAAGTCCCTCTAATCCCTCTAGTCCCTCTAATATGATATGTTTTCTGAAATGCATTTCATTTTGGTCGTGGTTTTGTAAAACTGTATCCTCTCGTATCTTCTGCATTTTCTTCTCGACAAATGTTGCAGACTTTGGCCATTTGGTGCCAGTGACAGTGTGCAGGTGAGGTCTGGACTCTTCTATTGAGACCAGACGACTCTAAGCCGATTGAGGGGGCAGAGAATCGCTCAGACAGAACGCAAGTACAGAAGATGTGAAAGAGAGAAGAGGAAGAGGAGGTAGACGAGGCAGGTTGGTGCCAGATTAACCTGCAGAGCACAAGAAACCAACGATGGGAAGATAAATGTTATGTACACAAACTAATGATTCCTTCATACTTAAATCAGCTGCAGGCTAAAAAGTTTCCATCGTGTCTGGAAAGAACATGAAGATCAGGGTGCAGACGATTATGATCAAAGAGTCAATCTTGTAACTTTGAAGACACTGCGGACATTTTCAGAGAGAGGAAAAACTTCAGACCGCTGAGTTTAATTACTCGCTGCTCTTCTCACACGAAGGAATAAAACGTGGTGTGAGTTTTTTTTAAAGACCGTTAAAGATTAAACGTTAAATCCTGATTTACACGTTTACGAGAGTGTAACTGTCACATCAAACCAGCTCTCTCTCGACAATCGATGCTCGGATTTATGATTGGACACAAAGACAAAGGCTTGCAACAGTTGTCGGCTTTAAAGCAGTTTTGCAAAGTTCCCGCTATAAAACAAAAAAAAGAAAAAGCTTTGAGACTTTGTGTTGGAGCATGGAGCTAACATGACCTCAGACCAATCAAACACGGAGAAACAACCCAGACGTTACAGGGATAATTTCTCTGTCAGATTTCCTCCAGAGCCATCCATTTTTTCTTCTTTCCAGAACAATCTCTCCTGAACGCGTAGCTCGCTCCCGTTCAAAGACTTGTCAGCAGCATGGGTCCTTTTTAATATCATCCCGCCGGCCCTCTCCTCGCCCCCCCGCCCCCGCCAGCACTTCTAATCTGGCTGGCAGGAAGCGATTTGATCTCGCTGAAAAGCGGAGCATCTGAAAACGTAAGGTGGTGGTGGCGGGGGGGCGAGAGGAGCGGCTATTTGACCTTGGAGCGTTCACGCTGGCTCTGAGACTGGGAGCCGGTGACAGCAGGTGTGTGTTTTTTTGTGTTTTTCCGCCTCCTGGCTCTCTTGATGTCCTGTGGCAGCACTTTCATCTGTGATATTTTTTCGGCCGAGGCCGCAGAGGCGAAGGGAGCGCTCTGAGGAGCTGAAGGGTCCGCGTGTGTTTTCCTGGAAGGTTTATTGTTGGATTGAAAACCTCGAGCTATAGCTGGCATTAAGAAGATAACGCCCGTTTTATCACAACTGAGGTCATGATTCATTCATTTCAGTTTCTTAGATTTGGAATAATGTCATACAAGTAAACAGGTTATAAATTAACCTGAAAAACCCTCCAAACCACAAGTAAAACAGGAGCACAACTGAAGCTGATCGGTACGATAGACCATCAGGTGATATTTCTGTTACAGTCGGAGGAATAGTCTATTTAATAAACCTGTTGTGAGCCCTGCTCCATCCATCCAGCCAGCCAGGTCATTGAAAATCACAGAAGAGCGAAACACAATCCTCACCAGTTTCCAGCTGAGCTACCTCCGTGCGAGTGAGCAGGCAATAAGAATCGATCACGCAGACCTCTATTTTCAGGGTCCAGCTCGAGGCCCCTCTATTGACTTTCCTGTGTCGACAGATGTGATTCGCTCGGTTGCCACGGAGACGCGTCTGTTGACATCCAGCCTGATGTCACAGTCAACAAGTATGGTAAAAACCAGTAACGACGGTTATTCTGAGGCTCGTTTTAGCCAAACGATCCCGTTCATTCATTCAGGTTTTCTCTCTGACCATCAGGTCTCAGCAGGAGTAGCTTTGTGTGAGGCACAGACTGATTCAACAAAACACCAAGAATTTGAAGCATTGCTGGCATGTACTCTGGACAGAGCGTGGTCACAGTGAATCATGAAATGAGGGATCTTTTCTCTTTCCCAAACGTTGCTTACGTCACTTCTGGTTAAAATCTGTCACAACATGAGAACAGTCACGGTTCGAAGTAATCGTTACGCAGTCCCGTATCACCAGCCAGGGGTTTTATGACTTCAGTTCAGATAAAATGGAAATATTCCTGGCAACTGTGGAAGTTGGCAAATAGGCCTAATGCATCTTAAATGAGTTTCCATGTATATTTTAACACCTCTGCAGCCGCCGAGGTGCAGGGAGCGTGACACGTCTTCTCCTGCAGGTGACTCACGCTCAGAGCTGCCGCTTCCACTTCTCAGCTGCTGTTTGAACCTTTTCAGACTTGCTCCAAGTGCAAAATGTCAGATTACCCTCAGTGACATTTCCCATGTTTCGTTCTCCTCCGGACCTTGACTGCAGTCCCTGCAGGCTCTCATATCTCGCCTGCCCGGCCGCAGCGTAAACTGTCACACGTCCTCACCTGAAAGCCCCCCCCCCCCCCCGGACCACCAAACGAGACCTGGACTCAAAAGTGGAGACAGAAAACATCAGGGATGCAGAGATTCAAGAGTTTCTCTTCTTATTTCAGTCAGTATTGTGATGAGAATGAGATGATGTTGGTACTGGAATTGAGGTCCCGGTAGCTGCCAGTAAGAAAGCATAAGAAACAGAAAAGCGATTGCAATGAGGTAATAAAATAAGGCAGGTAAACTCTAATAAGACTTATTTATTACTGATTTGCCCTCAGATAATGGCTAGTTTAGGACCTTATTGGGCCCAATTCATACAATTTATGCATCAAACAGCCAGTGTATAGCCCACTCTCCTCTCCTATTTTGCATTTATAAAAGGAAGAAAGAAACAAGATACTGTAAATATGTGAATGCACCTGTATCTTTCTACTTTATTATAGGAATAAAGAAAAATCCAGCACATGATATTCGCATCCCTTTCTTTTTTCCACAGGTGTCTCCAACATCTGGAGGCTCCAGCTGCAGGAGAGCGTGGCTCCGGAAGGGCAGATGGATGGATGCACTGTGGCTGGTGGAAGTCCTCATTACCCGTCCACATCCCTCTCTGGGAGCTGGTCTACTGAGGCCATTACTCCTTGGCTGCTTCAGGGGTCATATGTCACTTCTAGTCCATCGTTCTGTCATCCGCCACACCGTCTCTCCCTCTCTCTCTCTCTCACACACACGCACACACACACACCTCCAGTGTGTGGCTGCAGCAGAGACAGATTTGTTGTGATGGGTCCGGGTTAGCCATGCGTGAGGAGCCGATTGGATGTTTTCATCTGGAGGCGAGGTCCGCTGACAACAGGCAGCGGTAACCTCAACAGGTCAGTCAGACTCATCTGCTGCAGCCGCGCTGTCTCCTCTCATCAGCCACTGGGAGCCTTACGCACCCTCGCTCACTGGCTACAACGCTGTGACGCATGATTGTCCAGAAAAAAAAGAAGAAACCTCAACTTATCGTTCCCATGAGGGAGGAAAAACATGGGAACTGTAGACCTGAGTTCAACAGGAAAGGTAAACGGCAGTTTGAACCTTTTAAGACGTGCAAAACGTAAACAGCCCGATGACGAAAAGATTTGTCAACGTGTCTCCCCATCACGTAGGAGTGGAAAACTATCTCTTGTTTTTTGTGTTGTGTAAAGAGTGGAAGTGAAACTCAGAGAGATAAGCAGGCAGGAATCCAGCACGGACGGGAGAAAGTGTGTCATCCTTCCTGCGAATAGTTCAGAGACACGTTGCATTTCTGTCCGGGCTGCACCGAGATAGCACTGTTTACGTGAAACCTTAGCTGCAGATTAATCACACGAATAAATGGTAATGGAGGAGGTAAAAGCATGAAGGAGGCAGTGTTATAAGGGTGTAACTGTATTGATACTCCCTGAAAGTTGTTTAAACTGAGATATTAATCCTCGGGGAGCTGCAGGGGCGTCCGAGGCCTCAGCTGATAGAGCCGTCTGTCAGAGGCCTCGGCTCTACATCTGCAGCTGAGACCGTGGGATCAGACTGAAGGAAACTAGACAACCTGAGGCTTCCATTTGTGCTGATGTTGTACAACTATTGGAAATTATTTGATTTCATCTTTACCCGTAGTGATTTTTGTCCATTATAATCACATCGCTTGTGATTGCAGAAATTGTGCAGAAACATGTTGTGTCCTCGTCCAGATCTCATTGCCTTAGGTCTGGGGTCGCTATAGATGATGGCTTGCAACACTGCGTGTTTATAATTCAAACAATAGCTCCATAACTCAGAGCGCTAATGTTATGGCTAGATGCAGCTGATAAGATCTGACAGCGACAGTTTCAAAATCAGCACAAATAACTGCAGATTTCTTCTGGAGTGGATCTATTACATCTTAGCATATACACACCGTGTGAGAACAGAGAACTTGTGTACATGTAGTAAATAATGGGGCCGGTGGGGGGGGGGACTTCTCGATTGATTGATTGCTGCGTAAAGTTTCTGACAAGATTGATTAAAGCGCCTCAACAAGGCCAAATAATACACTGAAGGTCCAAGTCACTCGTGTTTGGACACAAGTCGTGTGAGTTATTCACACGACGTTACAGTGATAAAACGTTCGTTTTTAACCTCCTACTGTTGCAGACGGTTCCCCCTGCAGAAACAGTCTTTCCCCCCTGAGAGGGGGTGGGGGGGTCGGGTGGGGGTGGGGTGGGTGGGGGGGTTCAACCACTCAGGACACGGTGAAGTGATGAGTGAACCAGCTGTCCTTTTCTGCCTCTTAAGCTCCGTGTGGAAGTGTACACACGCATGTACGGCTCCCTCTCATCTGCCTTTCTGCTTCCTTGTTTAGTGTCTGTGTCTGTGTCTGTGTCTGTGTATGTGTGTGTGTGTGTGTGTGTGTGTGTGTGTGTGTGTGTGTGTGTGTGTGTGTGTGTGTGTGTGTGTGTGTGTGTGCATGTGCTTGGAGGGAACAGAGTAATCTGACTTCAATGTCAAAAAAAAAAACGCAGCACAGCCGCTCTTATCCGTCTCTACTACCTCCTGCCTTGGGAAAGACGATATCACGTCAAAACAGTGGAGGAGCAGGAGTAAGTTACGGGGCTGGAAGTGCCTGGGATCCCCTGAAAGTGCCCGGCGACACTGAAGACAAAGACGAGGACGCTCCCTCTGCTTTCTTTTACGGCAGGCAGCTGCTCCTGGCCCGTGACCCACCAGATAATTGGTTTTGTTTGCAGGCGCTGGATCTTCTCTTCCCATTTTTCATCACAACTGCGTTTTTTTTTTTTTGTTTTTACGCCTGGCTACATGTTGCAGACATATGAACCGTGTCAGAGAGGGAGAGAGAGGAAGCGTTATCTCACTCTTTCTCTCATCGTTTCTTCACTTCTGGCTCCACGCACTCATCTGCACGTACTCCCGCACTGAAATCCCACTCTGACCTCCTGCCGCTGTTCCTAACCGTGGGCGGCCCTAATCATTTTAATCTTCCCCAAATGCTCTGTTTTTTTTCAGGGTTGCAATCGCAATTACTGTATGAGCGGCCAAAGCAAACGCCACGGGTGGATGAAGGGAACAAGACAGAGAGAGGAAACGCTCCCGTGCCACAGGTGCTTCCAAACACGCTCGGATGACATCTATTTTAGCCGCACGCTCTCCTCTCTTCCTGCCCGACATGTGGCCCGGGCACAGATCGAGGTTCTGCTCAGGAAGCTCCGTCAGAACATTAATGCGGGTCATAAATCAGCTGCTCGCTGCTGGATCATTGGAGAACATCCTATGAAGCAGGCCTTTGGAGCGAGTCCAACGTGTGAACAAAGAGCTGCCTATCTCTCCCTCCGCTCGGGCCACGCACTTGTTAAACTCTGCTTGACATTTGTCTGTCCCGGCTTCCTGTATAGGCCTGTATCGCACCGCAACCAAAAACTTTTGTCTCGCCTTTCAAATGCTGTTCTGTTCTCTCTCTCTCTCTCTCTCTCTCTCTCTCTCTCTCTCCCTCCCTCGCTCTCTCTTTCTAATTTGCTGGTCACAGTTAGAAGCCAGTCAAGTGGGACTTGGTCAGTAATTGGAGTCTCTGCAGTGACTGCCTACAGCACGGCTCCAAATGATGCACAGGGGAGGCTTCCTAGGGAAAACTCAATAAGCTCTTCACTCTTAAGTGTAGTCATCATTAGGATTTTTCCACCGCGCTGAACAGTACGCTTCTCGATGGCGACGCCTTTAAATGGCCAGAAGTAAAGAAAAATCCGAGCATTGTTCGCTTTGGGCTGTTTTCCCTTCATGTCACCTCTATTTTAAACTACCCTTCATTCATTTCCCACGGCACGGCTTTGTTGTTTGAAGTGGGTCAAGGTCCCTTCCATTCACAACATTGTCTTTTTTCCCAGTCCGTCAGCCCGTTACAGGCGTCCAGAGTCCATCACAGGAGAAGGACACAATCAGCTGTGACACAAAACCCTTGATTCCTGGCTGGCTGCTCTATTTAAATCCACTTTTCTGGCAATAACAAGAGATTTGTGATGAAAATGAACTTCCCAGAGGGATGATAATTGATTATGTACAACATGAAGCTGTTAGCTGGGCATGAGGAAAATAACATGAATATACACTGAGTTTCATCCATCACATACCTGTAGATTTGTCTCCACAGTCACCAGTCCTTCCAAACACGTTTGTTTCTAGATACAGGGATGACATGCAAGCTCCACATAGAAAGAACCAGGGACTTTCTTGCTGTAAGGTAACGATGCTATTCACTGACCATGTGACCTGGTCGATCCTGCAGGTATTTTTCACTTTGATGCTAATCTGTTGCTTTATTAGCACTACTGCACTACTTTGCATTAGCAGTCACACAGAAATACATGATAACGTGATACTGGAAATGTGTGAAGGCTGAGCTGCCTCTAACCTCCATGTGACTGATTGACAAGGACATGTTGTAATCGAAAGCATAAACCAACATCCACTGGTTAAGACTAACTAATCATTATCCACGAAGCATTAAATCTGTAGTTTTATATGAGAATGTTGGATGCCGGAAAATAAAACTTCATTATAAATATATAAAGTAAATATTGTGCCGGGCTCGGCTCGGTGATAAGGGCCTCGGGTTGACATTAAGTTAAGCCTGGAATCTGTTTGAGACGCCACTTGAGCGCTCTGACACGCTCTGCTTTGACAGAGATATTGACTGAGCAGTGCCAGAGTAATAAAGGGCATTAAGCGGTGATGCCCCTTCCCACTTTACAGATTATGTGCTTACCTCAGAGCCCACTGGGCACCAAAGTGAGAGCATAAACAAAGTGTTAATTGCGAAAAATGGATTCGCTGCCAAGTCAGCGCTATGGCAGCTCCTCTCCACTGAGGCCTCGCCCCCTCTGGCTGACATAGAAGAAGAAAAAACAGAAAAAAAACAGTCTGCAGATTTCGTGTGAAGCAAAGTAAGATGAAAGGCAGTCGAGTCCGAACGGCCTTTCAAACATTTATAGTGTGCGGCCTCTCGAGGTCTGTCAGAGAGTCAGGCCTCGGCTCTGCCCAGGAAACAGATCCCATCGGTGCAGGTACAGCTCTCCGGAGTGGGGGTATACATTTCACCCTTAAGATGCTGCTTCTGGAGTTCAACATGTATGAAGCATGACAACCAGACCACACCATGAATCATGGCTGGTTGCGATCATTTCCTGATTAAGAGCTGCAGAAAATTCGGGACCCCCACCCACCCATCCACCCCACCCCCTCCACTTTCACACCTGGTAAAGCATGCTGAGAGTCCTGACATGCAGGCACTCGGGTGACAGTGTGATGAATGGGTGAGTGATGAAACACAGAGACTATGTAACCCCCCCCCCACACACACACACACACTCTCAGAAACAGTGCTGCTACCCCACAGGATGACAGAGCACATTACATCCAGCACCTCGGGCCAGTTGAGAGATTTTATTGTCATTTCAGTCTGAACTTAGAGTGAATGAGACTTCACTGACACTGATAACTGAGGTCTCAGTAGCAGCCAAGAAGTAAATAGAAGCAATGTAAAACGAGGCAGAAAATGGTGTACAGATATGACAAATATGAACACTGGTGTGCAAATGTGACCTGGAAAAACTGACATGATAACACACGTAATAGACATACGTGTGCAAAGTGGCATTATAAGATCATTGATATGGTACATTTGAGCATTGTTAGTATGTCTACTACACTTTGAGTTGCATCCTCCAGTGTGAAGCAACCTCTGGAGTCTCACAGCTTTTGAGAGGAGATGACACGTTGATGCAGCAGAAAGACGCTGCTGCAGGTTGCAGCTTTCAGTCTGACCTGCCTCCCCAGCGCTGACAGTTTCATGTTCGTCGTTAAGCCAGGGAGGTTGAATGTGATATCGAAACCTGCTGCGAGAAAATGCAATCGATGCGCCTGCAACCCGAGCCGCCCCGGCCTTGTCTAACCAACACGCTCCCTGTCTGTGGAGCCGTCGTGGTGTGGGGGGGGGGGGGGCGATTGGCTGCAGCGGGGAGGGCGTTGGCTAATTAACACAGGAAGAGCGATGACTGGGCTCGTCCCGGGCCGTACGAGCGTCTCTCCACGGCGTGACTCAGCTCGTCTCGTGTGTCCGTCCCGGTCCGTGGCGGCCCTGACAGGACGCCGTCAGGACCCCAGGCGGGGATGAGACAGCCGCCGTGACGCTGGAGGCAGCGCTGTCTCAGAAAGAGCCGAGGCAAAGTGTTCGACTGTGGCACGGCAGCTGAAGACTCTGTGATTGAATCTGTGCTGCAGGAAGTGGTGGGCGATTTTGGTTTTTGTTGTTTTTTTTGGTTGGTAGATTTTTGAGGTGTAAAAAGAGATCGCCGCTCGCAGAAAAAACCATCACATAACTCACAGGGTACTAGAGAGCGGCTCTCGGCCTGCATAATTCTTAATGAGTTGGGGTGTATTTAAACAAGAGGGTCGGCCCAGTCACATTAATGCAGCCCACTGCTGGTAGCGCTGAACCGCGAAACCTGACATTAATCCTGAGGGTAATGTGGCCCTTCCTGTGGCTAATGAAATCTGAAGCTTTTAAATGGCTGCACCTAATGACACTCTCTGACAGTTTCTGAATTAAGCAGCCATGACTGCTGGGACTGGACTAAATAGCACACAGATGGCCCACACCAAAGTTTGGTCCACCCGCCCCCATCGCTGTTTGCCCTTGGGCTGTTAGCATGTGATGGTGACCTGCGTGAGCGCTGTGGATCAGACAACAGGAAGCGTGGCTCGGCTTTGATCACCAGACACAGACCAGAGACTCACAACGTATTTGTTAGTTATGCATAATGTAAGAGGCGTTTGTTCTACGCAGTTATTACTTTTAAATTAAATCAAACAGAGATGTTTACACGTGCACTCTCTCCAAATCACAACCAATCCCCCAGCGCTAACAAACGTGCCCGATGCGCATTACTTCTTTTTGTAAATATTTTACATCTTCATGTACATTGTTTATATGGCTTTGCTTCCTCTGGGTGTTTTTCCTCCCTTTGTCTTTCCTGACACACTCCTACTGATGCTGGCAGCTGGTGAACAGTGGAATAACGTTGCTAGGAATGCATTCATGCGTGTGCATCCTTGTGCGAGAACGTGATATAAGATAGCAGCCCGCTTATCAAAACAATGCCCCCGAGCACGAGTCTGTCCATCCATTATCTCACCTGCTTTGCAGCAGGAGCCTGCTGGGGTCTATCTCCAGTCCACACAGGCTGAAGACAGGAAATACACATCACAGAGGTCACCAGTGCATCACAGGATACACACACACACAGCATTCACTTTCACACTCACACCGAGGAGTCTCCAGTCGAACTAAACATGCATGTAAAACCTGAAAACCTGGAAAACAGATATAAGAAGAACATACGAACCCCACATACAAACCTCCTTGGTCTGAACAAGGTCCAATCCCAGATCTTCCTGCTGCTTCCATCACTGGTTGACTGAAGTCAATACTTGGTGAGACACCTTCCTTCAAGGCTTCCACCTTCAACACACTTTTGCAGCTTCCAGTTCACCCTCAAATGCCATCAAATCGTCATCTTGTCAAATGTAAAATGAAGCAGATCAATCCTGACTCTTTGTTGGCTAATCGTACATAGATACACACACATGCTCTTCATATGCAGATTCTCATTTAGATGCACATCGCACATGCTTGTCCAGTCACATGTGTGTTCTGCTTGATTTGTATTGTTGATATGTGAATTGTGTGATGTTTATTTCACCTGGACAAATAAAGGTTAAATAAATAACACTGCTGTGAGGTGTCATCCAACACTGGGTGTAGCACATAACCAAACAGCTGATAAAAAAAAGCTTTATGTCTCTGGCATCTGAATATAAGCTTGATAGTTTCAATGTGTAACAATTCTGTTACAATATGTGTGTGTGTAACAGTCGTAAAACGCATCAAAGCGTGTCATATTTTCACACAGTGGTTTGTGTTGGCGAGACGTCTCTGCCTCTTGCTCGTACGTTAATGTTTCCTGGAACATTTCGCCTTCGCTGCATTCGATGGAGTTGGCCCGTCTCAGACGTAAATGGCAGATTTGTTTACTATAACGTTTGGCGATGTGCAGGCCAATCTGCTGGCGAGACTTTTTCCAAGTTTCAGGGTTAGATGTGCCGGAACCATCAGCTTACTCATCTCTGGGATCATGTTGAATGATGCACTATGAGAGTTTCCAACATGGCGCCACCACAGCTTCCAGTGAACGCTGCACCAGCCAAAAGGTTGTCCCAGCACCGAGGAGATGTCATGCCCGTTAAAATAGCCCTGAGTTTGCAGTTTGAGGCGTGCTGTCAACGGTCTTACAGATGTCTCGTTTATGATGGTGGTCGGAGGAGAAACGCTCTTTGGCCCACTGAGATTGTGTTATTTATAGGGGGCCTGGCTGAACTGGTGAGCTTGTTGGAAACCAGCACACGTCCATCTACGATCTTGTTTCTCAGTTCTGCTTCCTTCACATGCGTTTTATTCCTGGATCTCAACACATGTGCACCCAATTACATTTGTGACACGAAATGGGCACCTGATTATGAAAGAAATTCCATCAGCATGGCATCACTATGAGGTCAAACATTCAACAGGTTTCCTTTAGTATTGAATATATTAACCTGTCAGTTTTCCTACCAGTACAAATACACAAGAAATGAAGGATTCTCCTTCATCTATTCCACAATTTCTTTTCACAGCGAGCTTTTCTCAGGCGAAATGTTGTGAACCAAAAATCTGACATATTGCAGGGTAAAGAAAATACACAGTACCTGTCCTACATGTAATCTGATCCAGAATACGTTGCACCTCCTGCTATTTTGTTGACGTGCTTCTCACTGGTGTTCCAGTGTTTTCCCAAACGAGCACATTCCTGATTCCAGTTGAAGAGCTGTGTGACAGGGCCAAGTATCTCCAGTTATGACATTATCACAACATTAACTAATGGGAAATGTGATTTCTAGCCTGATTTACATGAACAATGAACCTATATTTTGATAATTACGGAATACGAGTCCGTCTGATGTGTCAACATATTATTGTTTTGCAACGTTTCCAGTAAATGAGACTTAAAAATAAAAAATCCTCCAGAGGACAGTTGAGCTTGTCACAGCTGGGCATAAACATGAAATTTGAAACCACATAATTGCAGATTTGATTGCTCCAAATATGTGTCGCATGCAATCTTCCCAAAGCAAATAAATCAATTAATTTACAAACTGCCAACCGCAGAGAGAGAAAAAGAAAGAATGATTCGCTCTCTGACTTTTTTCTGAGGCTCCGCCACAGTGAATAAACATCTGCAGAAATCTGCTCAGACTCATTTCTTTCATGTGCAACAAACAAACCATTCCAGCAACCCACAGAGGCACACTGCAACTGCTGCCAAGGGAGTGTGAAAACGACTTTATATGGGATGAAAATGCATCACAAGCCTAGAAAATAGAGCTTATTTCACACACTTGGAGAATATCGGATGGGGACGTAGTTCCAGAAGTCTCAGGATGATGCCTTTCTTTTCACTCTTCAAAGCTGTTCCTTTGCTAATAACCGTTACCAATTGGAAATAATACAGAAAATATGGGATACGCTGTCATGCGAGGGGTGAAGAATGCATCCGGGCTGCGCTGTGAGCTTTAAGGTGACACCACACATGAAGCATGCCGGCCTTATCTGAGCTGAAGAGCCTCCCACAGGGGGCTCAGCGTGCAGATAATGAGCCTGACCGCTCATTTGATCACAAACACATCAGGACACACAGGGCGAAAACGCCTCGGCCGTCTCAGAGCGGCTGATCAGAGCGAGGAGCGAGGGCGCCGCCATGTTGGACGGGGTAACCATCGAGCCTGCGTTTTCCCAGGGTCACTCTGACGTCTCCTGTCAGGGGAGCTCTGATTGCTCAGGCCGAGCTGTCAGAGAGCGCCAGTGCCGGAGCTGAAAGCCAGACGTGAAGATACGGAGCCTCTCGAACGAGCTCCCAATGAAGTTAGCTACAGAATGAGGGCAAACACGCACACACACACACACACACACACACACACACACCGGAGGATCGTATTGCAATTAACCCAAACATCTCAAGGTTTTTTTTTTTTTTCTGGTCTGGTTTGTTTGTCTTTTAGAGGAGAGAATTGTTGACAGGAAAAAAAAAAGAGAGAGAGAGAGAGAGAAATCTAAATGTATAACACATTTCAAAGAGCGAGATCTGGCGCTGGATCTGTGGCGATTTCTTCTGGAGCCAGATCAATATTTAAATGGAAACAGAGTGTTTCTGTAAGCCGGAGATAATGTTCAATCCAGACACTGAACAATCTGCCTCACACATACATACATACATACATAAATGATGAATGCAAGTTGTGCAATTTGCCCACAGTCCACAAACTATATGTATCACTTTCATCCCTGTGCAGCCATCCATCCATCAGTCCGTCCGTCTGAGTTTTTAAAATTCACTTTTTATTATTTTTCTAAGGTCTGCATTATTCCCACTAAAGCCTAAGTTAGTAACAGATCATTGTGCGGCCTCTGCGGTTTCTGGAAGGTGAAGGTTACTCGGTTCACTGCAGCCTGCTGGCTGCTACATCCTACACACTGGTCCTTTAAAACAATAATCAGCTGCCTATGTGAACCCAAACACGGGTAATCCTTCCTGTATCGTATGTAAGCCATCCCTTCCTAACACGAGATGTAGCGACAAGCAAACTCTGACCTGCCGCCCTCCCCACCCCTTACCTCCAAACTATCACTTTCCCCTCCTGGCTTCATGTGGGGCACGCCGCTTCCTGCGAGCAGGAACATCAAAACGAGCTGCGGCTCCTCGGCAGGTGGGAGGCTGCCCGACCAGACCGCAGAGCCAAATGACTGTGATCAGGCTGGCGGGGCCGGTGCCTTTGGGCTCGTCTGTCAGGTTCCCTCCTTTAATGCTTCGATAGGAATGTTAAACGTCTGCAACAGCTGAAACCTGAGGCAGGACGAGCAAATGCCAACATACAGTACAGCCAGATCCATGACAGAGGGGACACGAATGCCAGCAGTGTCAGACATCAAAGGACTCAGTGACCAACCAGGAAGTGGTGTGCTTTTAATTTGAAGGCACTGACTTCTTTTTTTTTCTTTCTCATTCTGAATCTCCCATCATGAAATGTCTGAAATATGCTGATGTGCCGTGACAAAGTAAATTCCTCTTACCACTTGCACTTCATTTTATTTTCAGTTCCCTGAGAAACCTCGGTTTAGAGAGGAATGGCTGATTATTGCGCAACATTTGAATGAAGGGAATCCAAATGTTCTGCACCACAAAACATTTACTCATAACCGCTTTCCAAAGGTCTCATTTAGAAACTTACAAACTCATAAGAAAGAGGTGGACTACCAGTAACATCACACTCACATAACCTTATGGCATCAAAGGGGAGTTTTATTTTTTATTATTTTTTTGGAGAGGAGAGCTATTATTACAAAACAGCTGAATGCAGGGAATCTCTCTCACATATGTGTGATACCAGCAGCAACACACTCAGATAACCTTATGGCTTCAAAGAACTGGTGTGCTTTTATTTTGAAGGTACTGATTTCATATCTAAATCTCTGGGCATCAAGTGTCTGAAAAACACTGATGTGCTTTGGAAAAGCATCTCTTTACATGTAATTTTCAGATCAAATTCATCCTGATTTGTAATACAGGGATAAATAACTATGTTCAAAGCTCCCTTTTAACACTTTAAGGCCAGTGTCTTAAATAAAAAGGATGAAAACATCTGCATGTATGTCTGTTACATGACAGAGAAGTATCAAAGAGCTGGCGTGCTTTTAATTTGAAGGCATTGATTTCTTATCTTAATCAGTAAGAGTTTGAAAACCACTAATCTGTTTTGGAGGAGTTCATTGCTATTTCAAACACCTGTTTACATGTATTTGTCTTATCAAACTTTTCCTTGGAAACTTGATTTGGAGGGGAGCGCTTGATTACTACAGCTGATTGCATAAGAACCTAATTTGCAGCACCACAAAGCATTTTCTCATAATTACTTTCATCGTTTCAGCTCTCTTGAAGAAACTTAAAGGCAGTGACTTTGAGCGTGTCTGATACATGACAGAGAGAGGTATGAATACACATAGCGTCAAAAAGGCATCAAAGAGCTGGTGTGCTTTTAATTTGAAGGTACCAATTTCTTATCGTTCTAAAACTGTCTACTAAAACTGAAACTGTCTCAAAATCATGAATGTGCTTTGCAGAGGCACATTCCTCATATGTTTCCACCTGTCGTTTTCTTATCAAACCTTTACTTGGAAAGTTTGTTTTTTCTTGTGGAGGAGCGTTTGATTACCACAAAACAGTTGAACGTGGGGAATCCAGAGCCGGTCCGATCTGCAGGCGGGAAGAGTAGACCCTTTAGACGTCTTTCTTCCAAAATAAGACGTTTCAGCGATTTGCTACAGTGCAAATGTGCTCATTGTAGGCGGCTACGTGTTGACATCACGCCGCTGAAAGGCCCTGGTGTGAGTGTTGATATGCTAGAGCGGCAGCGTGTGTGTGTGTGTGTGTGTGTGTGTGTGTGTGTGTGTGTGTGTGTGTGCTAGCTAGCTCAGTTTATACTGGGACGTTTGCCGTTTGTTGGTCTTTGTCAGATCCCGTGCCAGACAAACAGTGTCTGGCGGTTTCGTGAAACCAAATAGCAGGAACTGTTCCACTGACCCCGAGCGAGAGTAGACGAATTAAAAGAAAGAGTTAAGAAAATGTTATCCTTCTTTTTTTCTTTTGTTTAATGGAAACACGCGTCCGGTTTAGATTTATAGCCACGTGTGCGTTCGTCCAGTTGCTACGTAACAGAGAGAGGTCAGGAGCCGAGACGCGTCCATTCATCAGGAGCTGCCAACGTGGTGCCGCTAGCACAAAAGGGCAGCATATCCTTTTTTTTGTTTCCTCTTTCTCGTCTCTTCCCTTTCAAACTCCTTTTCACAGTCGTATTTAACTGCTTTCAAATGGCCGCAGCGACAAAGAGACGACCGTATTTCTTTGTTTTTTTTCTTTCTCTTATTGAACGTCGAAATAGGCTGGAATAGTCAGAGAGGCGTCGCTAACTCTCCAATCTACTCTTTTTCCGATGCCGCTCGTAAATTTCGCCGGCGGCTATTTGTCAAGCGAGCAGAAGCGAACAGCGGAGGAGAGAAGTGAAGGAATATGAGCTTTTCATTCCACTGTCAGGTGCTCCGCCTGCGCCTGCGTTTCATTGAGCTTCGCATGGAGAGCCGGTTTAATGGGTCTCGAAGCTCATGTCGAGAAATGCCCTTCATCTAGCCCAAGCGGGGCAGGTGGGGACCGGGGCTGCTCGCATAAAACAGAAACAAATTGTGCTCGGGATACTTGAAGTTCCAAGTGCACCATAAAACATGATGTGTCATTAATGAAGTTGCCTTTTCTTGCCCTTTTACTTCATAACAATAGCAGCTGGGGAACCAGTCACCAGAGCTGCTTAAACTTTACAGTCTGCGCGAACATGAATTATTTACTTTGATTGCACATATCGGGGAAAAAGAAAAAAAAAATGGAGGACTTGGGGAGTTTTCCCTCCTGGAAAGAGCAAAGAGAATTCATAATGGGGGGAAGGTGACAAGACATCAAAGGGAAATTTTACAGACAGATAAGACACAAAAGAACAGTGACTTCAAAACATCACTCGATTTTCCCCACTTTGTTCTTTAAGTAACCCTCGCTCCTCTCCGCTCGCTCACGTTCGATCGAAAGAGTCGGTCGTAAAAGTAAAAAGAAAAAAAGGAAAAAGTTTTCTTTTCCTCCATTTATTTAAAGTGTCATTTCAAAGTCTTGCAGCTCTAAGGAGCAGCGCACCATTACACTGTCTACAAGTATGAGGGGGGGAAAAAATCAATCACAGTGGGAACAAGAGACATTTGAGCTGCTTAATGTCCCTCCGTAATCATCATAACATATTAAACTGTTGCAGCAATGACACCAATAATGAAGCTGTTTAATGCATTAATCCGATATCCCCCTGGCAGCACTCTGAATATATGGGAGGCATTACGACTAATTCTGCTCCTCGCGGCCTGACAGAATAAAGGCCCAGTCACACACACACACACCAGCAGATCCAGCCAAGGCAAACTACGCGATTTCAGACGTGTCAGGATGTGTGATGTGGCTGCTCAAAGGGACAATCGCTGCAATGTGAAAGTCCAAAACTATTCAGGTTGTAGAAACTGCAAATTCCATTAGAGTGGAGTTGGATGTTTTAATGCTCCTGTGACCTCATCACAGGCTTCGGACTAAAACAAACAGAGCAATGATCGCCCTCCCCCGGGACTATTTCCAGCCTGTTATTGACCTCCATCGTGGTCCAAAAGCTTTAATCAATGAGTCGCTCAGTTGTTCTCCATTTATACATACTTGAGTAACATTAGCAGAAAAACTGCAGATCTGAGGGTCACATGGTGGATGAGTGGTCAGCGCTGCCACCTCACAACAACAAAGTCCCCGTCACAGTCCTCTGGGGGTTGGGACGAGGGTCCCCGTATGTTAATGTGACACTTTTGACATGATTTGCAACAGTACATTTATCCAAATAAATCTCCAGATTGGAAGTGCTTGGAAACGTAACGAGATCGTGTTTTATATAAACTGCAGTCGTAGCGAGATTATTGTGTTGAAAGGAAAGTCTTGGCAAACGTGCATAAAATAATCAGAAACGTATGTGCTGTACGTTATATATATACGTGCTGTATGCTGTGTGCTGTATGTTGATAGCAACAGGAATTACTTTATCGATCCCCAAAGGGAAATTCATTTGTCTGGCAGCTCATCTACCATTTGCAGGGGAGCTAAAAAGGCTGATGGCTGCAGGTACAAAGGATCTCTACATGCTGCATTATGACGTGATCAGCATGGCCTCCACCATCTTCAGAGCTTCATCTCTGCACCACATCCCTCTTCATCTCTGCTGGAACAGGGTGGAAAACAACCTCCAGATTTGGTCTGTTTTCAATGGAAGAAGCTCCTCTCCTGAACAAACCCTTCTCCTCGCAGAAGTGTCCATCAAGTAGCTCACAAAATACAACAAAAACATAAAAAAATAAAGAAAAGTTTGAGGAAAAACTCCAAGAACTGCCAAACCGATACCACCAGTTGTAGCACAGGCAGATGGGGCACCAATCTTTGAGATGTAGAGGTGTTTCGATGTTCTTTTCAGGATAAAAAGAATAGTTTTCATGACAATGTTGAACCTGTTTTCAAAGGAACACTTCTACTCCTGAAAACACCTCACTCACTTGCATCAAGGCGGAAGAAATTAGTGCGTTTATTGAAGGGTTCAGTGCAGCCGAGTTCCGGGCAGGCGCTGATCTTCAGCTCACACTGACTCTTTGTGAGCTTTCAAAGACACCTCGCCTCTGTTCTCAGAGCCTGTCTACCCCCCCCACCCCCACCCCCCCCCACACACACACACACACAGAAAAACATGTGCTTATCTCTCATCTGTCAATTCACATTTCTCCGTCTTACTGTATGTCAACGAGACCAAGCCGCGGCATGCTCGGTCCCGAGCACTTACACACACAAAAAAAACCCCGATGTCTATAAGGAACAAATCAGCCATTTCCAAACTGCATGCCACCATTCAGACAGATCACACCCGCGATAGCTGCAACACTATTAGAGCGAGCTTAGTTTACCCACTCTGGATACAACAACTTCTCCATGTTGCTTGTTTTGACTCTGTTTGATCCTCTGTTACAATAAAAGGACGGGTGGATGATCATCACATCCTCCGCGTACCGAGAGGGAAAAAACACTTGAGAAATGGTGCACTCAGCGAGCACAAGATTGGTATTTTTAAGTGCATGGGAGCGTGTGAAATGCTGGCACGCCACCGCCAATTCCCCCCTCTCTCTCTCTCTCTCTCTCTCTCTCTCTCTCTCTCTCTCTCTCTCTCTCTGCAGCAGCGCATACCAGCACACATCAATGAGCTGCAGTTAAAGGTGAGGAGTCAAAGTGAGGAAAGTTTCTGAGTGCTGAAGGGGCATTCAACACTCGCAGTGAAACATGGCGCTCCGAGGGTGATGTCAGGGCCCAGGCTGAGATCGGCCCGCCACCTGGAGAAAAAACAAGAAAGACCCTCAGCAGATCTTCATCTCTGATTAGACGGCGGAGAGTGCAGACGGATTCAAAAGACTTCCCTTATTTGTTGTTTCACAATATCTCTGGACAATGTGGGTGTGACAGGCCGATGGGGGCGCCCAACATGTTTTGCACATGCTCCTTTAAGTCTGATCCCGCCTTGGCTGCATTAACCTGCGAGACAAACGTGTAATGATAAAGAAATTCTGCTCTGTCTTTATTTTTGAATCCTGCAGGTGCAACGTCACGGGATGAAAATCTGCCCTCGGTGTCTGCAGATCCGCCAGGCGGGACGTCACCTGACGAGACTCTGATTAATACGACTGCTGGTGAAAGACGCGCCCTCAAAACAAAAAACAAAAAGTTGCCGTTTTATCTCTGAATTGTCATCTCGCGACGCATCTCTCTCGGATCTGCGGGCTTTTTGTTTTCCCCAGACTGATGAGCCATGTTGGACTGATTACAGACTGCAGAGGAGTCACGCAAAGCCGCAGCCAGCGGTCCCGGGGGGTAATTTGTCTGGTCGATTCGGGAAAACTAAAAAAGCTGCATTTACCAGCGATTTTGGAGGAGGCATTAATCTCCTTTTGGTGATTTTTCAGATTTTAAATCACACAACCCGGGGATGAAACTGTCAGAAGCAGAGAGAGGAAGATGAAGGAGATGTGAAGTTAATTTCTATGTATGTGATTAGTGTTGTGTAAATTGCTTTCCTCTCTGGGCCGGCAGCACTTAAGGGTTTGTGATTATTCTCATTTCATGACTGAGTTCAGAGCCTGTCCAACATGAGAGGAGATAAACCCCAGCTGGTGTTCAAATTTAGGGATAAACAGACCTCCTGTCTGTCAAAATTTCCTCCCCCAAATGAGACAGCAAACCTAATAACTCCCTGCGTTATCTGCATGAAAGCAAAATCATGTTTTGCAGACGCTGTTGCAGATGATTGTTAACTGCTCCATTTCGGGGCAACGTCGCGTCTTTATGGACCTTTAATGATTCCTAGGAACTCAACTCAACCTCGTATGAAATTACAGAAAATGTGTGCGGTTGCTCTGAGGCAGCGCGACAGAATGAGAGCCACAGACTGGCAGAAAATTGCCGCCCTATCTTCCAGGGGGGCTTTGGCGAGCCCGGAACGTTTCTCAGCCGAATTTGCAGAGCGGCTGATAATGTCACGATTAAAGGCAGATAAGTTAATCCAGCAAGCCTCTGATTCCTGACATTTCACGATATGAAGCACAGGCCGCCCGAGGAGGGGAGAGAGAATCACATTTGTTTAAAGCCTCAGGCGAGCAGAACACGGCTCAGATTCTCCCCATCCATCCAAAAAGAAGAAGAAAACAGACTTTGAAATGCCCTAATGAAGATGTCACACTTTCTTCTCTCATTGCTGATCTCCCCAGAGAGGCTAATTAGCAACCCCGACCTGATCTCACATTGACATTATGCATGCACTCAAGCTGTCGACGAATATCTTGATGGAGGTTTGATTTGTTTTCCATTTTAATAAAGGTGCATGGAAGCGGACATGGGAGGGGGGGGGGTAGGAGGGGAGGGGGGGATGGGGAGGAGGGGGGGGTCACGTTTACACAACAATAACAACAACAACAGCGGCAGCATCACGGACCGAGCTGCCGCCGCTAATTCATCAAAACAATTCCCACAAACATCCGCTCGCTTCATTAGCATTTCAGAGATCGGGGGCTTTATATAGAGAGCGCACGACGAAAAACAGGAAACACATTAGTTGTAGAATAAGGCGAACAACGCCGCAAATCTTGCTCCGAGATGGGGAGACTCCTTGTTTTGGCCCCAGCGGAGCGGACACCTGTTGACAGGGAAATGTCAGAGTGATATTCAACGTGACTCACAGGAAACGCAAACACATCATATTCCCCTTCGTCTGTGCCACACGTACATCTCTGGAATGTTTTGTTTGTTATTAAAAAAAAACATCAACTCAGGAATCAGGAAAAGTCGTCATCGGTGAGCAAACGCTGCAGACATCACACGCCGCATTCCTGCATCACACGCTTCCTGTAAACATCCCAGTGTTTCCTGCCGCCGGGCCTCGTCGTGCCGCGTTGCCAGGTCTGCAGGGCCAGGCCTCATCATGCCGCGTTGCCAGGTCTGCAGGGCCGGGCCTCATCATGCCGCGTTGCCAGGTCTGCAGGGCCGGGCCTCATCATGCCGCGTTGCCAGGTCTGCAGGGCCGGGCCTCGTCATGCCGCGTTGCCAGGTCTGCAGGGCGCTGCACAAAGAGGCAACCCTGCGCCGGCTTACGCTCGACGTCACGGCACGCGGTGGGCTGATGCACTGGCAGGAAACACCATCTGTTACATTTTCATTGCCGGCTTTGCTTCAAGCTAAGACAATTAAAGCTAATAGAGTGCAAATGTTTGAGCCCGCGCTGCCAACTTTACAATGTCTCACGCGTTCGGATCTGCATCCATGCGACGTTTTAACGGCTGGCAAATCCACGGCCGTAAATCACACGGGGCAGCACCTGGACTCGGCACATTCTGGACATTTGGTTCAGATTTTGATACGAACATTAAGCGTTAATTTGAAATAACTCCGCAGGCATTCATCCCACACGGCTTTGAAATTCTTGCCGAACGTTGGATTAAATCGAATTGTGAATTACTCCTAACTACTCCTAACTACTACGTGGGCTAGTAATGGCGCTATAATCCACTCTATCTCTCATTATGTACAATTGGGAAGGAATTGGCCGTGGTTTCTGTCAGTGCTCAGTGAGCACCTTTGAGAAAATGCTGCGAACAGATTCTTTTAAAGACACTCTACGGTGGTGGAGGTGGCGGAGGGGAATTATCTTTCAGCTAAAAAAAGGACAGGCTCGGATAAGCATCTTTAGCCCCCGGGGGGCTTGGCCACCCCTGAGGTGAGAGGATTGCTTCGCATGAAGTGAAGGCTTGAAGAGCAGCATGTAAAAATGGAAGGTGCTCTTGTTGTTGGATCTCAAGTGGGTGACACAGACATGTTGCCCTCCGGTACCCGGAGCCTCTGGGAGACAATGGCCGAGCTGTGTGAAGCGGGAGCTGAGGAGTCGAGGGTCATAGGGCCTCCCTCCGACCCCCCCGAACCCCCCCCACCCCCCACCCCCCCACCCGCCCATCCTCAGGTCTACACCACTGAAGTGGCTGTTTAGTGACAACACATAGAGAAAGGGGTTGTGTGGAAGACGATGGTGGGGGGTTTGTGTCTGGAGGTTGAGGTCCATCCATCATGTGTCACTCCAGCTCCTTTTGGGGTCTGAGATCTTTGGTCCCAAAGTCAAGGGAATAAAAAAAGAGAAAAAAAAGTTTATTGTATTAGTTAAATAGGCTAATTTATGTGTTTTATCACCGCAGTTTTTCGGTCTCTTTACATTGATTAGCTCCACTGAGCTTTCTTGGCGCGGCTGCAATCAGGCCAAGTATCGAATGTGGTAACTGGGTGGAGTTCAGCGTTTCTTTGTACGCCTCGGTGAAAACATACACAATTTATGGCACTTTCACAACAATTTTCTCCCCGAGTGGGAATATAGAGACGCGTAGCATTGATTCCGCTCTATGGCGAAACGCGATAAGACAAGTTGTTGTGCCTCTGGTGCCCGCGGACGGTTCTCACAATTGACGGCGAGAAATGCAACCTTTTCCTGTTTATTGTGCGATAAACGAATGAAAAAAACCGGGCGAGTTGATTTACTTTACGGCGTCGCGGGGTGGCGGTTTTCTTGCGGCTTTTGTTCGCGGAAAGAATATAATCTGTTTAGCAAAATAAAACAAATGACTTCAGGGGCCAGTGGGACAAACAGTGCGGGCGATGCGGATCGGGCCGAGGCTGATAAGTTTTTTCCTGCGGTTACTCCCAGTGTCACGGACACTAACTTCAAACGCAACGAGTGATTTAAGACACGCCTCGCGCCCAGACGCGGCCGCCAGCGCCACCGAGGGTAAAGAATGGTGCGAGGAAGAAAGGTCTGTACAGCTGGCGCAGATACAAAAGCAGGAAAGCATGAACCTCATCTCACACCTTCCCTTCTTTCATCTACATCCCCTAATAAGCTGGTATTTTGATTCCTGGATTCCTGGCAAGCTGCCCTGTTGGCAATTCAAAGAGTTTTCAACAAGAGCATCTGTTTGGGTATTATCATAAACCTGCATGCACCCCCCCTCTCCTCCTCCTCCTCCTCCTCCTCCTCCCACCCTTCACCTCCCTGCTCCCCTCCTCCTCCTCCTCCTCGTCCCTCCTTCCTCGCTCCTTCCCTTCCCTCCTTCTGTGCGTGTGCACTTGCATGTTTGTGGAAAAGGGGAGGAGAGGGTGGGTGATGGTGGGAGGGGGAGGAGGGCTTTTCCGTGACCCACAGAGTCAATGATACATAAGCCACATGACCGACCAGGCTCACACACACACACAGAGACGCACACACACGCAGACAGGCAGACCTTCAAGCGGACTTCCAGCACGTTCACAGCTCCACTGAACTTGGCTCATGCTGTCGTTTCTCTGACAGAAGAAAAGAAGATTCACACACACACACATAGGCAGACAGACACACACACACACACACACACACACACACACACCTCCGTGGGAGAGCTCAGATAAAGACGTGCCTTCAGTCTTGGAGTGGCGCTGTCACACACTGAT
This sequence comes from Karalla daura, assembly GCA_029224185.1. Taxonomy (NCBI): domain Eukaryota; kingdom Metazoa; phylum Chordata; class Actinopteri; order Chaetodontiformes; family Leiognathidae; genus Karalla; species Karalla daura. The sequence continues at coordinate 4,555,854 of CM055195.1, forward strand.
ATACAAATACGCATTTAGGCAAATACACAGGCACAGCCAGGGAGCCACCACACACACACACACACACACATTCCCACAAATTGACACACTCAATTCTCACACACATACACACACACACACACACACACACAGGGGAGCAAACAGTCTCTCTCTCTTTCTTGCTCGCTCAGCTGCTCTCTCTCTCCCTCTCTCTCTCTCTCACTCTCCCCCATCTCCCTCCCTTACACACACACACACACGCACACACGCACACACACACACACACACATACACACACACTCACACACACACACACACACACACACACACACACTCACACACACACACCACTACAGTATATCAGCGAGTGACTAGCGGAGAGCCAGAGGGGAGTGCAGAAATGAATGTGAAGATCCTGACGCTGGTGATTGTGCTCTTGGTGTCTCTGCTGTGTTCTGCCAGTGCTGGTGAGTACAGGAGCGGCCAGCCTCGTCGCCTGGTCCTCTCCCTCTGCTTTCTATTTCTCTCTGTTTGCCTTGGGCTCGTGCAGGCAGCTGTAGTTGATCAGTTACCCGGTGTGCTGAGCCTTGTGTGGGCTCTAAAAAAGGCAGGAATATCAGCACCTGGCTGTGTACAGTACTGCACTGCAGTGGTTATACTGCCTGCTATTGTACTGCCGGGGCTGTTTTATGCTTAACTTGAATGAGGGTTTTTCTGGCTCGGATTGATCGTTTTTCCTCCCCCTGCCTCACCTTGATGTCAGCTTGTTAGACTTGGTAGAAGAGGGATGGTGGGGTGGTATGGAGAGGGGGGGTTTGGATGAAATATTGAGAGGATTTTTTTATTTGTTGGTGGTGGCGGTGGACCCTCATGTGCGGAGCGATGCCTGAGTGATAGATGTGCTGGATGTATGGGAGACTGTTATGAAATGCAAGAAGCGTGGCACATGTTCACTGTAAGAGGGGGACTGAATCACGTAGGTTTACGGCTTGATGCATTTCATCTGACCCGAGAGCTTTATGATTATTACATGACTGTGATTGTGCAGCGGGGCAACACGGCACCTATATAATGCGTGCGTGCCTCCTGTGGTGATGATAATGAGCACTGTAATTGTTGTACGCATCGATGAGGGGAACACAGATCCCAGATGCACGGATCGCCTCCTGAGGGGCTCAGTCTTGATGCCTTGTCACAGTAAATTTCCGTAAAGTGCTGCTACTGCGTCTCAGGAGCCATTGTTGGACTAGATATCGAGGATCTGAAAATGTCAAATGTCTGAATGAGGGGAAAAAAACAACGAGCTGGGACAATTGCACAGGGGCAGGGCAGAGTCTTTCTGGCGGCTCTTGGGAGCAGAGGGGTTGTGAGAAATGTGGCTGGATGGTGGTGGTGGTGGGAGGGGGTTTAGTTTGGAGACCGATGGGCAGTCTGCAGATGTGATGCAGGTAACATTGTGGTGTGAAAAAACAACAGTTAGGCCTGTGCAAATGTCTGGACCATTCTTGGGATTATCACCTACCCACCAACTAGAGAAGCCTGGAAGACACGCAAACAGAAGCTGTGTTTATATTTAATACATGTGCCAGATGCCGTGTAGGCTACGTAAGATACTGTATGGAGACTGTACATCTTACAGAATACCAGGCCTGGGATACATATCCAGTCTGATATTGCACAGGCTGTACTCTGCTAGGTGCTGTGTAGACTAAACGCTGGCAAGATGCTGTCCACTCTGTATCGATCCACGGCCACAGCACTCACAGTTCCCATGCTTCCCAGCACATTTGTTACAGCGACATGCTATTTTTGTCCGAGGCTCTCAGCACATGAGTAAATGGGAAGCAATTATCTAGCATCACGGTCAGTGTCGTTTTTCACGCCCTGCGTGTGGCTAAGCATGTTCCACGCCTGAGAGCCCGCCGTGCTACGCCAGCGACGGACGGAGGTAAAAGGGAAAAAAAAAACAAGGCGGTCGAGCCTCGGGGGCTTTTTCATGGGAGCTTATCCTCCTCAGCGTTGTTTGAGTCACGCCGCTTATGCGCTTCTCTGTCCCCCCTCCGGCTGCTCCTCCTGTAGTATCAGGGCTCCATTGACGGAGGGGAAGAGAGGAGAGGAGAGGAGAGGAGAGGAGAGGAGAGGAGAGGAGAGGAGAGGAGAGGAGAGGAGAGGAGAGGAGAGGAGAGGAGAGGAGAGGAGAGGAGAGGAGAGGAGAGGAGAGGAGAGGAGAGGAGAGGAGAGGAGAGGAGAGGAGAGGAGAGGAGCGCCGGAGAGGAGGGGATGTGAGTGCGTTGCGGCGTTGATGGGTGTGGGGAGGGATGCAAGCTGGAGTGTGTCTGCGTAGCAGAAGCCTCTGCTACAGTATGCGCTGTCGCGGGAAGGTGTCGGAAGAGGCTCTGCATGTAGGCAGTGGGTGTGAAGCCTTTCATCTTGAGACAAACGCTTTTCCAGTTCACCGGGCTTTCTCTCTCTCTCTCTCTCTCTCTCTCTCTCTCTCTCTCATCTGTGTGTGTGTGGACATGTGAGTCTGAGATAGAACAGAGGAGATAGAGAGCATGTGTGTGTGTGTTGCAGGAAGCGGTGAATATAGAACAGACTGACATACAGTGGGGTGTGGAAGTGTACATGAGGCTGGATTGTATTTATGGGACGTATTCACGTATTAGCAGGAACTCGTAGCGCAACAGGCAAATTGGCCTCAGCAGCCTAATGCTGCTGGCGGTGTTGGTTCGGTAGGGTGGAAGAGCTTGCTGTGGCTTTCTCTGCGTAATATTAGTATCCTTTAGCAGCACACTTCAATTACCCATCCTTGAAAAGCACTCTGGCCCAAGAGTGGGCTCCAGCTTTAGACATGTGGTATCCATAATTCATCCCGAGGCCAATCACTCCTCCTCCTCCTCCTCCGTGTAACTCTTCAGACCGGTACATAAACAGTCCTCCTCAAAATATTCTCCTGTCTGTCACAACCTCTTAAGCGTCATTCTTCTCTGCCATGGAAACACCCGGCCAATCCTCACCTGGGGGAGGCTCAGGACGAAAACAAAAAGCAGCTGGAGCTCAGACACGCGCACACGCACACCTCCACCCGCATACAGGGTGCAGCGGCGAGGCCCGCCGTCGCACAGGTGAAGGCAGCCGGGTGCGTGAGCGGGACGCAGGCCCAGATCAGAGCCATTATCTGGCAGAGGAATCGTCTGCTTGGGAGAGGGGAGAGGGAGGGGGTGATTTTATGAGAGCTGTCAGCAGTGCTATTATTCCGTATTAAACTTTGATGTATTGTTGGGGCTGGCTGCGCTCTGGCACCATCAGGCATACATACTGTCCTGTGGCCCGCCTCGCTCAGATGCTCAACCAAGTGTTACGGGTCAAAGTACAGGCGAGAGGAGTACACGCAGCTACTCATTAAGGCACCTAGAGGCATAAAAATACCGCCCCGGCTGAGGCTGATTATTTTGTTAGCAACATCTATAGACGCAAACCAACCGTAACCAGGAAGCTTTAAATCATAAGCCTGCGTTTTCTAATGTGTAGAAGGTGTTTGTGCCTATGGGGCCTGATTATGGCGGCCGTGGAGAGAACAAAAGCAGCTAAACTTTTCCAGATGTCCAGGGATAACAGTCCAACAGTGGGCAAACAAGAGGGAGCGGTGGAGAGGTTATTACAGGATTATGGGGTATCACAGGGCCATTTCCCCTTTTTCTTCCTCAGTTTTTGAGGTAAAGGATCTTGCGAGCAACAGCTGGATCTCTGTCACACACATGCATACGTGCACACACGGGGTCAGACAAAATCCGTTTCATGAAGACCCTGGATTTCCTCTTCATGCTGCATTTCGAGAAAATAGACCCAGCAGGCTGCAATATCAGACACACACATGTGCACACGCATGGACAACTCCTTATGTTGTGTTTGGCCTGTGAGAAAAGAGTAGTGTCATGGCCTTGTTTCCTTTCTTGTTTAGCCTTCATAAGCTTAGTGGCATTAGAAAAAAATGCACTTCAGGCAACAGAGCTGATATGTTTGATGGCTAGCCATATCATTAAAGAACAGATGAAGCCTGAGCTGGATGGTCATTGGCATTGAAATCTATATGAAGCCCATGTAAAAGGAGCAGTTGCCTCATTTGAATTCATGTTAAATCAGACCTTCATGTACACATTCTTCAATATTTAGATCAAAAAACACATACAGAAGTAAAGGGTTGGTAAAAGTTTTAACCCGGGGTTGTAACTCAGAGGAGCTGCAGCCTCCTGCGATGAACTGCTTTGCATCTGTATAGTATCACCCAACATGAGCGTGGTGAATGGCACTCACAATTGCTCTGGAGTGGGTGGGAGTTGAGGAAGAGATTTAGAGAAAAATCATAACTCATTTGGTAGGGATATAAGGCTAACCTTTGGGCTAACGCTCCCCAGAGAGCTCAGCTGTTGAAGACTTTGGCATATGTGTCTGCTGGGCTGCTGTAATGTAATTCAGAACTCTTTGAATGAATAAATCTCCTCACTTAGATCTTCCCTTGAGAGCAAATGCAGTGAAGAGAAGAAGAAGAAAAAAAAAAAAGAAGCAAAGAGTGGAGTTGAAAAGTCCCGGGCGAGGGACAGGAAGGAAGGAGGTTGTGGTAGCTTTCTGCTACGGTTATATCAAAAACACAAATTTAGCAGTGGACTAATGAGAGGACGTGGCTGCTCTGCTAAATGGAATAAGTTTGTTGTAAATTAAATTCTGGCTGCGGCCTGACTCTTTATGCATAAGTCTCAGTTTAAGTCCAGACCCCCCCCTTCTTTCAGTTTCAGGGGGCACAACCTGGAGGCGGGGGTGCAGGGACGGGGTCCTGTGTTAACCAGACCTCATGTGATCACCAGACTCGATCCTCAGGCCCGGGGCGCTCCTTACAACTTAATTAAAGCCAGATATTTTCAGAAAAAAAAGTTCTCTACCAGTTGTCCAATATTAAAGTGATTTATGACTCTCTTTTTGAACATTAAGTGTTACATTTATAGCGGTAGTCGAGGCAGATCGGATTCCTGATCAAGATCTGAGTGGACATTTTTATTAACGGGCTGCCAGACCGCAGAATAAATATTGTGGTCTTTAGGAATGCAGGTGCTTTAATTACTTTCATGCTCAATTTGTAGAAACCCAGAATGGAGAAATATGACTTCTGTATATTGGTTTAGAGATGCCATTTGTGGTAGAAATCCAGCACATAAAAAGACGGGGGTACCGAGGAGCAAGAAGGGAGCTACTCTGGAGAATCAAATAAATATGGTTTGGGATCTCGTCACCATTAACGTCAGGCCTCTATAGGCGCCAACATGGATCAGTGAGACTTTGTGTTATGCATGGCTATAGTGTAGGAGCTGCACAGCTGGCTGTTGTTAGGCTGCTCCAATTCTGACAAGGGATTTAATTGCCATGAAGATGCAGTCTAGATTGAGGCTGTGACTGCTTTATGGGAATTTAGTAGATTTTGGGTCAATTTAGTGATTCCCGCACTGGGATCTACCTTAACTCCGAGCCTGAGGCGAGAGAACGAGTGTGTCGGTTTATTCTCTGGGATTTGTAGCGGCTTGTGGTTCATCTCACGTGGTTTCAAACTGTCTCACGCGCTCACATGAGGATTTTAAATGAAATGCCTGAAATTAAAAGATGTCTTCCACCTTCTGAGGAAGCGGGGGGCCTTTCTGTGACGACGCAGGAATCATTCATTTATGAAACCATGCATTATTCATCCCAATGGCTCCGTCTTTGATCACAAATGTTATTTTCCCTGGGAGACGATTTCTCACGTTCGGGTCCGAGGCTCAAACATCGACCAATCAAATGATTTGCCACTGACTAATAACGTGGATCTCCCCACAGACTGCAGCCTGGATCAGGACCGGGCCCCTCGCTGGGTCCCTTTGTGTGGTGCGCTGCTCTCGGGGCCCCTGAACATGAACAGATGTTGGTCAAAAAAAAGAGAGAGAGAGAGAGAGAAAAACTAGAAGAGCAAAGCGATGTATGGATTTCATAAACATGGGACCACATCAGGCGAATGGCTCATCTCCACATCTGATGAAAACCTTGTAAAAGCAGAGAAACTTTACCTCACGTCAGTGAAAATTTTATTTCTTCATTAAAAATGAGTGACAGTGTTGCTTCCCATGTTTCATTACGTAATCTATAGCCCGAGGCGTCTCTTTCCTGCACACACCATATGCTGGATATATTAATGATAACATTCTCTTTGAACAGACATGTTTCTTTGGACGTGATATAAGTTGTGCTGCAACTTGAAGGAAACCAGCACATTTCACTTACCTGCAGGCTGGAGATGACCCACAATTCCATTCAACTTTCAGAAGTGACATGATGTGGTTATAATTTTAGACTCGACTATGAACTTGCTTTTTTAGACGCCTTTTCCACTGTTTTGTCTGGCACAGGGTTTCTCCAGGTGTGAATCTAACTAGTGAGGCTTTCTATATAAGTATCATCGCCCTGGTTTATTCCCTGTGGCTTGGACGTGACACAGTCTGATGCAATGTTGCTGCTATTTTTCCCCTTTAGCGGCACTGCGTGTGCTATGGGAAGCCCTGACGGTTCCCCCCGGGACTCTGAGAGCTGCAGTGAACCCTGCGCCGCGATATTCCTCTGCCTCGTTCTGTCTCTCAAATGGGAGAAGAAACGCAGGTTCACAGCATGGGAGGAGGAGGAGGAGGAGGGGGGGGGTGATGCCAGAGGAGAGGGAGGGGCTGCGTTTCACATCTGATTAGCGTGCCCATGGAAACGGATGGTTGGAGGATCCCTTTGCCCTTGACATGCAATCTCTGGAGATCAGGGCAGCGGTTGGTAGCCTCACCTACCTGCCTACCTGCCATGCGCAGAGTCCTCGCCCGCTGCTGCAAACTGGAAACAGCAGCACCAGCATCTCTGCAACATCGCGCTCCCCACACCCTCCGAGCAAAAAGTTCCCTGGAAAGGGAAGCTCGCCGCGTTTCGCCTCTCAACCTGTAGTAACCTTTCGCCACCGGTTCACCCCTCGAGCTGGAGCGGGGTTAGTGAATAAACCAACAGGCAGTGAAGTGTTGAGGGGAGTCAGTGGCTTCATTAGCTGTCTCAATGCTGCTGCCGCCGGCCCTTTGAACTGGCAGCGCTCTGATCATGGCGGAGTACAGTCTCACACCTCATCATTTCATACACTCTCTAATTCAGGAGCGTATATGGCAGCGCACTTCACAGGCGGCTGCCTGACTCAAAGGGACATCTGTGGAAAGCCAGAAACCGGCGGGCTGCACAGTTTGTTTTTAATTTGTTCTGAGTAAGTAGGTGGTGGGGGTGGGGGTGGGGGTGGGGGTGGGGAGGCAGGGGGTGGGGGCTGTTGTCAGAGCACGAGTGGCCAAGGGGTTAAGTTAAAAAGCTGCAGTAATGGGAGCAACTTTTCATGCACTTTGGTTTCCTCAGTGGAGTTTGCACAGACAAAGGCAGCCTTCAGCTCAGCCACAAGCTCGGCATTATCGCCGCACAACAATGCTGCATATCAAACAGGCCCCGACACAAATAAAAGAAAGTGCTCACGACCAAAACAAAACCCAACACCACCACCACCCCCCCGCCCAAACACACCCCCTCCCTCCCTCCCTCTCTCCTCCTGAGAGGAACACTCAGAGGCCAAGAGCGGCGGTCCGCAGAGGAGGTTAAAAACATGGCAGACGCCGTGAGAGCGCTGAGTGCCGCCTGCGAGGACTGCGAGCGGGGAAATTTGTAAATTGAGAACCTGGTCGATTTCAGCTGACAATGTCATTCTTTTTTGCTCCAAACTGAGCGCCTTTCATGGTGGCTGCCATGGTAACGTGGTCTGAAAGTCAGCGAAGCAATTGGTACCAGTTCCTGCCAAGGCCCAGACTTACTGGTAGGCATGCGATAAGCAGCGTTTCCGACACTAAACGTCGGATTGTGAAAGCTGAACAACAAGGGGACTTGCCTCTCCAGTTAGGCACAATTCCATATGTGCAGGATGAATGTGTGTGCGTGTGTGTGTGTGTTTGCGTGTGTCTGAGGGGACCATCAGGCAGAGAGAAAATCTCCAGCACGATTTCTGTAGCACGATGCTGGGGGCTTATTCTAGGTTAAAAGCATGTTTGCCGTGAATCTGGCACAATTAACACATCTCATCCTTGGCTAAATAATCCTGATCCCCTAATGTGCTTATGCAGTGGGAAGCATCTTTGCTGCATGGCATGTCTGCGTCTGGCTGTGTGGGTTAGTATGTCTGTGGTAATGGCATGCTATAGAGGGATTCATTAGCTGAAGCTACTTTTAGTGAATGAAGGAGGGAGGCACACGATGGAGACAGCAGGCCTGCTCCTCCAACGTCATGGTAATAACCATGGCTACACACACCAGGGTATTTATTCTTCCTCTTTCCCAGGAAGACAAATATTGCTCTGTGTACCCGTAAGGATTACACACGCACACATAACACACTAGGACTACCTCACTTATAGACTAATGCAGTTATCTTAGTATTACTGCACATGCCTGGCAAGTACTGATGGGAAAAACAATCCGCCATTACATCAGAATGCATTGCTAAGGAGTGCTTTATCATTAATCATGTTCACCCAGTGTGGATGTAACATGTAATGGTGAAAGGAGGACAAGCTCAAAGTGGGTCAGATTTAGTCTGATTATAGGGAACGCTAATAGGGAGCATATTTCAGCTCAGACAGAAACAACACCGACATCTCATTCAAATCTGGCACCTTACGTAGATCCAAAACAGAGCCTGCATCTGCACACAGCAAATCATTGATGCAGATATTTATGTCAACGTATAAGCTGTTAGACAGGCCCCACATTTTCTCACACTCTTTCTGTGCCATAAAAATGCCAAATGACCCGTTGTTCAACGGAAACGTGTGAAAAAATTAAAGGAATACGAGCAGGAAATGACTGATAAAGAGTGTGAAGTAACTGTGAGAGACTCTACTCAGCTGCTTCGCTGCCAGGGAGGCATAAAATGGATCTAATCTAGAGCAGTTGAGATGGTGCAAGAGGAAATGCCGCGGGATGACCCAAGAGAGAGGAACACATCCTCTGGGGATCAGGAATCTCTGGAGAAAGTTTGAGACTGATCCATTTTGTGGGTGGTAAGATATTTCAGTCCGGACTGGCCAATACTACTGAGATAAGTCAAACATTTTGGGCGTTTGATGTTGAAAACTGACACAGGATCGGACTGTACTGCGAGCGTGCAGTACTGAGCCGCAGTTGGTTGGTGTTTCCTTACACTTCCAGATACATCTGGTACAAACTGCAGAGGGCGAGACGTATGGCTCAGAGGTGTCAGAGGAGTGATGCAGGGCCAGTGGAGAGAAACAGCATAAGGACTGACTGCTTCTCTCCGTCAACCAAACAAGCAGATGGATCGATGCGTTTGCACGCCTTTGATTCATAATCAGTGCGACTGTGAGCGATGAGCACCATGTAAACAAACGGAGATTCGAGAGGACGGCAAATCAATTCTGCAGCGACACGGAGAAAATTAAACACAGCGAGGATTAAACTTCGCTGGGTGGCGGGCCCGAGCTCATTTGCATTCGATGCAACAGTGTCAACACGAAGGCGACCCTGTGCTAACTCGTCGCTACAGTTAGACTGGTATGAAGCTGAACTCACACTTATCTACGGCTTCATTTACAAGCGCAGGCATTTGTTACGTGGTGATTTTGGCAGCACATGCTCACAAATCAGCTTTACAACTCTTAATAAGCAGCTCGGGCCCATTCGCCATGCTGTATCGACGCACAGAGCTGAAATATACAGTTTGCTGCTGCCGGCCGTGAGGGCAGCAGATGAACCTGGCGCCCGGCCAGAGGACGGCCATCTCTCTTCTCTGACTGGACGGACAAGGGCTGGGAGACAAATCTCTGGCCGGGCTGCAAATGATGGACGTTTGCAGAATCGACGGGGATAAGCTGTCAGTTTTCCACTTTCCGCTGGGCCGTAATAAGATGGAGCGGCGGCCATTTGAAAAAAGACAACACGACGGATACCACCTGAGGAGGTGGTGGCAAAACTAGGGCGGGGAATTAGGGAGCGTCCCACCGACGATTCATCATTAGTTTGGAAGCCGGCCAGAGTGTCCTCTCCTCTGCCTGACCACTTCCAGCTCGCCTGCTCTTCTGTTTTTCACTAGGAGGCTCCAGCAACGCCGGCAGCATCGGGAGCAATACCCGCACATTCCTGAAATTCCCCCTTTATTAAACTATAATTAGGGAATCACCAAGTGGGGGGAGAGGTGTTGAGATCTGGAAGTGAAAAGGGCAAAACCGGGGCTCCAAGGTCATCTGAAGTGGAGATAAGGCGCTGATAACATGTGTTGTCCTGCCGTTTCACTGTTTTAGCAGCCCGACACAAACGTGGGAATCTCTCATGGGAAAAGATCAGATGGGATCGCACGGAGGCTGGATCCAATTTCAGAGCAATAAGATAGCTGAGAAATCTTTGTTGATGGAGATGAAATGTGCATTACCCAGCGACAAACCTGCCATGGAAACAATCACAGGGTCTTATCCAGACGCAACAGATGCCGCCACGTTTAATCTATAGCGGTTGCTCCTCGGACGAGCAGAGATGTTGCTGCGTGTCATATCTGTCACACAGAGTAGCTCTCCCTACAGGCTGCACGAGTTAATCTATACTGCCAGTGTTATCGCCAGGGTCCCCGGCTTATTTTTAGCAGCTTTCATTACACTTTTCCATCCTGTAGCCAGATTGGGTGGGTTGCGATTTGTCAGGAGAATCATGAGATGTTCTCCCTCCAAACCCCGGCGCTGAGCAGTGGCTGACAGCTTGCTTTGGCAGGAGACATCTAAATTGTCTCATTATGGACCCGGGTTATGACAGCCCGAGCCACCCAGAGAGGAACAGCAGATGAGTTGTGTGAGCCGAGCTACAATTACTTTACCACCTTGCACTGCTGCTATATGTGTGTGTGTGTGTGTGGATCTGAGCTGACTGCAGATAGTTGTATGTGTGTGTAAGGGTTAAAGAAGCCCAGTGCCAATGTAGTTACTTCTGGTGACACCGTGAGACGTTTAAGATGTCAGCATGCATCGAGTGAAGCACTTAAATGGTGAAGTGAGCCCTGAGAGTCCTGAGAGGTTCAGCATGCATCTAACAATTCTCCCGAGTGTGTTTTTCACTTTTTGCACAACCGAGAGCCGTCATTTATCACGCTTTCTATGAGGTTCTGTCTTAAAATGTGGACCCTTGCCTCCATTATCTCACGTGAACTATTGTATAAATGAAAAGCTTTTAGGCCTAGTTGCATAAGATAGACTGCAGCTTGGTACCTCACACTGTTTGCCATCTAAAACTGTTTTTCAGGAGCGAAGGGAGGAAGGGCCCCCCTCAAAACCTACTCAAAACACCGAGTGTTTAAACACTCAACCCCACGGATTTGAGAGAAATAAACCGAATGCCTCCAGAATGTGTCAACATCCCTCTTTCACTGTGTATCTGGAACAATAACAAAAGGATAATGCACAGATTAGCGCTCCTAGGGGGCAAAGATGGGCTTTAGATGCGGAAATATGCAAGGCAGACTTTCCCCGCTGCAAATGAATTAGCCCACTGTTCACCCACAAATATAGTGTGTAATGTGCTTGTGGAGGAAGATTAGCGTGGAAATGGAACTTGAGACGTCTGGCATTTCAGGGATATACATCGAAAACACCGAAGGAGCCGTCTGGCTCAGGGGTGCAATTCACCATTATTCAAACCTGGAGGGGAGAGCCACTTCAATTTCTTTTTCGCTCTCAGCAGCAAAGTTGTTCTTTCAAGAACGGCGTCAATATGCCTGAGCTGAAGGTCAACAATTAAGACCGGCTGCTTTCCTTCTAATGGAGTTCTGAATTCTGCTCTTGAAGAAAGCTGCCCTCCATTCGACGGATTGATCCCGGCTCTCGGAAAAAGCCGGCGCATTTGGAACACATGGCTCGGAGCAGTGTTAACGTCGATATCCTGGGGGGCAGAGCCGCGTCTTCCTACAACAGCCTGTGGTATCACCACACTGCTACTGACTAAATACTCTAAACGATGAGAGGCATCTCAGGGAGCCAGAGAGACTCGCATCGTCTGCTCGACGGCTGTTCTCGGCTGACTCGGTGCTTGCTTTTTGCGAAACTCTGCAGTCGACCGGCTGACTTGTCTTTTGCCGTGTCCTCATCTCATCCCTCGTAAACCTCAGGGAAGGCTCGTTCTCCCGGGAACTCTAAAAATGGTGCCCCGTGTCTCTGAAGAGAGGAGGCAGGAATGTCGTGACCCGACGTGAGTGATGTCAATCAGGTTTTTCGACGGGAAGCAGCCGGCGGGGGGTTGAGTTTTCTTTCGAGAAAAGCATTTAGCTTGGCTCAGAGGAAGCCTTAGAGCGGCAGAGGGGGATTATGGACCATAATATTCATTTTAGAAAAACGAGGGGTGCACATTTTCAGGGGTTTACTTGACCTGTGGAATCAGTTTTATGATCTTGCGCGGCTCTGGGAGTCGGAGAGTTCTGAAGGCCGAAGTGAACAACAGCAACGGTTTCATCAGGGTTATCTCAACTCGGTCTTGAAACTTTATACATTCAACAAGAAGCCCACGCTACAAACGAGGCATGTGGGGTTTGGAAGACATTATAGAGGGGGTTGGTTACTGAGAAAAGTTACAGAGTTTTATCATGTGAAGTGAAGGAACTTGTCTTTTTAAATTTGGAGGAGGAGCAGAAGTTCTGGAGCGTAAAAGTCGGGCTTTGCTGGTTCAATATTTAAACCGGTTCCTTGGGAGTACTCCTCACTCCTGACTAAGTTAACTTGAGAAAGTCAACTACTAAATTCACTTTAATCACGTCTACGCAGCTCCATTTCAGAGCCGCACTGCATGTTTTATGCCAGTCACAGCAGGTTTATGTACGTTTAATGGTTCATTAACATTAAAGATGCATTACCGTGTAAGTAACAAACGCCAACAAGCTATTTAACCCCATGCCCAAATAAAAACCCCTCCTCTGCCCTTTCTCACATTTCACCGGGCTGAATGAGTCGCCATGTTCCCGGAGATCACCCACGTCAAATGATCCCTCCTCGGGTAAAGATATTACATGAAAACACTCTGAAAAAGATCCCCGAGAGGAGGTCCTCCACTTTGTGACAGGTTGAAAGGTCAGGGAGACACTTGAGGTGCACCGAACTATTTGCAAAAGAGGGGCTTAAGGGGATCAGGCCACACTTATTGAGAGAAGACTGAGAACATCTGGGACCGCTCTCAAACACACGTGCACACACACACACACACACACACACACACAAGCTGGCGGTTCACACACATCCTCTAGGAGACACGGCACTATTAAAACGCATCTCTAATCTCGGATCAAACGCTACAACGGGATGCACCTCCACATGGCGCGATGCCGCGCCATGTTTGTAATCTTGAAGGAGAGTGACGGAGACATGAGACATGAGGGCGTGTGGGTTTCCCCCTTCTATCTAGCGACTTGATGAACTATAATGCTGGGTGGGCTTCGAAAGGCCCACACACACACTTATCTATACATGTCTCTTGTTTCCTCATCCATTACCTCTGTGATCTTGCCACACTGTTTCTATAGGCACAGATGGACTTTGCTCACAGTCCAAATTTGATACTCTGGGGTCTGTGAAACAGCATCTACTGGAGGTCAGTCCCGATGTTCTAACCGGTCTTCTCCTCCGTGTGCGTCCTCCAGGTCCCATGGCCTCCACGGAGCATGGCAGGGAGCTGGAAGAGGCCGCCACAGTGAGAAAAATGGTCCAGCAGAGCCCAGCGAGGGGCGGTCAGACCCACAGACCATCCGGCTGGAAGAGGAGACGCCCACGGCCACGTCTTTCCCACAAGGGGCCCATGCCGTTCTAGAGCAAGGTGAGCTTGTGAAGGAGCCAGGGGTCAAAGGGCGCTCGTAACATTTTGTTTGTGCCGTCAAACCGGCAATAAAACGGCGAGCGTCTTGTCTTAGAGCGACTTTCTGTCCAGTCAGAGACAGAGAGAGAGAGAGAGAGAGAGAGAGAGAGAGAGAGAGTGCAACTACTCCAGAGAATAGGAGCCGAAGCGCTCCCCGATATATTAACTCATAACTGCTGACGGGGGAGGAAACACAGTTTCATAAAAGAATTTCTGAGAGGAATATGATGTTGAGTCCCGAAATACTTTGTTGGCAGAATCAGTTTGGACGTTTTATGATGACGAATGAGAAACTCAAACTTTTACAGTTTGTAAACTCTGCGAACGTGCACACCAGCCAGGCTCAGCTCCAGCACAAGGATGTTATTGTTGGCACTGAAAAATGTGCACGTCTTAACAGATTAGAGGACCTCGGCCTACCAGGTTGCATGCCTTCTTAGAAAGGCCCGGGTCAGTTTTACAGGTTACGTCATTTATTTCCTCATGTGGGAGACGGTTATACTTAGAAACCCAACCTTTGAGCAAATTCAGCTCGCATGATATACTCAATTAAATCCCTTTTTCTAAAGATAATACGTCGTCGATTCGGCCACTTCTCTCCTCGAGGAATGTTTAACTTCCTTTTCCGAACGAAGCTCGATGTGAAACATCTTTAATCTGAAATCAAACATAATATTATACTTGTCGCCTTTTCAGCTCCATTCTGAGCCAAAACAAGCTTTGAGTGTTTCATTGGAAAACAGATTAAGCCTGGGTGTGAAACCAAAACACTGCGATTAATTAAACAACACGACCAAATGTAAAGCACACACAAATTAGAAGGCTGGCCTCGCAAGCTGATGTTAGCGCCGGAGCGTACAAGTGCTGGAAGGCGCTGGACCCGCTCGCACGTCTCTCTCAGAAATTGTGAGAGACGGAGAAAGTCGACGAGACACAATATCACAGCGGGAGGCGGCGAGCGTGCGGCACTGACCTGCCGAGGGCCGTAAATTAGAGCGGCAGCGAGAGGAGGCTGCAGCCAGCAGCGTCCAGCCCTGCTCCATCCGTTTGATCCCAGGAGAAGGGATCAAAGGCGTAGACGTTCCCAGGATCCTTTCACTGAAGCAGCCGGAAAGTTGTTTTTCTTTTTTTACAATCTATAGCGAATTATTGATCATATATTTTTGAAAAGGGTCAAACTTCTTTTGAACTCAGGCCGACTCCGGGGGCTCGACACAAAGGTGGTAACAATGAGAGGGGAGCCGCTCTGACTTCTCCCCGCTCGGCTAATAAAACGTGAGGATCCTGTCTCCGAGCCGGAACGCCGGCCACACAATACGCTGGGCTTCAGGAAGTCGTGAAGCTCTGTGAGAGCGAACGGCTCAGCGAGTCACAATGACCCCTCTGCAAACACCGCTTCAACCACGACCGCCGAAGATTTCCTCCTTTGTCGCTCACGTCCACTCTTGTTAAGTTCACAGCCTCTTCACGGCCCCAGGATGAATGTGGAGATAACTCTATCAACTTTTACTGGGGAACTAGAAGCTCCTCTGTATTCCTCAGTGAGTTTGAGTGTTTTCGGTCTAAGCAGCCCCGGTGTCTTGCATCCATCCGACCTGCAGCCCTCCGGCAGCCTTGAAAGGCTCTGGTCTTGCTCACGTGTCACGCGTTCTCCCTCGCTTTGAGCTGATGATGGGAAAAACACCTCTGGCCACAGCTGGAGATGCATTTTGTTTGATCAAAGCTGGAGTTCAATGGAGACGCCCAACCGCGGCAGACAGACTGTACGTGGATATGTCATTACCAGCCCCAACTTAATTACCACGCTGTTAAAGAGAGATTAAGCACAGTGATTGACTTAACAGCGTCCGTCCTCTCTCTCTCTGCTGCGTTTGACCGTGGATCCTCCTGTCGGTGTCAGACTCATCCTTCACTCGAGTTTTGCCCGAGTTTTCATCATTACACGATCCAGATGGCGAGCGGGGTCATCATCCCGAAGCATCTGAGTCGACTCAGATCCCGACGTGCTATCACAGCTCCTGGATCTAAGCCATGCCAGTGACGGTCTAGAAGACGACAGGATATTACAGATTTACAGCCACAGGCAATTTATGAAAACCCCTCCGAGACCTTGAGTGTGAGTAAGCTCCGTGAATGAGTCTTCTTGAGGTGTTTTTTTTATCCTTATTATTATCACAGCATCATAGAGCAGGTCTGCACCTCCTCCCATACGCTCGCTCTATGATGTAGTCTGACTTACATCATCCCGTGGAGCCAAACAACACGAAGGATGACAACAAACAACTGTGCAACCCGCTGGAGATGAGATATAGCGTACGGTGGGGCGGTTTGTTGGGCATTACGGGACCGGAGAAATATGCCGTCCTGAAACAAAGCGAGGGCTCTTATCGCTGAACGAACCTTGTTGTCATGCAACAAAGCTGCCTGCACTGCTCGTCTGAACATCTCCGGCAGATAAAAGGCGAGGAGAGATAAAAGATTCCCTCATTGTTAAGGAGCGTGACGTTGGGCTCGTGCTCCGCGGGCCAGATACGCAACTGTTTTTCTCACTCGCTGACGCGATTTTTCTACGCAGAGTTTGTGAAATCTGGTCGGAACGCGTCCGGCAGAAACTTCTCTCTGCCGTTTTCCAGTTGCTCGAGTGCAAGATGAGACGGAGAATAACATAAAAATGACTCCGGTCTGAGCTCCCCGAGGGGCATCTGTGTTGAAAAGGAAATTGACGTGTCTGCAGGACTCATGAAATTGCTTTTAGGAGTCAAAGAACACACGCTGATGGCTCGTTTTTTTCTCTGTTATTTTTCTGTTTTGCAGGCACTGCTTTGAGCGCCCTCCCCCAGGTTCTGATTTCTATGCTCTTCCTTTGCCTTGGGGGGCCTTGCAACGAAGGGCCTACGCTTGCCCAGCCTGAAGAGTGATGTCCATAGCACCTGCTGGTTCTTCAAGCAACTCTGTCCACAAAAAAAATCAGGACAAGCCGCTCACCCTCAGCTCTAGGAGGAATCGGGGGCAGGGAAGGGGGGTGGGGGGTATGGAGCCCGAGCTATCTGACTCTGTTTCTCTGTCTCTCTCTCTCTCTTTCTCTCACTCCCTCACTACTTATCTATCTCTGTCTTTTCCCAAGCGTTTATTTCCGTTTCATTTCTTTTCCGATTTTCCTTTTCATTTTGCTTAATAGAGCCCAAAACATGGCGATCTCCCTGAGTGTCTCACACACACACTTTGCATGACATGTGGTGGAGAGGGAGCTCGGTCAAAACAATCTGAGTCTTAAAGCGTCTGTCACTTCACCACGTTGTGGTTTTTCCCCATCTCTCAGACCTGAGGTTACTGCAGCCGCTGATTTCATTGCTATGTAGCTACCTAACGGCTTCGCTTGCGGGAGAGGGCGCTGATTATGCAGAAGGGCAGTGTCAGATTTACTAGTTGACAATAGCAAATATTAAGCTCACTTATGTTACTCTGGAGGACTGGTGCGTTAAGGAAGTCGACGTTTCGTGTTTGGAGTAGAAAAGCTAGGGCGATGTACACCTGAATGACATTATAACCATTGCTTAATTATCATTATTAATGGTGCTTTGTACCTCCTGAAGACAATACGTCCACATGCAAAGAGAAGTTGGACTGAAACGAGAGCACATATCGTCAAAAACAATCTATTCAAGTGACAGAATAAGTCCTTCGTTTAGGAGATTCTTTAATCCAAAGCTATTTTCTGAACTCATTAACACCTTAGGGGAAGGGGGGGGGGGCTTTACTGACGCGCTCAAGGTTACTGTAACACGTCCCACCTTGGATGAGTCCTTTGACCCCAAATCCCAATCCCAATCCTGTCCCCAATCCCCAGCCTTCTCACCACAGTGCTGCCCCCGTGCAGCTGCTCTTCACGACTGTTAACTGGCCGGGGCGGTCCGCTCCACCGACGGGCCGCCCAGCCTTTTAATGAAGTGCCAAATAATAACCTTCTCCACGATGCTGCCAGGAACGAAGGAAACGAAAGGTTTAGGGAGAAACACATTACCTCTTGTTTGAAGTCTTGATACACTGACACATTATGCATATTGTAGAAAAACAGAAATCCCACAACAAGGCAATGACAGCAAGGAGGACAGTTAAATTATCAGACCAAAACAAACGTTTTAAAGTTCCAGCTCAGTTAGAAACGCCACCACGGTCAGCCACTAGTGCTCTGGCTGTTTTGCCCCTTACACTGATATATTTCACTTACAAAATGCTATGCCTTTCCATCATACTGGAATATATTACTGTTTATTTCTGTGTTTAGCTAGTTTTGTTTCTTTTTTCTCAGGGTGCTGTGTCAGAAGCTTGTCCTAGAGCATTTGATTCTGTGCGTTTGTTAAACCGAATCCAAGCATTCAGTACATTTAAAAGCTTATATGAGCGTATTTTCGTATACTGTATCGTTACTCTCCCTCTATGTATTCACCAGTATAGCCATGTATCCGGACTCAGTCCCTCCTCGTCTCTCGATCCTTTCCCTTATGTTACGTTGGATACAGTTGCCTTTCTAGCCTGCCCTTCCACAGCACAGGTGGTCGTGGCTTTGATCATTATGCTCATTAAATCCCGGAGTTAATCTTTCTCAGATGGATCTCCCCAAGGCTGGCCGGGGCCACTTAGTCTGAGCTCATTGTTAAATTGGCTTAGACTGGAACCGCACCCTTCCCCCCTTCTCCAATCCTCAGACTCCCGCTGATTCCGCGTGTAACCATGTAACATATTAGGACTGTAACCTGTAGAGCAGCCAGCTTGCGATCGTTCGTTGTGTATTCGGTGTTTTTGTTGCATTTGGATCCTAGGGGTTAAAAATCTGACTTCAATCCACTGCGACTCAATCGGCAAACACTCCACCTGTCTCGAGTCTTGAGTTTTGACCGTACGAGCGACTGGCAGGTTAGCCCAGATTCTCCGACACCTTTCTTCCCCCCTCTCGCCACGTCTCATGCAAATATTATAATAAAACGCAGAGGCTTCTCGGTCGCAGCGTGAGAAGCTTTTATTAAGAGAGCATCTGAAATCACAGTGGTAATCCACCCAGCCAAGATCACCTTGATTAAAAATGTATTAAATCCTAGGGCACTGTGAAGAGTAATAATTTCAGTTCCACCATTATTTTTTCATACCCTCTCAGACAGAGATGTAGATTTCATTAATGCTCCTCGGGAGTGGGACAGCTTTGCTCAGGATGTCTCATGTATTATTGGGGAAGATAGTAGGAAGATATGAGCTGGGGATGGAAGTTCAAAGCCGCAGGCGTTGGGATGCTGGAAGAAGACTGGGTCATGACAAGGGGTTCAAATCAATATTTCCCCCATCTCAGAAGTTATTGTTACGGAGCCGAGCAACGTCTGTATCCGCACTGTTCTTCATGAATGTATCCTCACCATCTGCACCAGCCATGCTTCCCTCTCAGAGACCAGAGCAAACCAATGTTTATGTAAAGATCTTCTTTCTAATCTTGGTCTGGCTATCAGTTGAATCCAAAAAAAAACAAAACAACAAAACAAACAAAAAAAAACAACAAAAAAGCCAAATATCCCACTGATCCAAAGCCTCCAGTATCAACAAGTCCCAACAAATAGACGTGGCTTTGCTCCAAGACTTCTCTGTATGGGTTTGCAAGGCTGCACTTTTTGCAATTCCATTATGCTGCTGGAAAAATACACCCTGAAAACAAGACTCTTGGTATGGAATGGTTTTCCAGTGTATTGTGACAATTTTTTTGTCTGATTCTTGTCTAGCTGGTTGTCCAAAGCTTACTTTTTGAATACAGTGTGAAAAACTGTATCTTTTGTGGATGTAACAAAATAGAAAAGTAGTCTGCAGCACAATATGTCGTGGACACGTGAAAGCTTTCAGGCGTTCTTTTCTTGTAGATGATAGCCCACAGTCCTCCCCTGCACATCAGGTTAATGGGCCTTGTGGTGTGGAAGGACAAGCACGTCCAGGCTCAAACTGAAATGGTAAACCAATACATTATGCTCGGGGAGCAAAACCATTTTCCTTAATGGTCTTTTCCAGCAAGGCTTGCATAAGAGAAACAATTCCTATCCTCTCAATGTTTCCTCTCCAGTTCCTCCTCTCTGTGACCATCACAAGGCCCGAGTAATGTTCCTATGCACTTGTTAGCATGTTTTCCTGGTAGAAAAATGTTTGTTCTGAGAACTTGCCCCTTTGTGTTTAGTTCTTTTTCTTTTTTTCGTCCTAATGCATTGTGGATGGGCGTGTGTAAGGGTTGGGGATGAGCAGAGAGACAGCAGCAGGTTTTGAGATGTTAGTTTAGCCATTGATCTCTGTTCCCAATAGCTATAGATGAAACCACCCCCCCCCCCCCCACACACACACACATAGAGATGAAAGAAAAACACAAGGTTTTTATGTTGTTGTATTTTGTTTTCTTTTTATCCTATGCTCATTCTATTTTTAGTTCTCTACCAGATAAAATTCCTTTAAAAAAAAAAAAATCACACCCAACCAAACATTTCGCTCACTGTGCAAATGGAAACAGAGCTGGCACAAAACACATTCCACGGTTTTACCTTGTGAATCTCCAAGCCCATCAAACTGTATCATGTTGGCCTTCAGAGTGGGTGTCTGCAAGATCAAGTGGCTGATATTCAATCCAATGCATTCACACATTTTCCACTGGCTGGGCAATCCAAAGGATAACTAGATTTTATCTCCCATGGGAAACGACTAAGATCTGTCATTATCTTATCCTCAGAAATGAGACTTCCTGCACCCAGAGCAGCACAGGCCCCTCCTGCCTTGATTGCGACACATTGTTCATCCACGTAACCACTGTGTCCGAGATCAGCGACATTCAGAACAATCTGAGGAGAGATGCAGTCTGTAGGTTTACACGCCATCGCAACAGTGTTACTCGGTCTCAAGCAGATACCATTTAAAAGACAATGTATTACTCCTGAAACTTATATTCTGTTCATGGTGTGTGCTCATATTACTCACCAGGCCAAATGTACAGTCCCTGTCTCTGTTTTGATGTTGAACTGGGCAAAAATAAATGACATAAATAAATAAATAAAACAAGTGTATCAGAAATGGTTGAAATACTGTGTACATATTTGAACTTTTGGTTTCTAATTTATAAAAGATAAGCTTTAGCTCTTGGAGTACTTATTTTATTTTTTTTCCTTTCATGCGTAGCTTTGTGTTTTTATTTTCTATTTCTGTAAAGTGTGTAAATATATCTTTATGATAATAAGTAATATTAAAAATCTTATTTTAAGAAAACACTGTGTCGTGTCTTTTTTCGGGGAGAGAGACATTGGAGTGTAGACCGAGAGAGGATTTTCTATTTGCAATAGAAAGATTAAAAAAAGGGCAACAAAGCTATTAAAATCAATCTAGAGAGGTGGGTCAAAAATCATTTATAGGGAGAGTAACATCCAGCTGGATCATCTGAAACATCTGAGTGGTTTAAGTCATTGGCTTTATATGCTAAGGGTGCATGGATATGCAACAGAGGGACAATGTTTTATGCTTTCATGTCCCAAACACAAACCTATTGACTCCTGTCACAACTGATTTTCTGACATAGATCTGCACCCACTGAAAAATAGCAGTTTAAATAGATTCACTGCAAAACAAGAGCACAGAATGGTATGATACTGAGTTGTATTTCTTACGAATCCTTCAATCTTTACCTAAGATGTCGCATCAAAAAGCAAAACTGCAGAGTTAACCTGCAAAAGAAACAAGTTTCACCCTCTGGAGAGCAACAATGTCTGTACAAACTTTTGATTCTTCCGTCTGAAATGTTCTAGTGATGTAACAAAGTGATAAGTCATAACCGACTGTCAGTCATAACCGACTGAACAATAAGTTAAATACACAGTATAGCGCTAAAGAAAGAAATGTGAGATTGGCAGGAACATTCATCAGCCTCTCTGCTCACCGCAGGGTATCGAAGGTACTATTCAAATGAGACGCTCTAATCAGGAATCAAATAAGAGAGAAAAAGAAAATCAGCCTCGTGTTTATTCAACAGTGGACACGCTTGCATTTGGTTTTTAAATGCCTGCCTTGGAGTCGGCCCAGTTGCCTGTGCATGTTTTTACCTTTGGCCTGAAAAACCGTCAGAAGACGGACAGGGACAGCGGCACGTTCACCTGACTGCCAGGGAGAAGTCATTCTCCGCCGCTCACACAAGCCCTTTGGAAATGTAAATCAACTCCTTATCCATTAATGCACATTTCACCAGTGGCAGGTAGCCTTTCCACAGCTTATAGTGCATACTAAGCACGCTGCACATTAATGCATCGCAGCTGCTGAGCACGCATGGAGACGGTGGACATGCCTTGATGCGCTGAACCCACACACACACACACACACACACACACACACACACACACACGTCAAATTTACACACAACGCAGACTCCTCCAGTCCTCACTGCTGGATAATCAGATGAGAATTCAAGTCAAGGTAAATGCGGTGTCAACGTTTCTGTTTCACATATTCTCGGGACGGTTGTTGTTGGAACGAGCCCAAAAAATTGTTTCATACCTGTGATTACGTTAAGATAGGCCTGTTATCTTTAGCACTTGCACATATGATGTGGGAGACTTTTTTATTTAAAGCAACGTTTTACGCAGTCATTGCATGCATGACGACGACGCCACACGCTGTCTTCCCATCATGCTGTTTATCTAAGAAGAGAGGCTCCGGGAGGCAATGTGCTGAAATGTACGGGGGGTTTGCATGAGAGCCAGTCTTCCTCCCCAAACCCCCACTGGGACCACTCAGGGAAGTGTCTGGTTAACACACAGACCTGACTTGTCATGATAGACAAGAAGTGCACCCCTGAGCCCCAGCAGCCCCCAAAAGACGCCCAAGGTTATATCATCAAGCCTGGGTCAGCTGTATAATTAGGCCCGGGGTCACCAGGAGGATATGGAGCGTGACAATGAGGCTATAGAGTTACAGTTTGTGGCCGGGCAGCGAGGGCCGGCAGTGGGGACGGGGGGGGGCATAACCGCAAAAAAGCCAGACGCCCCCCCCCCCCCCCACACTTTTAAAAGGAGTTCAAGGTCCATGAGCGAGAGCGGCTCCGGTCCTGCTCACTGTCACCTCTGGAATGTGTGTCACAAGCAGCCACCAGCGAGCAGGAAGTGAGAAGAAGACATCAAGCAAGACGTTGAGAAAGCTGCGGGTAATGAGTCTCAGACACAACTGCGAGTGAGGTCGTCTAAATTATTGAGCAGCCCCTGAGATAGCAAACGAGAGGCATTTAAATATTGGAGGAGCGCTCTGAGCGCTGTACTTCTACGTACGTACGTACGTACTGTAATACGCCGTAGTGCGCGCGCCACAGGAAAAAGAGCGTAGACATCTGGTCTGCTTCTTGGCACGGAGACCCAGAATCAACTCCCGCCACATCGTAAAAGCCTTAACTGCAGTTGGCTCTCCCACAATACCACCAACACTGCAGACAAAGCCACAGACGAACCCGCCATGATGGATGTTACCCAGCCCTCCACCGTCACTCAACCACCTGGACGCCAAATTACACAGAGCAGAGAGGTGCACGCTCTGTGATTGCAAATTAAGCACACATGGAACAAGCAGGTGTTGTAGAAGTTTTGATTACATTTCTCGTAGTATTATTATTATTTTGTTTAATCAGTGTTATTCTATAATTACGTAGCAACTGGTAGATGATTCAATGGGTGTGGGTATGTTGAGTCTGAGCCAGGTCTGACATGATTTCTCTTATGGGTCATAGCTCATTTATATATGCAGTATTTTGCTGCATATTTGCTGCATATAATGATTTCCACTATCAGTTAATGATTATTTTCTTAATTTATCACAGGCCCCTCAATAAACATGTAGGACACAGCAGGTGACAGCACAATGGATCGGTTGGTAAAGATGTTGTAAAAAGTAAAAAGGTCCCTGGTTTGAAGCTTAAGACTTTTCTCTATGGAGTTTGCATGTTCTCTCCATATCTGCAGGGCTTCCTCCCACAAACATGTATGTTTAGGTCAACTGAAGACTAAAATTTCCCCTTAGGTCTGTGAGAGTTAATAGTGTGTGTGGGTGTGCTGGAAATAAGATCCAGCAGACCTCTGTGACACTATTGAGGAACAAAGCAGGCAATATAATGGATGGATGCCATAGGGGAAAACTAGCAACTAGCTTGATGCTAACATAACACTTGAAATCTCCATATCAGTTTTAACACCTGAAAAGCCCACAAGAAGTTAGCAGCAAGCTGTACTTACAGACATATGTTCCTTAATTCAGGTAAGAGATGGTAAATGTACAAAATCCACGTTTTTGCCACCTGTGAACTGCTCCAACTCCAACTCCAATTCCAACGGTCCGCTCTCTTAAAGGGCCAGTACGTCTAACAATATATTCTTTATGTGTTTACCATCATCAACAAGTTGTCTACCTGTGGATAATTTGACCAGCTAAGATAAACCAAAGATATAAGATGTCATTCTGCACATGTCAGTAGGAGGAAGGATCTTTGGCTTTGTTCATATGGAGAACAGCTTAACATAAGTAAGGAGACTGCAGAGACTCCACATTTTATGTTGCAAAGGGCTCAGGGGCACAGTGTCGCGCTCTGGCTCCAAGCCTGTGTAAGTGTGTGAGAAAGTGCATGCATAATTCTGCGTCTGTTTCTGAACTGAACGTACACACGCACACACACACACACTCACACACAAACTGCGGACTGTGACCAGAGCCTGGAGCCAGGTAAGAGGCAGCAACAACAGTCTGCGTAATGCACCTCAGCTGTGTTAACACCAGCAGCTCTGCTGCGGTGACGGATCACTGGAGTGGTCATAAAAACAAAAGCCGGCACAGACACAAGACTGGGGCGACCGCTGGTAGAGAAATAGATTCCTGGGACAGGGGTGACATATAGAGAGAGGAGCTGACCCCAGGAATGGCCAAGAGTTTCCTCCCCGCTGTGCATGAGTTTGGGGTTAAGTGACATTTTTACAAATATGAAAGACCGACTTAAATGGGAAAACATGACAGCGGTGTCGAGTGAATCTGCACTTTTCCCTGAACTTGCGTCCCTTGTCACCGAGCCAAGATCTACTCGAGGATTATTCTATACACTCTGCAGCTTAGCCACATTAGCTTTAGCTCACAGGCCAGGAACAAAGCGAGTGCACCGGGCCGTGCGCTAATAGAACCAGGGTCATAACTTTCCCATCATTAGGACGTTACACATTGATGACGGATGGACTGCGGATATAAACTGTTAACTTCCTCAAACCCTTCCTCAAGTGCCTTTTTTTATTCTCCAGGGGGCCAAGAGGAGACTTCCTTCCCTGCTCCACTAGATGAATTCTCAGTCGTGACTGCGTCGGCTTAAAGGTGCGTCGGGGACGCCTCCGCCGGCTCAAGGGGAAACCTTTACAGTCACGTATGTCCTGGTAGACACGGAAACCCCTTGGAATTCTTGTGGCATTGTAAAGCTGTGCGTCACATTCCTCGGCCATGTCATCGAGAGCCAAAACGCTCCATTGAGCAAGCGACTTTACAGGAATGTTTGTCTATTGTCTGGATGCTCGCAACGGTGAAAACATCCTCGTGGTTTCCCCTCAGGTTGGATGTAAACAGCTTCAGGCAAAAAAAAAGTAAAGCAGCCACTTGTCCTTGAGGTTTTGTTGATAACCCTATCTTTAACCGTGCCACACAGACGTGTGTGTGTATGATGGCGTGCTGAGGGGGCAGGAAGTGAGCCAGCAGCTCATACGGGTGTCAGCCCGAAAGGACGAGTTAATCAGCTGCGTGCACGGCACAGATGATCTGATAACATCCCTCACTTAACAGCAATCGTTGATGAGATCCATTCAAGGTCACGTCAGTAAAAGCTCCTCTTCTCCCCCAACCCGGAGCACTTAAAGAAACAATTTGCTGCCGATCTGGGGAGGCGGGCGCGGCGTTATTATCTTGTTAGAGCCGGTTAAGGGGCCGTGTCTCTGAGGGCTGATCCGACCCTGTCAGGGAGGCGTCACTGCGCTGCCATGCGACCACAAAGGCGTTAACGGCCCAAACCTCTTTGCCACATGGACGCTCACAGAGACAAACACAAGCACGGACAACAGCATGAGTCACCCCGCTGCCCTCGAGGTATTTTCCCTGTGTGCCTGAGTGTTTTTCCCCTCAGCGACTGACAGTATTCAGAAAGGTATTGTGTGGTCGAGCATGCTTACATAAATAACACAGTTACCGGATCGATGTTTATTTAGTTTTAATGAAATTACGTTAGAGGGTTAAATATATAAAGACAGGCTCTTAGGGTTGAACCCAGTACACCTCCTCCTCCATTCATACCTGTTCAGCTGTTGTTAAGACTGACACAGACTGCAGAGAAAAACACCATCTGACACTGACATATTGAGCATATAGCTACCTGGATACTTCTCTGAACACTCAATTTCCATGTTTTTTTCCTTTTAACATTATAATCTGGTCATGATGTACATTGAAACAATGGGAATCAAAATGGCAATAAAGAAAAGTGTCTCTAAATGAGGTCTATATGTGATTTTTAACATGCATACTGACTTAATATTTAGTTGCTGCATGTTTCAGTGTTGCCTTTTTTTAATCATTGTGTTTTTTTATCGTTTGTGACCATCTACTCTGCAGGTCCCACACATGGCACATGTTGTCCATTGAAATGAAACAATCTAATTACTCTGTTAATATCTGTTCCTGCTCCGTCACCCGTGAGGTGAGTCATCTGTGATCATCTGTTTTGATTACAAGGATGACGGCTCGACGCTGTAAGACGATGCAAATGAACAAAACGATGAACACGGAGTAAAAGTCAAACAGATGTTCAGCTCGTGCATCACGTCTCAAGATATTTCCCCAAACTGTCTAACACAACAACAATTTCCATGTCAGTCTTGGCGGAGTAATGTATAACCGAAGCTGGCTTCTACATATGAAAAGTATGTATGATTTCGACATTTAGAGGCAGGAAAGAGGGGAATTTTCATTGTTGCGTTCTCTCCTATTTTGCTGGAATTTGGCAGAGCAGCAGACCCCATCACAGAAAACAGTGGTCGTGTTTTTACTGGATTTCTGTTCCACTTGAAATAGCAAAGAGAACAACATAACTGATTGCAGCGGGAGCTGGTACCGAGCCATTCAAAGGGAAGACAATGATGTCGTGACACATGCTGACCTATAATTGCCAACAGCAGAGGGCTGAGGGGCAGTGATTGGCTGGCTCCGAGGATGAGAGCCATCATGCAATTGCACAGGATCAGCAAATCACTGTCAGATGCCCACTGCAAAGCAAAGCTATTTTCCCATCAGCATCAGAGGCTTTATGGCGAACAATAAAAGCAAAAAGGTTATATAAAAGAGAGGGAAAGAAAACCATCCTTAATGCATGTTTGAACAAAAAGCGAGAAACTCGAAGGAACTCTGAGCAGTGAGAGATGATTCCTTTTTTGTGCTGCTAACGTCCGTAATGACCGTGTTGAGTCTTGCACTGAAAGGCAACATAAAGCTTGAAAGTAGAGTAGGAGTTAAGAAATGACGGCTCATTAGGTTGACTCACCCACTAATGCAGAAACAGGCCGTGTGTGTACACGCCTAATAAATATATTAGTGTGGACACACGGAGACATCAGTCAGCGAGGAAGCATTTGGGCGACGTCCAGGCATCTCTAATGTGCCAACATAGATTAGGTGAACTCTGTCTAAACCATAATGGCACATTTCCTTAGATCACTGCCAAAAACTCCACCGTTTAACAAGCTTTTGAAGATGTTCTAGAAAACTGTTCCTATTAGCCCATCAGGCTCTTTCTGATGTCTTAATGCAGGTCAGCTCCCAGACCTGCAGCTGCACACAGAAAGACGGACCAGGAGAAGGAGGGAGAAGGAGGAGAAGGAGGAGGAGGAGGAGGTGGTGTTGTTGTGGAATAAACCCAGAATCAGCAGCTCTCCCTCTGCCTTTGCGTCTCTTATCGGCTCGCACAGCCAGCGGAGAAGCACAGAGACACAGCACCCTCAGACGCAGCCAAGCTTTCCTGGCATCTCTCCCCTCACTACGCAGAGACGAGTTTGTCCTCCCATCTCTACCTCAGTGTGAAGCCCGGGCACATCACTCAGCAGCAGCAGCAGCAGCAGCAGCAGCAGCAGCAGCAGCCTCCAGAACATTTAATTGGCCAGCTGTCTGAGTGGTCAGAGCGACTAATTACTTCAGACGAGGCAGACAGTGCCATATAGGAGCCCACATTAGCGGGCAGCTTTGGTACGTGAGCGCGAGCCGTATGCAAATATCAGAGAATTGTCCTTGCCCTTACATTCCCACTGGAGCAGATCTGCACTTTCCTCATTTCTCCTTCAGGACGTTAATTGATTAAAAATTCAACATATGGTAATAGGGAGCCTGCGAGTGAGTCTCCGCACGCAGGCAATAGATGCAGCCCGTTCCCCACAGTTAATCAAAGTAATGTCTTATCAACTAATTATCTCCACTCGATTGTTTATCAAACGCAAGCCCTGAGGACTTTTCTCTCCATTCTGTGCAAAATCTGTGTGTGTGTGCAGAGACTTTATGTGCGTGCGTGTTGGTAGGTAGGTGACATCCCTGGCTAACACTGCGTGTAAGGATAATAAATACAGACATCAGCAATATGCAATGTACGCTGACCGCGGCTGCCACGGGGAGACGCGGTGGAGATGAGTCAGGAGTGCTGGAGGGTGGAGGAGATGATCCAGGGCCAGCAGGTTAATGCTGAAAAGAGCTCACGCTGCTTCCATACACGCAGAAATTACTATTTCCCAACTACGAATTTACTGGGGGGGTTTTATTGGGAGTATTTTAAGTATTCATCAGTCTGTCAATTTCAGACAAACAGCTCGAAGGTAAATTACTGTCTTCCAAATGACTTTCTTCCAATCATTTATGAGTTTCTGCTACCCAGAGACAACAACTGGCAGTCAACAGAGTCCGTTTCCCTGCTCTCCATTGCTATAGCACAAACCAGTCAAACATCATATTTTCAGCTTAATAGCAGATAAACTAAACTGAATTGAGATATTTGCCCAGCTCTACTCTCCCAAATCTGCTGCATGACCCTGCATAAGTGCCTGTGGTCTTAGCCAATCAGAATGCTCGTAACAATCCGAGATACCTATATTCTATGCGAGATTTGCACTCCTTTTAGGCTAGCTAGCCCTAACCTTTAACTGAACACCTGGACTTGATTACAAACCGAGTTAACGAGGGACATTAGGAGCAGCTGGGTGAGCGGAGGGAAGCAGTGGGCGTGGCTAACGAGGCTGATGCAGGACAGGTGTGGAGGGAACGTCAAGACAATAGAAAGAACAGAAACTGATAACAGATAACAGGCAGGTGTAACGAGGAACTACTACAGACAGACACATGCGTTGAATTCTCAAGAAATCAAGTGATGATATTGAAAACAGGCAGAAAGACACAGGAAAGAAAAAAATAAAACCGAAGTGACAGATACTGCGTTTCCGTACTGGATCCCATCTTTATTTGGGAAAGTTCAGACAGCGGGGATGAGACTGCTGATGAAGGCTGAACTATCGAACCGAGGAGCTGCGGATTAATGGATTTTACAGTGAGGTGAACCTCAGGTGAAGCTGTGGCTCTGTGCTGAAACGTGGAAAAACTGGATTAGAAAATAAGTCTTAATCACAGTTTAATCACCACTAATTTGAATCCAAAGACGATTAGCATTAAGACAAGGCATTGCTTTTCTCACCTGTTACCTATGTTTTCCAGCACAACAATGTACTGCATACGATGGAGAATGATTGCTATAGATAGATAGATAGATAGATAGATAGATAGATAGAAGTGTAGCAATGTAGCAACAGTATAACAGCAAATGAGTGCTATGTAAAGTATAAGGCTTAATACACAACTGTGAAAATGATAATATGATTAAAGGCTGATTCTATCCTATTCTATCATTCAGATCCAGAGAACGTTATTTATCCCCATGTTATTCTCCGCTAAGTATGATGTGCTCAGTCAAAAGTGTGCAATGAACTTAAGATGCAAAACACCAGGTGAGTCTGACAATCATACAGAGTTATTATGCAGGTAATCAGGGCTGAGAGTCTTTTTAAATTCTTGTCGACTCTACTACCAAAACATTCCTTCACAGGTCCACGTTTTATTATGAGCTGGGGAGTTTTTGTGCTTGTAGATTTTTTTTGCACAGCTCTTTTTGTTGTTGTTGCTCAGATCATCAGTCATTCATGTGGAAACATTGTTTCTATGTACTGTAGCACTATGCTGTCACCTTCTGTGCACAGACTGAGTCTGGGCGTGTGGGAATTCGAGGGCAATGCTTCCTGGATCAGTTCTAAACTCTCTTGTATATATAAATATTTTGAGGACAATGTGTTGAACTTGATTGAAATCCACATGGGGTTGTATACTGCTGGGAGTTTGTATAATTAATGTAGTAATCCTATCTGTAATATATTCAGATCTATGTGCATCTATGTGCAATGCATCTGAATTAATTTGGTATTAGAATAGAAAAGAAACATACGTACAATGTGCGTTTATTCATCCGTCAGTGGGGTAATTTCTCTTGAGTCGTAATGTAGCTGAGCCACGAGGAGACAGATCTAGGATCAGATTTTTCTAATAGAATTTGACACGGTGAAGATATGATTAATGGTGAGAGCACAGCTGTGGAGGATCGGCTCCATATCAATTCACCACGAGTGAAAAGAAACTGCAGCGGTGACACGTTAAATCAATCGCCCATTTAAGGATAAACGATTGGACGAATAATTAAAGTCTAGCTGACAGCCGACCCCACGGAGACCACACGTCATCAGTCAAACTGGTAAAACTATGAACTGACTGTGTGGATAGAAAACCTCTCACCTACAAACTATTACTCTGAGGTTTAGTGCTTGAGGCAGGTTGACTGTCCTCAGTCAGACCTAAAATGAACTCATGGCCGAAGCAAATGCTATAAAGCCTTTCAGTGGAAAGAGTTAGCTAGCCTGAAACCAAGGAATGTATGGACAGTTTGTGGCTTTCTCTAAAAATACAGATATCTGAAGAGGACAATTATGATTGAGTGTATATAAATATAGAGTAACCCCGAGAGGAAGTGGTTGTTTTATTATTGTTTGTCTTTATTATATGTTTGTCTATATTTCTGCATGTAGGTTGGGAAATGTAAAGATGTTGTGGGAAGGTTGTAGCTGTAAAAGCCAGTGACTGGCAGGAAGGAGCTGCTGTTTGGAGTCAGTGAACCAGGGATCTGGTAGTGGAGGTTTCCATCCACTGACACTGAGCCAGGTCCTGCTTTTCCTGGAGAACATCTGCCCGGCCCAGGTAAACATGACAGACCACACAGATCCAGCCCCCGTCCACCAATCACAGCTCAGACTGGATGGGGGGGTACACACACACACACACACACGCACACACACCACAACACACACACACACACACATGCTGATAAGGACGACTCTGGATTAGGAACAGTTTGACAGGAGTCGGGTGGGGGGAGGCCAGAACTGTGGGCGTCAACACACATTAACAAACATAGAAACGTGTTCACAGATCTAACTTTTTGGTCTAGTTGGTACGATGAGAGACAAACCATACACACACCGTGGGCCTCGGTGGTTCGGCCCCTTCAGCAGCTTCTCCTCTCACGTAAACATCACCTCAACAGCCTGATTTGGATTTATTTTTCCTTTTTTTTTTTTTAAAGTAATCTCATTCCAGAAGGACTCGCTATAAAACCAGACCAGGCAGTTTTGAAAATCCCCAAGCATGTCAGCGTCAAACATGCGGCTTAGCAGAGATAGGAGAGAGAGAGAGAGAGAGAGAGAGAGGGAGGAGGAGGGAGAGAGGGAGAGAGGAGAGAGAGAGAGAGAGAGAGAGAGAGAGAGAGAGGAGAGAGAGAGAGAGAGAGAGAGAGAGAGAGAGAGAGGAGAGAGAGAGATAGGAGAGAGAGAGAGAGAGAGAGAGAGAGAGAGAGAGAGAGAGAATCCAGTGGCACATTCTTAACTGGGAGATAAATCATTGGTGTGTGTGGCTCGTCGGGCTGGAGGTGGACGCCATGTGTTCCTGTCATCACGGGTTCAGAACCAGCTCATGACCTCTGCCAGACATCATCTGTTTCCTTCCCGAATTTCCTGTCACGTTCCGTTGAGTGCTATCTAGTGAAGCAGAGGTTTCCTGAGCGGATA
>CM055195.1:5188148-5503148 GCA_029224185.1 Karalla daura
CCGGGGTTGTCAGCCTGCAGGCAGAATCACCTGAGTCCTGATGTACTGCGTGCAGCTCTACTCGTTGTGTGGAGGTCAGGAGAAGTGAACACATGAGTCAGATACAGTTGTCACTTAGTGTATGAGTGAGTCAGCACAGACATGGATGCTCATTACAGACACTGACCCGGCGCAATACAGTGGGATGAACAACCAAACTGCTACTGAGACAAAAGAGTCTCAGCTGATGAAAGAAAAATGTTTCCTCGATGTGTCGATTGATTATTTGACTTATTTATTAAGGGAAAGGTCGCTGCACAGTTACAGGAGCTGATTTTTTTTGGTCTGTTTTCTACAACCCGCTGGTTAAGAGCAAAGCCGATTCAATGTTAAGGTCAGTTTTGAGGCTGAAGTTTACTAATTACTAATCATAGCACATTTCACTGAAGTCCAAGGGCCTGTCCTTGTGGAATATGCATGTTCTCCCAGTGTCTGTATGGGTTTTCTCAGGGTACTCCAATTTCCTCTCGCAGTCCAAATACTTTCATGATTAGGCCGAATGGAGACTCAAAATTGCCCCTGGGTAAGAGTGTGAAAGTGAGCAATGTGTATGTATATGTGTGTGTGTGTGTGTGTGTGTGCCCTTTGATGGATTAGGGACCTGTCCAGGGTGTATTTCCTGACTCTCGCCCAATGAGTGCTGGGCTACACTCCAGCAGACCCCCCATGACACTATTTGGAAATTAAGTGGGTCAAGAAAATGAATGAATGAATATCTTCTCATTATTTACAACTCTGGGTCTAATCAGGGTTGTAGCTTTTGCAATATTACACCTTCAGGTGGGACTGTAAGAAAAGAATTGATGGTGTGTTTGCAACTGGCAGTGCACTCAAAAAAAAGAAAAAAAATCCTCAGAATGACTGACATGTTATGTCAGGTGGTGTTAAGTAACTCCCAAGATACACAGTCTCTTAGCTTTCACTCAGTGGCATCAAATCAGTTTTAATTGAGTGAGACTGGACATTTTTAAGTAATTCTGAGGATTTATTTTTTGAGTGTACTGTGCCCGTGCTTGTCGGACCAACAGAGTAGGACGAATAGGAACATTTGAAACATGCACTAACAATGCCAAAATGTTCCTTAACTCCCACTTCACTGCCTAACAAATCAGGCTGTTATCATTTACCTGGCAGTCAATTCAGTTAAGGATCCAAAATGGTTATATGGAGTATTTATCATTATTCTAGGGTGTTAAAATAGAAGCTATTGGAAATTGCTGTCATCAGAATCCAGACGTTTTGTAATCCTAGTTCGATACGATAATGTTACAGTCAATTTCTGCATAGAATACCACCCTTTAATGCTTATCTGGTAACCACACGCTGAGTGGCTGTCTGTTACTACAAACTAAGTAGTAACTGGAGAAAAAGTTGGTATATCTGACCAAAGTCAGTTGGATATAAAAAATAATAATTATCAGACAATTACAAAAGCCCCAGCGATGAAATTAACCTCCCGACTTCTATTTTGTCCGCCTGCTTGGCTCGCTCACCGCTGATGTTGCAGTTTTGTGTCTTACATCACGCTATAGGTTTGTCTCCAGGTTACGGCAGCTGGTGTTCAGACTCTCTCTCTCTCTCTCTCTCTCTCTCTCTCTCTCTCTCTCTCTCTCTCTCTCTCTCTCTCTTTCTCTCTCCCTCTCGCTCTCTTCTTCTCACACTCCTCCACAGCTGAGTGACAAAAGTCTCTCCTGAGTGAAATCATGCGTTTCCCTCGTTCCTTTATCTCTGTTGGCCATTCCAGCAGCTCGCCGGTCATTATTTGCTGCTGGGGCGCGACAGAGATGAAAAGTCTGTCTCGCTTGCCTGCTCGCACACTTTAAAACCTTTCAGTGCAAAATGAGTTGTTATGTTTCAACTAGAGCATTATTAATAATCTCGGGTTAAGACACAGAGTTGGGGGGAAGAGGAAAAAAAAGAGAAAAAACATTCAGGAGGCCCGAATGGAATGCCCTCTATTTTTTATGAGAGTTGCTGTATGTGTGCGTGTGTGTGTTTGAGTGTGTAAGTGTGTGTATTTGTGTGCTTGCATGTAAGTTTGTATTGGTGGGGTCAACCCTTTTATCCTCGTCTTTCAGGAGAGAGTGCGTGAGTGTTTGTGTGTTTCTGCATTCTCCGCAGGGACTATTTCAGTTGAGGGCAAAGAACACAGAGAAACTTTGAAAGAGCTTTTATGTACTTTTGAGTGAAATGATCCTAAGAGGGCTTTTTATGAAAAAAAAAAAACTTTTTATTCAGACTTCCACATCCAGAAGGGCACTTACCCAATTACCAAGCTCCCTTCCTCCCTTTCTACATCCATCAATCCCTCCTCTATTCTTAGGCCTGCATCTGTGTTGTTGTGTGTAGAGGCGTAGCCATGGGCTAAGAGCATAAGCTTAGTAGTAGAGAAATGTAGGCCATGGCAGTGAGTATACAGTGAGTCAGCCATTTGTAACCACTTTTTGGCCATATTGTGAGACGTCAAAATATCATGCAACCAAGACAGAAAAAAATAACATATTAGATTACTAATCTTACTAATGTTGACTGTTTTTGACATGAAAATGTATCCACACCGTACTTTTTTTTTTTGTCTTTTTTTCTGGATGATTAATTTTTGACTTTTTGAAATTTGTTCAAAGAGACCAAAACAGATTCTTTTTGATACGGCGCGTTGGCGCCGAGGTAAAATAGGGCATGTACAGATAAGGCTGATACTGTATGACAAGCTGAGTGAATGAGAGGTAAACTCATTCTGTCGCCCTCACTTTCGCATCTCAGCTCTCTTTTAACTGCAGCCTTGTCACTCAGTAGCCTGAAAGGCAAGACCTCACACAGGTTTGACAGATAAAAGTCTCCTCACTTCATTGCTGTTTGACATTTTACCTCCCAGAAAAGTTTCAGCCTCTCTCTCTCTCTCTCTCTCTCTCTCTCTCCCTCCTCCTTTTCCTTTCTTTCTCCCCTTCCATCACCCACCCACACACACACACACACACACACACACACACACACACACGTACTCCCCTCGATGTGAGTCCGTCTCCTCTCCTCCTGTCCATCTGCCAGGCAAAATGGAGCCTCAGACAAAGGAGACGGAGGCTAACTCAGTGATCTGAATCAAATGGCAAGAGGAGGAGGAGGCAGAGAAGGAGGAGGAGGAGGAGGAGGGGGAGAAGAGGAAAGGAGGAGTGATGGGTGCCAGGGAGGGAGCACGGAGGGATTGGATGGTGAAGGGAGGCATGAGGGGCGAGATGTGAATTTTTTCTGACAGGCTGAAGTCTCCTCTGAGCTGACCCGCTCCCTGCTGGGAGCCACGTCTCCCGGATGTGTGCGGGGTGTGGGCAGCACGGAGAAAGGGAGATATAAGAAGGCGCAATGAACTGTGATGGTGGAAATGCCATGCAGCATGCGCTATGACCAGCGGTGATCAATAGCGAACATGCCGTACATTAATCTGACCAATAGCGAGACCTCCTCTCGGAGGAACTCTGTCAGCATCCAGCCTCCAAACTCGGTCCCTCCACCACCATCACTCAGTGTCAGGGTGCATCAGCGGACGCTGCGCGAGTGGCCATCACTTGAAGTTTAGTGACACAGAAGACACATCTGCTGTCTCCGTCATTTTAAAATTTCATGTACTGAAAAAAAAAAAAAAGACGTATTGATTTGTAAGAAGTAACACTCTGCGGCAGGGCGGACTGGACAAACACGGTGACAAGTGACTTCCACTGACTCCAGAGTAAAGAGAAGAAAAAAACAAGATGAAGAGGGTAGATCATTGGTTTGAATGTCTGGGGAGGATTCCTGAGTAAGTAAGTGGACAAGAGAGGAGTAAGAGAGAGGAAAAAATATGGAGTTGTAGACCACTGGAGACGGTCACACAGCTGTCAAATAAGACGCGTATGGATGGTAGCGATTCCTCAAAGCGCTACAACAATTTAGCACTTTTAAGAGCTGATTTATTTCTCAGATTAAAGAACAGTGAGGAATAAATGAAAAACTCAAAAACGATGATTTTTTTTTGTTCTGTTTCTTTTATGATGCACTGGCCTTACAAAACAGGCAATTCAAAGAGTTCACCCTGGGCAACTTGGCCTCCGGGATATGATGAAGATTGTTTTTGATAAGTGGGTAATTAGAGAAACAACTCAACAGATTATTTAATAATGAAAATACTCTTTAGTTAATAAGAGGTATTCATTGGAGACAGTGGTGGAGCAAAAGGCGTTTAGACAAAATAAGTTTGTTTCTTTAATCTGTTGTAACTACCATGCCAACCAGAGATGTAACAACTTGATGAACCGATGAGTGACAAGTTGAGTCATATTCATTCATTAATTCATTAATTCGTTTTTGTTTAACTCTCCTCTGCTCCTTCTCCTTATTTGCCAAACATATTTAACCGACAGGTTCTTATGTGTACCATGTGGCACCATGAAATCATAGTCTCTTTAAGGATGTTACCATTATTACGTTACAGGCTTTATTACATTTAAAATGACCAATTATTAGATTATTGGTATATGTTATTAGCAGATATGTTTTATGTCGCTCCACACTATCTGCTTTCACCCTGCATAGGTGCTGTAGATAGGTGTCCCAAGGCTCCCACTTCACCAATGGGTACAAAGTGGGTAAGATAATAAATGGATGGATTCAGTGTTTTTTTTTTTCTGATGAACATTTTGCTACATTTTATACACCAAACAGCTTCTCAGTTTCTATTGAAGTTTCTGCAGTGACATCTGGCAAGGTCTCATCTGCAACCTGCAACTCTCAGCTCTCTTATGTTATGTTTGCTTTTATATTCGAGTGCACTCAGACACGGGCCTGGTTGCAACACTCAAGTTTGTATGTTGTTGTCAACTGCACAGTAGGCTGATCTATAGCTGAGCCGTATCTAATAGCAGGGACTTCAAGCTTTTGTCACTGATGCTGAGCAAATGTATGATTTTATTGACAGGCACTGAACACAACAGCTCTACTTACCTACCTTAAATAACCCTGTTAAAGGGAAAAGCAATGCATTTCAAAGTCCTTCATAGACAGATAAGAACTTCACTGATTTTGTCATATCAACTCTCTTATTTATTATTTTAACAACATGTTCTGCTTTTTTTATATAGATGCAGGAACAACAAAGTTTTTATCATGAATATAACTGTGACAAATCCAGTGTTATAATGGATGGTCACATTATTGAACGCACTTTGATGCAGACAAAATGTAGCTGTTTGTGGCGAACGCCCACAGCTGCAGAACATAAGACAAGCTAAGGCTTTCATGGACACATTCATCAAGACGCACAGTCGCCTTAAAACTCGCACATTTGTGCATTTGTCAAACTCTGGTGTTTCAGTCCAAAGTGCTGCTTAAATAAGATTCCTCCTCAGACAGAATTAGCTCAGGTAAGGAGGGAAGCGTTACCGTCTGCCTCGTCTCATCTCCATAATGTTTGCGTACTCTCAAGTAGGTGGAAATGCAAAATGAAACATAATTATGTTGCACCCCTGCTGACAACTGCTCTGTCACTGGGTGCATTAGGAGCACCACTGTGTGGATCGGGAGAGAAAGGAGAAGTTGTGCGGCCTTGCTCATCTCTCACACTGTGACAAGGCTACTTACCTGCACGTAGCAAAAGTAAGAAAACAGGATAAAATTTATACCTAATATCTACTGTATACACACACACGCACACATGACTGTACCCCTAAGATCATTAGACACCAGCATTGTCCATATCTACCGTCCCAGCCAAGACGGATCTCTCAGCAAAGTGCAATTAAACTACACCAGACAAATGCAGCATCGGGGTGTAATCTTTCTGAATCACCTGGAAAGTAAGACGATAAAAAAGAAAGACCACCCCCCCCTCCATCTTCCTCGCTGCAATGCTGCTGCCTCGTAAGGAACTAGGTTAGCCTCTTTCAGCATGTTTACTTGCAGCCAAGTACAAATTAACCTCCCAAGATCAACAATAAACCTAATTAGAGTTGTGTTCTGCAGCACACATCTCTAAACACAGATCACAGCTTGTTGAGAGATGAATATCCATCTGTCTGGCTGCACGCTGGGAGGAGGAGAGACTCCTTGAGAAGATCGGTCTCGAGCTTCGCCAGAGACGGATTCCTCTGTGTTGTGTGTGTGTGTTTTTGAGTAGGACAGGGCTGAGGACACCCTTGTGGCCATGGGGTTACTTCACCATGTCAACCTTTATTTTATGATGTCATGCTGCAGCAGGGAAGTGGGACACGGCACTTGGAGCAGGTCTGGGAGGGAGGAGGGAGGAGGGTGGAGGGGTGGGGGTGTAACGCTAAGGGGCCGGGACAGGAACAGCTCTGCCCTGCCATTTGACACTCACTCCTGGGACTCAGACAGCCAGACAGGGAGGAGCACGTGGGTGTGGAAACGGGAGAGTCGATACACCTCACACAGTACGTCGCATTTTCCCACGTCTGCCTCGGCACTGAAATAAAATAAGGTCACATTCACTCTAAACTCAGATTTCCTGTAACAAAAAAAAAAAGAAATGCTTTTATTTCTTTTTTAGACTTCTCTACAAGAGGTGAGGCGCGGGTAAAATGTTTCCCCGGTTATCACATTAAATCCTTTAGTATCAAATAATAAACAAATTATTGAATTTCTCTGCTATCTTTCTTGTCCTCCAACGATGGCAGGAGAATGTGTAGGCACCGGGGAGATTTTAAGGTCTGAAAAATGATTAAAAAGGGCAATTTTTTCTGATATGTATTCTCTGGCTCTGTAGTAATTTCCCTAAGCTGCCGTTGGACATGACAGCATTATCACTTTGCCTTTGACACTGTGGAAGATAAAGCAGTGGGGACACCAAGGTCCAAATATGTTGCTTTTATAGGTAGGAGCTGTCCCATTCATCATGCACTAACACCTCCAGCTCTCTGTAATCCCTGTCCATAAGTCAGCGAGGGGCAGGCTTCTTCTGCCCTGCCACAAAGTAAACTGAGGATGTAATTTTAGGCTGGAGCGTTGGGAAAACAAAGGGTGAAAAGGACTCGAGAAAATCAAAGTTTGCTAGAGAGATATTTCACCAATGACACATGACCGAGCAAATGCAAGAAGACACTGAGACAAAGTATCTTTCAGAAATCAGTTTATATAACAAAGTGGTTATTATTTAGTATCATATTCCATTACGTAGTCTATGGAAGGACAGTGTGCATAACCATTTTGTCTTTTTTTTTATTTCATGTTCTTAAGGATACAAATAAACTTAAAATGTTACAAATATAAATGTTTCTTAAGACAATAAAACATACTCAATGACAACAAGGAAGGTAGGCAGGGATATGGCAGCTTACACATCATGGTCGGACAGGGTTTGTCAACAGTTTGAGCGCCGTTTGTTGATTTAGCCGCGATTGGTTCTTCCGTAAGTCAATAGTAAAGCACTAACAAAGCGGGGAAGAACTGGATATGTGGCAGCTGGAACTATTTACCCAAAGAAATACTTTGCAAATAGTTCCACTCTGTTAGTGGCAACGTCATAATCAAACATCTCAGGCAGCTCTCTCCTCCGCTTGAGCAGTCTCTGGAGTTAAAGTGCACAGTCAGTGAGTGTGAGTTACAAACTTCTCATGAAAGCGTTCGCCACCAACCTCCACCAGAATGGCACCTTTTACAACGTCTGATTAAATGTTTCATACCCCTGCCTCCTCATTCTTACAATTACCATGAGCACAACTCAGATCATAGGTTCAGGTTTGTTAGTCAACAAGCTAAAAGACGACGGGATGATCGGGCCGAGAACACACAAGCCTAGCGTAAAAAAAACAAAAAAACGAAACAAAAAAAACACTAAAACGATGGAGCGGCTCGGGTTCTCTGGCACCGAGACACGGCTATTTTCTATAAAAACACATCGTTGTTCTGATTATCCTAAAGAATGGAATGAAAGGGGGAAAAATTACAACATTCACTTTACAGGGAAGATGAGGAATGTCGTCATTGTAGAAGTTTGTCTCGTTCTCCGTCAGTTTTTAGTCTGAAACGTGATGTAACCTTTGCACGGTTTTCGAGACATTTGATCGAATGAACAGCAGCAAAAAATTAAGAGGTCTGTGATGTTTGTTTTTTTCTCTTTTCTTCTTTTTCTCATTCGGTTTTGTGTTGCATCACGTTGTAACAGAGATGCATGATTTGAAACTTCTTCAATGACAAACACTGTAGCTTTTAGCTTATTATCATCTACGATGGCATCATGACAAAAGAGGGTTTCTCCTTTAAGCTCCAAACAAACAGCATCTTACAAAAGATGTTTGTATGTTTCAGATAAGAAATACCACAACTAGCATTTTTTTTTTCTTAAATCACATCAAAATCTCCTACTTTGAATGACAGTTTTTAATTGGATCAGTTTTCATTTTCAACAATGGCTAAAATAAAATAAAACACTTTTTTTTAACGTCTGTACAATCTTTCTCAAGTTTAGAAAATAAGAAACCGGTACTCCCTTTGATATACAAACAAAGTTAATTTTCTGTTACTCTATGCTGAGAACTGTGTGTTTCCTGCAGGAAAGTTGGCACATAAGGAAATAAAATAATGAATAGGATTAAATAATGAAGAAAACATTTTCAGTCAAATTCTTCATAAAGATATAGATATAGTAGTTATGGGTGTGGTTTTGTTTTTGTACACGTCCGATCAGAAGGTAGAGAAACATGAGAGGATGTCACAGGAGTCGTGGGTGTGGAGAACTCATAGAAAGTAAAAAAAAACAAAAAGAAAGAAAACAAAAGTCGGATTTAGTACTTTACAGTGTCAGGTGTGTTGGTGTGAAGGACAGGGGGGCGGGGTCGTGATCACAAAAGGGAAATCACTGCCTTTCATGGCACATCTCTATCCCTATCCTGTGCTTCCATCTATGCAGGGTCCCTTATGCAGACAGCTCATTCGCTGCACGTTTCTCTGTGAAAAAGCTCCAAACTCCTACATTCACAGGAAGAAAGAGGGGGAGAGGAGACGGGGTGGGATCATTGTCTCCTCTGATATTCTTTTTTTTCCCCGCGTGTTGTGGATGCACCTTGAGCCGAGATGATGTGTAAAATTGCATTTTTTAGAAGCATGCGAGCTGGGAGTGGTGACATCATGAAACAGACACATCACAAGCTGCACTGGCAGATTGTTTAAATGAAAAATCTCCATCTATTCAGCCCGGGAGTCAAGCACACTGAATCCTATTTTGCCCGGGTTCCTGTTCCGATTACTGAGCTGGCATGGCTCGCTCACGCTCTCTCACACTCACACACACACACACACACACACACAGGGCCTAAAGCAGAGCTGTAGTAATACAGAGTAACTCATGTTTTGGTAACAGGGTCACTTATGCCATTAGTTTTGGGGAATTTGAGGGTGAGATTCACTTGTGCCAAGACAAGCGTTTTCTGTGATTCCAGCCACTCCCACTCCATGTGGAATCAGCACAGGTATACCTATTTTTTTCTTTATTTATTTACTGACTTTTCCTTTCCTCGCATCTGCTTACAGTTTAGGGTGGCGAGGGGACAGGGCTGCCCCAGGCGTGAATACATGAATAAATAGTGGGAGTGAAGGAACCGTGTGACAGTGGGTCCTGACAGAGGAACAAAGCTTACAGCAAAGTAACCACTTGGTACTCGGGCAACGAGCAATCAGGTGTGTGTTTGTTGTTTTGTTGTTGTTGGTGCCGACAGCTTCATCAGGTGGGAGCTGTTACTGAAAACAAATGTGAAATATTTCAGCACAGACCCCCCACCCACCCCCTAGGAAAACAGCCTTTAAATAGAGTTTCATTAAGCTGCTTAGTCGGGTTTGTACAAAAAAAGTTCGGATGCCGGAAAAAAAAAAGAATGTGATCATTTGCTAACCTCGTTTGATGAGTGAAATCATGGTTTTTATTTTTTCTGAATTCGATGGCAGCAGGTTGGGACACCTGTTCGGCTCGTTGCTCAGGCAAACAGGTTCATTGATAACAGGTGATGGTGTCGTGATTAGGTATGAAAGGAGCCTCCTCAAAAGGCTCAGCTGCTCACAAACAAAGACGGGGCGAGGTTCAGCACTTTGTGCGACACGTGTTTGTGTAACGATTAGCGCCGCGCAGCCTCTGCAGCGCTTTGCAAATCTGCTGTGAGTAAACACAGTTAGCAAATGATTGCATCCAGTTTTTTTTTCTTTTTTCTTTTCTTTTCCAGCTTCACCACAGCTTCTTGCCTTTGTTGGAATGCAGATTTGTTATCTACACGTGATCTGACCTCATTTTCATCTATTAAAATCAATTAAGATGTTCTTTTTGCCACTGATTTCTAATCAGATACAATTTCTGGACATTATTGGAATACATGTATAAAAAAAACCAGACTGCAATAGTTAAATATTATAAAACACTGTAATGCTTTCCCTCACTGTAATCCCCCTCCCCTCCCTTTACTGAAAACCTGAGCGAGCGCAGGAAAAGGTCAAAGGGTGGCGTGGGCTCCTGGAGGCAGTTATATGCATTTAGAAATGTGTCAGTCTCTGGCGTTAACAGCAGAAGCGACCTTGGGACAGAGATCAG
The DNA here is from genome assembly GCA_029224185.1 of Karalla daura. Classification (NCBI taxonomy): domain Eukaryota; kingdom Metazoa; phylum Chordata; class Actinopteri; order Chaetodontiformes; family Leiognathidae; genus Karalla; species Karalla daura. The sequence continues at coordinate 5,198,743 of CM055195.1, forward strand.
CGCCCCGGAGGCATCGGTTAGATATGACACAACTAAAAATAAAAATGCATCTTGTCAAATGGAGATTACAGTTTCAAGATCCGTGAGTCACATGCAGTGAAATATCGGCGCGGACAGGGCTTGTGGCTTTGTGGGGAGCTGGAATTAAATTAAAATGATTCATGTGGACTCTCGATGTCGGTTCGAAGGAGGGATTGACGAGGGGAGGGGAAAAAAAAAACAAAAAAACCCTAAAGAGAAAGCAGCCACTCCCCTCTCACATTTGGAGCTTGGTGGCTCGCCGAGGCAGACGTCAGCAGGTTGTAGTCTTGCCAGCGTGGGTGTTGAATCCCCTGTCTTGCATTTGCAGGACAGCTGGCTGCTGCCCCTCTGCTCAAAGTACCGTGTGTGGTATGTTTGTCAGGATGATAAGCACACACTGTGGTACAGTCCTCCTTGGCACACCGTCGTCTATTTTCAACACACTGCATGCTGTTTCATACCCAAACCAAAATAAAATAAAATAAAATAAAACTGCATGTGAACTGTAGCATTGCGTTGTGATTAGTCGAAGGCTGAAAACTTGCAGAAAACCTTTCATTTCTAGCTGGAGACGCTGCAAAATGTTTTTTTGTTTTGTTTTTTGAGAGTTTTTTTTGTTGTTGAAGTCTTGGTATAACCCACTGTGATTTCTGGTGATGAAGAAGTACTGAATAAATATGTTCTGTGTCAGACGAACAGCATGAAAATGACATGTCTGCGCGTGTAGCATTTTCGTTCCGTACGTGGTGCTGCATGTGTGCGAGGACTTCTGAGCGTGTGTGTGTGTGTGTGTGTGTGTGCGTGTGTGTGTGTGCGTGTGTGTGAGCATGCCACAGTGAGGGCTGGTCCGTCCCTCCTTCAGATGTCTTCCGGGTCTCCACCTCGCAGGCCTCTTTGGCACTTATCTAGCGTCATGCGGTAGGCGCGGGTGATCATCGAGCTTGGTGATTTGCGTTGTGGCGTGAGCGTGAGCGTTCCAGGACTGCGCGGCGGTTGTCTGTTCGGGATGGAAGAAAGAGGAAAAAAAAGAAAAGAAACAGGAATCAGAAAAAAGCAACAACAACAACACCAAAAAAAAAAGAAAACGCTGCAGCGAAGACTGAGAAAGAACAAGAAGGTGTCGTCGTTGCATTGATCCACACCGGCATGCAAGAGCACGACTAAATAAAAGACTGTATGGGGAAACAAAGTGAGGCAGAGAGAAAGAGAGAGAGAGAGAGAGAGAGAGATGGAGCTGTGGAGAGGGAACAACATGAAGCAAATCCGGGCTGATTGAGTGCGGAGCAGCGGGGGACGAGGCAGAAACAGAAGAAGCTGCTGGAGTTGAGGTGCTTGTGTCTGGTGTCATAGTAACTCCATTCAGCTCCTGATCCAGGCTTCCACTCAAGAGCCCCTCAACTATTCTCACATCAGATGCGGCATATGCACAGGGGACAAAGTAAATGCACACACGTAGGCGCACGCACACACACACACACACACACACACACACACACACACACACACACACACACACACACACATAACAAGAAAAAAAAACAAAACAAGCAGCAGTAGAAAGATAATAAGACTGCAGCGACAAAACATGTATAGAGCCAGAGAGACGATGAACTCCTGTGTTGCCTTGTCAGTCAGGGGAGTGAGATGAAAGGCCAAAAACGTGTTAGGATGGAAACCATTTATCAAGCAATTCTAATTTAAACCCAAAAAATGTCAACCGGCATTAAATCACAGGGCTGGATTAAATATATAAATAAAGTGGCTACTGTCTGTTTGTGGAAGCAGAGCAAGGCTCGTCTCCTCTTGGGATGTAACAGTTACATTCAGGAAGGAATGTGAAGGTTACAGTTCAAGCTTAATTACCATGGTAACAGCTAACCTACGATGCGAGGATTAAAACTCACTTTGGCAGGAATCGTTGAAAAGTTAGTGGCCGGTTTGACCCGTTTCAGCTGGTGGTGGCCAATGTTGTGCCTCGATAGCTTGCTGTGTTAGGAGATATTTATCTCTGGCCAAATCGTGCATCCTGAAACGTATCTACCACGTTCCTTTCAAAATAAAACATCTTTCATGATACGTATTTACATTTTAATTCTGTCAGTGGTTGGGGCCCCCAGCTATGACTCTATTTCATATTTATTCTGAACAGTTGATAAATTCTTGAAAGTGCAAAGTATTGATTTTTGCAGTGTTTTGTAAAAGTTTGACCTTTGGATTCTATCTAAGTACATAATAAATCTAATGAAATGTTGATTTTGGCATAACCACTCCAATGTATCAGTGTCTTTTCAGCACCATTCACTGATAAACGAGATCATTTTGTTCGCTGTTATCGAGGTGTGAAGCCTCCACATCCCTGGCCTCTCGTCGGGCGCCAGGAGAGAGTCCGTGTCATGCAAACACTGGCTCCCCCCGCCATCCAACCATGTCTGCCCAGAAACGCCCGCGGCGTCCACCGGGTGCCAGCCAGGTGGCAGGTGGGGGCTGGACGGGACCAGGAAGCGTAACCGTGGCGACGCGTGCGGGCACACCCACACTCCCAGGACCCTCCCCCCCACACACACACACCACCATCCCCACCCCCCCAGTGTCTCCGCTGGTGCCCATTACTCAGCGCCAGCTGCGGGGTGCCAGGCGTCCCAGGCTGGGCGTTGTTTAATGGCGCTCTCTCCATCCATCATGTCAGGTAATGAGCTGAGAGTGACTCTGATGGCTGGGGGAACACGTAGGCACCAAACCTGTGCGCCCACACACACACACACACACACACACACCTTTCTACACACACACACACCTTCCTACACACACACATGCTGACAGACTTCCTCCACCGCGGTGGAGAACGGAGAGCTCTCCTTCAGATTGGACACAAAGCATCATGCAGATGGTGCACAGGAGGAGAGAGGGAGAAGAGGGAGGGAAGGAAGGAACGAGAGGTTCTGTATTCTCCTTCCAGTGTAACGTGCCTCCGTGTACAGTGGGCCGTCGTTAAAGCTAACATGTTCAGGCAGCGTGTCCGAAAACATCATCACGGCTTAGCCATGCACGCTCTCTTTTTTTCTCCCTCTCTCTCTCTTTCTGTCTCTCTCTAACATCCACAGGTGCTTTCAGTCTGTAAACAGGACTTATAAAACATCCCTCCTTTCAAAACAAATCTCAGAGGAACACAAAAAAAGGAAGGACAGAAATGGGAGGAAAAAAAAAAAAAGTAGACCGTACACAATCTATCCTTGCCAGTCATTTGCAAGCCCAATTGCCGTGACCTCGTTTCTGATGTCCTCCCTTTACCTCTCACTCCATCGGAGGGAGCATGAAAAAAAAAAAAAGGAGAGAACAGCCTTTGTCTCTCATGTACACTCATGTTTGGCTACATCTATTACTGTAAAAAAAAAAAAAAAGGATGGGAAGAGAAATTACAGCATGACAGATGAAAGAGAAAAAAAGAAGAAAAACACGTGGATTGAGAGACAAATCATAAAAGACAAATTGGAACGATCCATAAACAGATCCATAAAAGTGACAACTGCTGAGGGTTTGAAAGAGCACTACGCTGCTTTTTTTCTCTTTCCCCGGCTCCAAAACGTTGATTATTACATCCAGTGTACTCACCATTAAAGCAACCTTTTTAAAAAAGGATTTTTTTTCTTTTTTTTTCAGTTGTGGTTTGCGTGAAGTGATTTAATCAAAGCGAAACCTCCTGTTGATATTTTCGGGGGCCGCGGCCAACAATTTCCCATCAGCTCGGCTTACTACTGCACTGTACTCATATTTAACCTTGGTACGGATTCAAAGTGCAGGTGTGGCGATAATAACACCAGCCACGGTGCTCTTAACAAGAGCGCGGGCTTGTTGGCTTTGTTATCTCAAGTGGCAGCCATCTTATATGCTGTGTAAACGGAAAACAATGCAGACCATTAGAGCGGCCACTTGTTGGAAGCCTACAGGAACGCTGCCATGCAGCCCTGCCGCTTGTTACCGGCAGACACATCAACTGAAAAGTGCCCCCTCTTTTTTTTCTTTCTTTTTTGGATGTTAGCAGGGAAAAGGTGGAAAGTTTCCGTCAAACGTTTCGCAAATGGGGAGGAAAAACATCCAGCAGAGATGCTTCTCCCATCAGAGGATCCTTGAGCGGAGAGCTATTGGCTTCTCATAAAGACTTTTCTGTTTCCATCTGCAGGTGCATAAAAGCCCATCCTTTTCACATCTAACATCAATCTATCACAACAATTGAACAAACAGGAGCCATTTCTACGGGGAGAGCAACATTACTAGTAGCCTGCGCTGAATTGTATTCTTAAAGCACACACACACATGCAGTGCAGCTAGGAGGAAAAGGAGGAGGAGGAGGAGGAGGAGGAGGAGGAATGAGCCTCACACCAGCCAAACTCTACGGGATCTTCTATTCTTTTTTTTTTTCTCTAGAGCACCGATTGCAACTCTTTCTACTCTTATTGGTTTTGATGGCTTCTTTACCTGCTTCCCCCAGAGGCGGCATCTTCCCGTGTTACAGTAGGCGTGACACAGAGGAGCAGAGATTGGCAAAAAAAAAAAAAAAAAAAAACAAATAAACAAATAAAAGAACAAGAAATATGAGCAGGTATTCCACGTTGCAACAGGGAGATGTTGGCATGGCAGAACTTAATTAAATGCTGGCTGGCAACATTTCTCAAAATGTGACTAAATGCACCGAGGATTTCAATGAGGGTGGGCAGATGGAGGGGGAAGTCACTGACACACACTCAGATGCACACACCATCTCTGTCTCTCTCTTTCTGCCTCTCTCATGCACACACACACACACACACACAGTCATCTATATATATATATATATATATATATATACACACACACACAGACACACAGGGAGATACATTGTTGCTTAAGTGTTCAAGTGGGACACAGAAACAGGCACAGTGCATTGCTTTGAGGAAATCTGTCTCCTCTCTCTCCCTCTCTCTCTCTCTCTCTCTCTCTCACACACACACACTCACACACACACACTCTCACACACACACACAGGCAGGCATATCCTTGCGTGTATATCGTGATGATCCTTGCCACGAGGGAGAAGCTCTGAGTAAGACAAGGGTAATAGGAGGAGGAGAGGACGCCAAGATTACTAAACAGCTAAAGCAGAGGCCTTAAGCCGGCGCAGTCAACTCCAACCTTCTCCTGCCTGCTTTTGGAAGGCCTCCAGCGAGACGTCCTTTCATCTCACCATCGGCAGGAGAGCCTCCGATCACCCCCCCTTGTGGACCCTCCCCATTACCCCCCCCCCCCAAAAGAGATTAAATATCATAATGACTTTTGTGTTACTGTCATCTTTGGCTAATTGCGTGGAATTACATCATGATAAGGCTCCATGATCCGCAGGAGAAGCAAAAAGCTGCCAGTCATCGATCAAACGCTCTCAGCACGGGAACTGGCTTTCAGCGGCCAGCATAAACAGGAAGGCCTTCAGAGGGATTACGCTAGTATGTTGGTTAAATATAATATGAAGCGTCTGGGCCCACATCTAAACACGGAACCAAACATTCATCAAGGCTACGATTTCAAGGTCAGATTTACAATAATCACCAATCATGGCTGCAGACCATATGTATGTGTGTTTAAACCAGTCGATACCGCAAAGATGCGATTCCTCCGACGCCGTCTCCTTGTCAAAAAAGAAAAAAAAAAGCTCACTCCCGGAGTCGCTGTGCACTTCATATTTTGATGAGATAAAACATAATAAAGGTGATTCGATCTCTGCGCTCGCTGCACATCAACAAGTTGTGTTTGCTCCTGTGTTGGAGGCGAGAGCGCACGCAGCTCCAGCTCCAGCTCCAGCAAAAACCTTCTATCACCTCTTTTCATCTCCTCCACCACCTCCTCCCTGCTCCCCACCCACCCCTTCTCCTCCGCCAGCCTCCAAGCTACAGAGTAATGGAACTCCCTACACAGAAACAAGATACGGTGTATAAATGGGATGCAGAGGGAGAGAAGCTATTTCTTCCGACTGAAAGTTATGGGCCGGGTATCGCAAAAACTACAGTCGTGGCAAACACAGCCCCTCGTTCACTGGTAAGAGTAATCACCCCAAACAAGGAGCAGGGGAGGTGGAGATGGAGGTGGTGGAGGTGGTGATGGGGAGGAGGAAGGGGGGGGACAGTGCAGCTGAAGAAAAGAGGAGTTTGGTTGAGGAGAGCTGGAAACAAGGCCGACCGGGCTCGGAGAAGAAAGAGAGAGAGTCAGCGACCCCTTTTTTTATTATCTGATGTTCAAGTCACTCACTGATTTATAAGTTGCTGAGACGTTCACAAACCAGCGATAAAAGGATTAAACATGCCTTCTCTCCGCTCTCTGCTCTCTATACATGCAGGGCTCGTTGTTCTGTTTCCACCGAGGGATGTCTGGGTTTTCATAAAACAGCAGCAGATTGATTTGGGCCAATTTTCGGCCCCTGATTTTATTACCCTATGCTAACAAAAGTTATTTATCTCGCAGCGTGAAAACACTGCTTACCTTTTTTTTACGAGAAGCAAAGGTCATCTTGCTGCGGGAGACGAGAACTGCGGTCGGGTTGTAAAAAAACAAAATGGCCAAACAAAGGAAACAAACAAAGTGGTGATTTAAGTATTGTGACCTCATTGCAAAAAGCTACTTTTAAAAATCCTACTTTTCTGTGGTTTTAATTGATATTTGAATCTTATTTTCATCTCATTAAAATTGTAAAACAGCTTATTTTAGTGTTCTTCCCATCTGCCACGAACAAGAAATATTTTCAATACTGTAATTTGTCTGCACCTTGTAATTGCACTCACGAGGGAGACAAAGGTGTAAATATACACAGACGAACACATGCACTACAGTTTTCATTGCTAATATATTTATACTTCCTAAGTGTGCTCATAAATGCTAGTTAACTTCACAGCTGAATGCCATTTTCCTTCTTTCAAGACCATATTTTACCCAATTTTACCCTATCCATACGTCCAGCCTGACACACATTTCCAATTACTGATTTCCAGTAGGTCCTCAAACGACTTTCTGGAATGTTTCTGGGGTGATAATAGCGCGTTACTTCCACTGAAAGTTGACTGTACATGACTGGCACGTGAGCCGCCGACCTGTGTGTGATCCGCCACGCCGTGTGGCGCCATTATATCACAGCCTTACAACCCAGCTTTTCTGACTGACTCTCTCTCTCAAGTTTAAATGTGTTTCACCTGCAGCCAGACGCTCTAAATGAAAGGAGTGTACAAATGTCAGGGGGATCTGAGAGCGAGGGGGCCGCAATCCGGCGCTTGATGTGTTTTTGGTGTCTTCTCTCGGCACGCCACGGCAGGCTGAGGTGATCGGGATGGCATGAGCGGGGTAAATGCCTCCGACAGGCTGGGATAAACACGCTGAGGCAAGATAGTGAAATTCTCCCACTCTCTCTCTGTATTCCTCACATCCGTCTCGCTCTTTTAATTTCCTTCTCTGGCCCTCACCTACGTCTGCCCGTTTTTAATCCCCTTTATTACACACATTACCTCCAGTGTTTGCTACAACAAACCGGCCACTTGTGATTCCAGAACACCCGGGAAAAGCTCAGAGAACGCAATGTAAACACGGACGACCTCTTCCGACTCGTAATGGACACTAAATCCAGGTATTAGGTGAGCTTGTGTACGACTGCACGTTCCTGCCTGACAGGCTGTATACAGGATTTTGGAGGCAGAGTGAGTTTCACTGACAGTCCGTTAAGATAAACATAACGAGGGGAGGTTTCGCAGAGAGCGGGGTGGTCATAACACATGCAATGGGTTTTGACAGCGCGGGGATGCTGGTTAATCTTTCCCAGCTTCTATCACCACTCTATCTGGCTGGGTACTGTGATGTGCATGCACAGCAATGCCGGTGTCTGACCCAGATAGTGAATACAGCCATTCTTTCCCTCACCAACAGCCTCTCATGCCTCTTATATCCCCAGACTCCATTTACGTTCCAGACTCGCTTTGACTTCTCCCAGTCTGGCCCGCACTGTGCACTGTCACTCAAATGAAATAGCATTTGGGCTGATTTTCCTGCTACCGCCATGCATACCAGTTTTTTTTTACTTTCCCCTTTCCTCCCTTCCTCTTCACCGTCTATCCTTATTGTCGGACACTGTGTGCATAAATGCAGCCCATTTCTCTGCCATGCCTCCATTTAGCGTGGGCATGTTCTCCAGCCGTTAACAACCCCGGCGAGTGAAGCTCGGTCTGAGACTAACGTCTGCAGACTGCTCGGCCCAGAATACGCCAGTGTGAGGGGAGAAGGAACTCGCTCGCACACAAATGCTCATTTTAGCTGGAAGAATGGTACGAGTTTATCTCCTCAGCAGGTAAAAAGCTGACAGGTCTCTATCAGGGACATAACAGCAGGAGAGGAGAAAGAGAGGTTTTGTGTGTGTTTGCATGTAAAACTTCACCCCACACGCTCACAATGTGGTCTGCGACTGCGTACGGCAAAATCCATCTTTCTCTTCGAAACTCGGCAAACATTTGTTAAATTTTTGATTGAAAACAGCGAGTCTGGCAGAGTCTGCTAGTTGTAGAGATCCCTCGCCAGGGGGGCCCCCACCTTAGGTTCAGAAATCTCCTTAAAATATCTCTGCTGGACTCAGTCATGGAACAATGCGTCTTGGCATTCTGGGATGCAGCGGAGGCGCGCACAGTCCAAATGAACAGTTATATGAAAACACTTTTGCGATCGATCAGTGCCTGAGGCAAAACTCCCATTCATGATTGTCCTCACAGCAGTCTAGTTTCAGGAGGCAGGCTTCCACCTAAGTATAACCATGAAAGAAAACAAATATCCTCGAGAGTAAATTTCTTGGAGCTGCTAAGCGTTGCCCACCTGTTTGCCTGCAGTTTGAGTTTACTTTCCTCTTTACTTTGGCACCGCGAAGTATACTGTAGTAGTAGTAGTTCAGAGCTCTGCTGATATGATGCTGCGCAGTACAGGAAGCGGGAGCGTTTCCTCCATGTTTAACATCCACTCTCCGGTCGCAGATAAGAATTCCTCCCTCTCTTTATGTGTTGATTGGCTCCTTGATTAAAGCGTTAGGAGTCCGAGGCGACTTTGCGAGCAGACTGGTTTGCGTGGAGGGCTGCAGGCGGCGTCAGAACATGCACACCAGACTGAGGTTTTTGATTTGGGGCTTCACCAGCAGCCTGAGACTCTGGGCACGCGGCGTGCAGGAGCCGTGGAGAGCACAGATGGGGTCTGCAGCCCGGGCCTGTGTTTCAGCGGCCAGAGCCAGGAGAGAGAGAGTAATCCATCAGGCCAAGGAACAGAGCTGCCTAGGGGGGCCAGTCGGTGACCCTATAAGACTGATTGGGCCTCGGTGGGAGGCCAGACCCCCTGACTACATGGACATCAGTGCCTGGCTTGCTCCACTGAGGCTGGATCTGAACTGGACCGAGCCAAAGCGGTGACCTGCTTCCGTTTAGATCCTGCAAAGGGAGCAATCTAGATCACTGATGACACCATGTGTGGAAAATACCGTCTTCAACTTGAAGTCTACGTGTCGATTGAAAGATATCAGGTAAAAACAACACTTTGTATTTCAGAGGAGCTCGTCCTTCCGACACAACAGATTGAACCCTTGGGAAATTACGTAGGTTAATGGCAGCCCTCAGAGTGACAAAACTGCAACACGGTGCTGCAGTTAATGTGATGCAAAAACTTCAGATGAGCTGATAGGAATCTAATTACTTCATCCACGGGCCCGGCGAGCCGGCGGGGTCAGAGACAGTATCAGCCAGACGAGCGGCGCTACCTGCGGCAGCCGGGACGAGGCGCGTGATTGACAGGTGAACGGGTAAACAGAGAGATAGTTAGACAAATGGAAGCAAAGATATAGTTTGACAGACAGATGGGCGCGTAAATGGATGGTTTGGCAGCATGATAAGGTAAATAGGCTGATGGATCACCAAACAAATGTGGGAGGAGGAAGGAAGAAAATAAAAGGGGAAGAAAGGGAAAGAATGCCTGCCTGCAGACAACAAAAGATAGGAAGCCAGATAGCCTGATAAACACAGATGGATTGTGTTGATACACGAGGAGGTGGGGCGAGATCGATAGATTGTTTTATTCTATTTGCTTGGCAAACTGGAGATTTGATGTGGCTGGTATCGCGGCGATCTGTTTCTGACGACGCCAGGCGTGACTGTTACAGATGGCGAGATAGCGACACGTCTCAATCTCTGGCTAGCCGCGCTGCGGTCGCGAGCTCCACCTTCAGCTCCATCCTGTCTGAAAATCACTCGATCGCTCCCTATAAATCCCTGGCGCCCGGGCCCTCACACACACACACACACATTCAGATTGGCTGGGCTAAATTAGCGCGTGCGAAATCACAAGATGAAGCAAGGACGCAAGAAGCAAGGGAGCCGAGAGGCGTTAACCCCTGGGGCTGGGAGGGAGGTGCAGCTGGGAGAGAGGACTGGGTGTCTGGAAACGGAGAAGAGGTGAGATCGGCTGCTTCTTCTCAGGTTTGAGCAAAAAAAAAAACAAAGCGGATGCCCTGACAACCCGACGCCTCATTACTGCTGCTTGCGTTTATCATGTCAAAATGGAAGACAAGGGTATGTGGAGTTTAGAAGCAGGGGCTTCTCCTAGTTAGAAAAGGTGGCTTTTCTCCGTGGCTGCTTGAGGGACATGGGGGTGCACTGCAACAGCCTTGATGAGTGTTGCGGGGCTTATAATAGACAGGAAAGGCCCAGAAAGCATGGCCTTTAGAGGTGCAGCATCTCTCACTGTCTGACAGCTTACAGGGCCTCGGCTCCACAATGACACCTTCACAGCGTGCCCGAGATGAGACACAAACACCCGCTCAGGTGCATAATGCTCTCTCTCTCACACATACACACACACACACGCACACACGCACACATACACACACGTATTCTCAGGAACAGAGATAAGTTTGGCAGCACACGCATGCACTATTGTACACAAACTCACACACACACACACACAGTGCCCCACACACACGTATACCTACACTAATCCATTTGGAGATAATACCTGACAAGCGAAATCTCAGCATCATGCTGAGAGTATTAATACCTATAAAACAAGCTGAGCGATAAAAAAAAAAGAAAGAAGAAGAAAAAAAGAAAACACCCAGTGTTCCCTCCAAAAGGAGGTTACGGAAACAAACAGATGTTTCGTGTTTTAGGAAGCAGTACAACATCCTCACTGCAAACTAAAAATGTAGCACAAGCGTATTCAGCATCTCTAGGAATACTTGTCAAAGAAGCTCATAGGAGGAGGGTCACCACTGTGGATTCCTTTCAGCTTGGAGATTTAAGGCTGTTGTCTTACAGCAGGAAGGACCTTTCCGATGGATAATCTGAGTTCCTCCAAAAACATGCATTTTTAGGTAAGTTGCATTATGCGCTCCAGCAGACCTTTGCAGCCCTGTTAGGGTACATAAGGGGAGAGATAATGAATGAATGATGAGTCTCTGAATATGTGTTGACTCTGGCTCTTCTGAGCTCTGCTCTCTGCTTTATCTATTACATATTGACTGACTGTACATCTTCATTATTTCTGGAATCATTCCTAGGAAAAAAAAAAACAAAAATCATCATCTGGCAATGTGCACATTCATGCTAGGAGTCGATGAGTGAGTTTTCAAATGACTGAATGAATTAAAGTGTAAATGCACATGCATTAACTAAGCAAGGAAACTTGCACAGAATTGTACAAGTGGGAGTTCATATTACACACTGCGCATTAATAAATAACCTCTTCTGAACGTGCTCCTCACTAACATGCCGCACTGTTCTATGCTGATGATTATATAATGTATTTGGAAGAAGTTAGGCACAGACAAAGTTTTTTTTCTCTTTGTCTTCCTGTCAGTAACGACCAAGTTCACCAGAACATCTGCAACTGGTTAGACAGCTGCTGCTACAAGTTCTGCAGCAACAACTCGCGCTGCCATCCAATCTCAGGGTTCTCTAGGACCCCTGACGGCTGATGCCTTACCCCAGTTAATAAAACATGCTGTTGCCTGTTATTTATTTATTAATCCCCTTTTTGATGCATCCCAGAGCGCACCGAGAGTGGTGCTGGAGATCATAGAGCGCGCTCTCGCTCTTTCCTCCATGCCATCACCATCAGACCCATTTGGCCATCCTCTGTTCACACAGAGAAGAGGGAGGAGGAGGAGGAGGAAGGAGGAGGAAGAGGTGGTGGTGGTGGAGCTTCCAGAAAAGACTCTGTCTTTTAATATGAATCATTCATACTGAGAGATGCTCCCTCATGTACACAAAACACCACGAGCCTCCCGGAGATGGGCTACACTTTGCTACCTTCATGTTTCTGCTTGTGCATGTGCTTGTGCGTGGCTGTTTGACTGTCACCCCGAGTTGGTGTAGAGGTGGGAGACCCAGAAGTAGCAGCTGTGTAGTCGCTTTTCTTCTTTTTTTTTTGAACCCCAGTCAAATCACACTTATTGACCTGATTAGGGAGACACATTTTATAGCTGGTACAGTAGGTGGAAAGAGCCTCTGGAGGAAGCAGTGATTTATTTACTTTTCTTAAAGAGCTATGGACGCGTCCATGCCATCACTGGTAAGCCTCACTCGCAGCCATGTGGCGGAGTAAACATTAATTTATCAATCTTTGTTAACAGCATGTGACAGTCACTGTCCATCTGAGCCCTGCGTCGTCCGCGACTCAAATTGAGCATGTCAGGGCGCTCCTTGCTGCACGCGCGACTTCCCCTATCTGCGTTGGGGGCGCGCGTGTGCGTCTGTGCTGGTGTCTCAGGGAGGTACGTGCTATGTTTTTTGTTTCCTTTTTTTCTTTTTAAACCGCCTGCAGGTTGACTTCACATACCCACCGACCAGACATCTCAAGCGACAATGGATTCTGTGTGAATGAAAAATGCATCTGTCCCCTTCACTTATTCATCAAGCAGGAAGATTTTTCTGCAGGGATGCCCTCTAGAGATGTGGCGCTCACATGCCAGGCGGCCCGCCGCCACTTTACCCACAAGGTTTTCAATAAAACAAGCAAACAACACAATTCCAACACCTATAAATAAGTGATTGTTCCTGAATAAAGTGCTGTACACAGAGCCCCTCGCTGAGGCCACTCATCACAATTTAATGGGGCCCTGTACCAGCAAAAGTTATTTCTCCGCCTCTCTCTCTCCTTCCTGCTATCTTTCTTTCTATCTTCCAGCAGAGTGAGGGAGCTGAAACTGGAGAAGCAGAGGAGCATTCAGATCATCATCATGCCATCACCTGGCTCAACACTGGTTAAGATACAGCACTATCTGTTTCATGATTTATGAAGCTATCAACATGCGCTTTCCTACCCCCCCACTCCTCCTCTCTCCCTGCCTCTTTCTTTCTCATCTTCTCACACACACACACATGCACAAAAACACAAACGCTTACACGCAAACGCACAGAGACTCCTCGAGTTTCCTTCTTGGTTATTTTCCCCTCCTTCCTGGAGACAGGTTGTTCACAGCAGTTTGAACATTCAGAGCGGCGGCTCACCAGATGCTTGGGCGTCTGTCAGTGCGCTGCTATTGTTAGCTAGTTTCTGATAAGATTTACATGCCGGAAAAGCCATCAAATAAGATATACTACTGAGAATATGAGAGGGGATCACGCCTAATCCGCACACCTGCGTCTCGGCAGTGCTAAGACTCTCCTCCATCCAGACCAGCGACGCGCATGCTTGCACGCCGCCCACCCGCACCCACGCTATCAGGACTGCAAACTTAGAGCTGGAATCTGCGAGTTACACAGCAGCTTGAGTCTGATTTCGATGCGGGTTTTCCCGCAGCTCAAAGGCTCGCGATTACCATACTTGTTGAAAAACTAACACACATAGTACACGACTCAAACCTTGGACTCACACAAAAGCAGCATTACAGAGTAACTGCTTTCATATTATTCATATTTTTGACCACAGGAGCTCAAATCTTCCAGGAAATGCGAAATTTAGCTTCAGCTGGAGGAAGCATGTGTGGGTCCTGTTGTAGTCTTGTTTAACAAACTTGTTGCTATTGATCTTGCCCACTTTATCAATCTGTATGCAGATATGAGCGCACTAGCTTTAGCTATCTCCAATACAATACAATACTAGTTAGAAGAGCCGATTTAGGAGTCATGCAGCTTTTTAAGAGTAAAACTCCAACATTTATCCAGCACAAAAGAAACTTCTATTCCCAGTCTCTCAGAGGCTATGCCGTCGTCTCTAAATTTTTACTATAAACCCTGTTAAAGTTTTTACAGAACACTGTGAAACTCACAGCAATATTAGGGCTTTAATTTTAAGTTTCCAGCCTAAAATGTCATGATTTATGTTACAGGGACCTGTGCATTGTCCCCGTACGGAAGGCGAGTCCCCACAACGTGAGTAATGCCCCTCCACACACTGGGCACATCAAACCTGTGCTGATTAGAAAAAGAACTGGGTCACTTGTGTCTCGGCTAGTGGCGCTTTCTGCCTCTGCCCTATAAGCCCCCTCGGTTACCCAAAATCCCCTGGCATCCATGTCAGAGCCAGGGCCTGCGGCAACACACCTGTGTCCACACTTCTTCACTGGGATCAATTAGCATTAAAGTTTCAGAGCTGCTCTCCCGCAGTGTGGACACAGTGTACACTGGAGGGGTACAGCCCGAGAACAGACCGCAGACAGAGACCGACGGAGACGTGGGGAGAGAGATAGATTTGTAGACACACATCATGGTCGACAAAAGGACAGGGCCGCGCACACACACTCATCCTTCCAGGGTTAACCCTGTGCAGTCCAGATCAACAGATCACCATCTATCAAGACAAGAATACAATGGCACACTTACTATGTGTCAATACATGACACAGAAGGCCAGAGATCTGTTTGGGTGATTAAATGACCTCTGAATAAGTAGTTCTGCTGTTGTTTTTGGTGTAACATGTGGTTGGTTTCTAAAACTATCTACAGGTATTTGTGAACAAAGAAGTCAACTTTATCTATATGAGAGAAACACTATGTTTTGTTATTCTTCTCACAGAGTTGAATCTTTTATCTGTGTTGTATTTTTATTTTCTTATGCATCCTTTTTTTTCTATGGCAATGTTTTAAGTCTTATAGTCGGAACAGTATCCTACAAAAGGTCATCCAGTCAAACTTATTGTATATATCTGTCTCATCCACCCACAAGGTTGTTGGTATTTTTTTTATTTTTATTTTGAAAAAAAAAAAAAAACTCATGCCAAGGTTCAGTTGGAGCTCTAAATGCGTTCTCTGCGAGCTTATGATCCTCCAAGTGAAAGCATGAATGTGTCAGAGCTCCAATCATCGCAGTTACAGGGCGAGCAGATAGACGACAAGTAGGCGGTCGCGTTTGTTTTGAAGAGATTGCACAATCCTGGGGCTTTCACCCTGGGGGGGCTTTCCCACCACCATGTGTCAGCTTACAGGAAGCAGGGGTGTGCTCGTCTGTGTGTGTGTGTGTGTGTGTGTGTGTGTGTGTGTGTGTGTGTGTGTGTGTGTGTGTGCCACAGAGGAAAAAGAGCACTGAGGGCAGCTGTACCTGTGCTGCCTCGTGGTTGTCTCTTGACAGTGCCCTTCACATCACAGCATGGGCCTGGATGTTGGATCTGACAGAAGTGACCTCCATGCCACATCACCCCTCACAAGACACACAAACACATGCCAGCACACAAAGAGACGTGCACCAAACCCAGACGGACAGATTTACACACACACACACACACACCTGGCAACTCGTGGTATGGAGACACAGTGCTGAATCAGGCAAAACGCGGTGACACAAATTAGCTACTAAGACACGCAAAAAAAATAAAAAGCCATACATTCAGTGTGAGGCTGCACAACCTCACCCCCTCTGGGCTGCTTAGCCCCCCTGTCAGACAGCTATCAATAGGGATTCCAGAGGAGCTGCAGCTAGACAGCATGGGTAAACAAAGAGGAGATAGGAAAAAGAAAAAAAGAGAGGCTGAATCAAAGGCAGAGCGAGAACCCTGTTATTCTCCCTGAGCAGGAAGTCATTTGCTGGTAATTTGTGACTCATTTTGAAGTGCTTTGCGCGGGGGTGCTTTTGACACGTATGTGTTGATGGGGGGGTTGAGGGGTGTGGGGGTGGGGAGCGGGTGAGGCGAGAATAGGGTTTGGTGGTAAACTTTGACTTAAATATTTAAAATGTCAAGCCGTCTGCTCCTTTACAATGCCGCAACTTGCATAGAATTGTTGGCTAATCAGAAGTGGCGTTGCGTGTGTCAAACAGAAAGCAGTAATTGATGGGATTCAGCGCAGGCACAATCCAGCGTGATTGATAGGGAGAGGAGGAAGCACTGAGACTTGCTGTTTTTTCTTTTCTCCCCCTCTGCTCCCGCCGTAAATAATAAACAATACGTGTCACTTACGCGGCTGTGTCGAATCCAGTCGAATTATTGTTTTATTTGGCGTCTCTTTCCCTAAACTCTTCAATCAATACTGTACTAAAAGTAGCTACCTTCTCCAACTGATTAGCCTTATCTTAATCCCCATAAACACAATGTCATTACAAGTAAATCCATTTTCTCGACACTTCCTTTCCGTCAGCGACATATTTTTCCCCGGCCTCCCCGAGGCCTAATTGAAATTAAGTTAGGTGACCTTTGGGGTGCCTATAGGGGCCTGCTTGTTCCACTGGATCCCTACTATATTTCATTTGCTCGAGCCTCATAAATCAGCCTGTTGAACTGGGCCGCAATGATGGTCCCGACCTTTTTCATGACATTTCCAAATGGCCACATCCTCTACCTAGGATCATGGCACCATGAAACGCACCCGACCATGGTACACGAAGATGAGAACGAGTCAGTCCACGACGCCAGGAGCACGGGAGCAAACAAACCGGTGGCACTGGGAAATAGCGACAGGGATCGGCATCGATCGCCAATCGGTCGAGCTGTTCTGTGCGCACAGCTTCGTGGGGTGAAAATTACTCAGTGAAAACATGACGCGTTTCCAACGCAACGCGAGCGAGCGAAGAACGCTTTTGTCTTTGAAATAAAAAAAACTCAATCAAACCCGTTTACCAAACGCACTTGAGTGCTGTGAAGAAATGCTTTAAATCTGCTCGGGACACCATCTAAAATACGGTTTGTGGAGAGAGAGAGAGAGAGAGAGCGAGTGATAGAGAGAGAGAGAGAGAGAGAGAAACGGCTTATCGTTCAGGCCAGGTGGTTTACATGTTCTCTTCTGAAGCACCCTTTGAACAAGATCCTCATTGTATGCAAATCTACAGTGGCAACAGCATAAAGTAGCTTTCCCTTCTGTGTTGCCGGGCATGTACTATGTATAGTCTGCAGAAGAAATCCTGTGTGTGTGTGTGTGTGTGTGTGTGTGTGTGTGTGTGTGTGTGTGTGTGTGTGTGTGTGTGTGTGAGAGAGTGTTTGTGTGTATACTGCGGGGAGAGAAGTAAAGGTCCACTTGTGACAAGCCTAGTGGGAATAGGAACATCTGGTGGACCGGCTGCTCCTCTGGTTAACATGCTCCTCCTCAGTGGCCCCCGACGACACACACCCAGGTACCACACACACACACACACACACACACACACACATGCACACACGCACACATGCAGATGCACGGGCACCAAAGTCCCCAATCCTGGCGATTCCTGTCATATAGTTTTTAACACGGATCCACATCCTGTTAATGTCGTGTAAATACCGGCCCATCATGTCAAGAGACTTGACACCATTATCACAGCGAGAGAGACAGAGAGAGAGAGAGAGAGGGAGAGAGAGAGAGGTAAAAATAGAGGGCCTATCGCTCATAGAAGGATGCTAAAGAGCAACTATGTCCAATTTGCACCAGATGCTCTTCACAACCGAATTAAGCCTGCATTATTGCTGGTGGAAAATGTCATGTTATTGGCAAGGTGAACCCTCAGTGCGCTCCAGCCCCGCTGTTCTCCACGCCGCTCCGCATGGATCGGGCTGCTTGGCTCGCACCCACATCCACCCCGTAATCGACTAAACACGGAGCCGTGCCTTATTTTATCTTTCTCGCGCCGCGGCCCTGGAGTCATCACTCATCGCCGAAGCCGCGGCGAAATGTCATCCGCGCCGCGCTCGGATGGAACGCGGCCTCAATTAACACTTCCTTTACCTTCGTTAACTAAGTAACGTTAGAGGCGGGGGTCGCATTACCGCTGAGTGCACGGGCGCGTAACGGGAGACGACGGCCAGAGTGGCTCGCTATTCTTTCATGAGAGGTCGAGTTACTTGATAGAAGTGGCAGCGAGTCTTACGAGAATGATTGCTCACTGCCTCCGGGCCTGGCATTTGGCGCCCTAGGCGAGATTTTGGACTAATAACTCCGACCTCCCTTCACTGCCTTCCTCCTCTCCTCCTTCCTCTCTCCCTCTCTCCGTCTCTCTCCAGCCTGACAAACACACCGGCTTCTTTTCTATGTCTGCGAGGACCCAACGCGGACACTTTCGGAGTCGAATCTCGTGTTGGCAATCTGACGTCCTAAAATTCTCCAAACTCTAAAGTTAACCCCGCTCCGCCTGAAATAGCTCAAAGCAACTTGGTGGAAGTGATGGCCGAAAGCGTGTCCTCATTTTTTTTTTTTTGCAATCATCAAGAGGGGATTCTGCCCTCACAATGATAGGAGTACACACACACACACACACCTAATCTCCAGCTTTCCTGTAGGCTGCAGCCAGGTCTCACCAGAGGAATAAGAGAGGAGGAAGTCTGTGTGTGTGTGTGTGTGTGTGTGTGTGGGGCGGAAGGAAGCAGACTCCACTTCCTGAATGACCCAGCCAGCTTGAGGAACACTCAGCTGGTCTTCTGCCAGACCCTCGGCACCCTTCCTTCACCAATCTATGTAATGGCTGTGCTAATGATGCTAAAGCAGCCAGCGCCTCAGAGAGCAGTAATTCAGCTAGCGCTAACACCATCGCAGAGCACAGTCACTCCACGCTCCTCGTATCAGCCACTCCAGCATCCACTAGTCGCTTTGTGTTGACATGACAAAAGCAGATGATTACAAAAAAAGAGCATGTGCACACACACATACTAACACACGGACATACACGATTGTACTGACTCCAATGAAGAGGAAAAAAAAAAAAACAACCTGGAATCCGAACAGAAAATACCACTCCAGACTTATTGTAAGTGTTTACTTTCTCAGCTGTTTCTCACGGCAGCGGAAGGGAGTGTATTGATTTTCCTTTTCAGAAAAATAATACTGAAGAAGAAAAGGAACATAAAGAAAAGCAAGAAAACTGGAGCGTGTTACGGAGAAGAGGAGCGGGAGGGGTGGACGGCGTGGAGGCAGAGGGAGAGGGCCGACCGCCCGCACATGAAAAGGCTTTTTAACGTTATTGGGAAACAGTAGCGGCCTCCCGGAGCTGACCATCACACACAGCCTACGTCCGTATTGACCAGACTCACCAGGCCCTCCCTGCGTTTGTCCATCTGCCATCAATCACTGCTGTCCGGGAATCCAACTTTGTTTGTGCGCATACGTGCAGTTCTGTGTTTAAAGCCACACTCGAGTGAACAAGAAGGCAAAACTTCAGAACGTGAGCCAGTGTGAGACCTCGCCGTCCTCTTCAGGACTTTGCGGGCAGATGATGTTGTCAGGCCGTATTTGACTCACACTGGCACATTCTTCACATACTTTTTCAGGTTTTTTTTTTTTTATTATTTGTCCACAGTTAATTAAGCACCACCTACTCTTTTTATGGCTTTTGAGGAGAGGCAGAGGCGTAACATCTGTCACAGTAATGACCTCTGAGGTGTCCTCATCCTGGAGAATAATGGAGCCGGCGAAGCCGTCTCCATTATTGCGTGGTGAAAACCATCACCCCAGTCTCAGTCCAATCCTTTTCTTAAATCAAGACATCTCTCTGTGCTTTATCGCTTATCTGACTGGATAATGCTTATCTAAATCAAGAAGCTCTTCTCAAGCAAATACGCGAACATCTGCACTGATTAAAAATATGACCACGGACGCATCAGAGTGAGCGAGTTAGACACATGCCGAGGTAAACCAAAGTTGTCCAAGTACGCTGTAGCTAATTTGATCGGGATACATTCTGACAGAAAATAAACTTTTAATGAAGAGACGTGTGGTGGGAGAAATTAGCCATTACCCTACAGAGATGGCATAAAATGTTTATAAATGACAATGATGTTGGCACTGACTATGAAGGAAGTGCAGAGCTTGGGGAGCGTGCTGACGTTTAGGCTGTCAGAGAACAGGGTGCAGACGCTTACCTCGACTGGGGAGGTGGAAAGAGAGAGAGAGGAGAGGAGAGAGGAGAGGAGGAGGAGGAGGGGGGGGGCGCAGTTATGACGTGCATGAGAGAGGGAGACAGTGAACGACAGGGCGAGAGAGTTTAAAAGGCATGGCGTCTGTTGGCTGGCAGGATGGACGGAGGGAGAGAGGGAAGTGTGCGACAGCAGAGCGTGACAAGTGCGGCAGAACAAACCGGTGGTGACTCATGGGCTCCTTCATTCACCGCTGTGATCAGATCCAGCAGGACAGCCCACCATATGGGATGGCACAACTTATTCATCCAATCACTAGGACCGCATGCAGGACCAGTGGAGGACAGGGGACTCAGTCTGTCCCTCTGTGTGCGTGTGTGTGCGTGTGTGCGTGTGTGCGTGTGTGTGTGTGTTCCAGAGGAGAAGGTTTCTTGAATATGACAGTGATGGAAAGAGGAAGTGAGGAGAACAAGGCGACTTCAAGGAAAGTAATTAATCCACTCCAGGCTCGACATTTTAAACAAATAAAGGAGCCGCGTAAATGTCGGCGGAGGACGCAAACTGCATTATGAAACATGCAACGCCGCGTGCGTTTTTCTGGGTTTTCTAAAACACTGATCAGTTTAATTGAGCCCCTTTGTGGCTTCCCTATGAAGATCCTGTTAACAGCTTTATTCAATGAATTATAGCCAATTTACATCAAGCTGTTGTCCTAGAAACTCGAGCCGCGCCACTTGCAGAAAAAAAACACAAATACGACACAATTAAACAGGGAATTCTCAGCTGCTAAAATTAGCCCTCGTCTCCATATGCTCCCAGATTTTGTTTATCCTCTTAAAGAAGAAAAAAAAGAAAAAAAACTAACCTCTGACTCTGTCATCCAGATGACACACTGAAAAGAGTCAAAGACATTAAAAACAAATTATTAAATAAAAGCCTCTGAGCACATAATGTTGTGATAATCAGGCCTGTCTTTTCCGGGCCTCCGTTAAATGCAGATTAAGGCTAAGCTCTGAGAGGTGAAGGGCCTGGCGAATTGAGCCCCAACACACCAAGCACAGGAATAGAAACAGACATAATCTAAGCAAAGCCAGATATTTTTGTGCAGAAAAGAATGTTTCTACCCGGGTTGGCAAGAGGCGTTCGTAAACCCTTTTTACGAGGCACCTCAACTGCACAGTGCTCCAGTGAAAGCAGAACCAATTTGCTTAACTTTGCAACATGCGGGGACCCTCCGATAAAAGTGTCTGTCCCCGCGCAGTGGCTGCCAGAGATATTGTTATCCACTTTGTTCCTGTGCCACCTTGCCAGCTTTGCTCAATTTCTGCAGACAGATAGCGATCGTCGCCGGGTAATTTCAGGATTAGACCGGAGGTGTATTGTAATCACATGCGTCTGTGGTGTTGGAAAGAGTGTCCGACAACTATCTTTTGGCTGTTATTTCAATGAGCCTTCTTAGAAAGCCTCGCCGACCATCACCTCGAGTGAGGATCCTCATGCCTCGTGGCCTGCAGAAAATTACCTTGAAAAGGCAGATTAGGAGCATCTAAAAAACAACTATGCAGCAGAATGTGATTTTTTTATTCCAACGTCTCACTTTGAGGCTCTGCGGTCAATGTTCCAGCGAAACCAGAACGAAACAACTTCAGAGAGAAAAACGCCGTCTCACGGGAGGGAACGGGCGGTGTGAAACGCGTATGAATCTCGTCCGTTGTAATAACCTGGACGAGGCCGAGCCGTGAACCGTAGCCGCAGCGCTGCAGAAACAACGCAGCCGCTAAATAACCGCATCTAACGTGAGGCCGTCCGCTGCTAAAACCAAGCCCAAGTAGGACGCGATGAAAAAATATGAGCGACGGAGTCAGAGGGTACCATTAGCCAAGGTAAAGAAACACATTAGACATCCCGCGAGGTTAGTTACAGTGTTATCACACTGTCAGTGAGTCTTATTCACCGTCAATCCTTCTGCCTCCTCGTTCCCTCTGCCCTCTGCCACAGGCTCTCTTCTATTCTTAGAGCCTCCTCTCCAAATGATCTACTTTTTTTTTTTTTCTTTTTTATCATTTCGTCCCCCACATTACGGGCCGTTCAGGTAGCAATTCGGTTTGGCAGGTACAACGCCGCACTTCACAGAGGACGTATTTATTGAACAGTGACTTTAACGTCATGTTGTATCTTGTCACTGTTGTTCCGCCGTCTCGAAGAATGAAATGCCCTCCACCAGCCAGGAGGCTTCGAAATATTTATTCACTCTACAGGTCTACGAAGAAGAAATAGAAGAAGAAGAAAAGAAAAAAAAAGAAAATCAGTGACCCAACTCGCTTTAGCGCTTTGTCTCATTCTCTCAGTGCAAACAAACAGGAACGTAGGAATAAAACTGCTGGAGGTTTACGACCAAAATATCCTTCCTTTGTGTCTGTCAAATGAGGATTTAAACCTGTTACAACCTGGATGCACTTATGGAAATGTAAAAATAAGAAGAGAGAGAGAGAGAAAAAAAACGAGGAGAGTTGGAGGCACGTTTCACAGTCGTCAGGGCAGAGCTGCGTCTCCAGGCTGAAGAGACGTGAACAGTTCCTATATCTGACCACTGCCTGGAGGCTCCCACTCTCACATTGTGCCTGTTGCCCTATCTGGGGCAGCAATATTTGATGAGGTTTGACAGTAGTAAAAGACTGTCCGCATCAAAAAAAAAAAAAAAGAAATGGTCACATTCTGACTAGATAATAGATGTTGCCATTCTAAGCCAATAATAGTGTCTATAATGAAATCAGTGGTGCAGAAAAGAGGCGCTCTTTCATTTCCTTATGCAGGGCCGTGCGTTTTGTACATCCCATTATTCATCAGGTCCTGGCTGCTGATAACTGTCCCATTTGCATCTGAATCAAGAATGCCTTATAACCCCCCCCCGACACCCCCCCCCCCCCCCCAAAAAAAAAGACCCACAACCCTCCTCATGCAAATGAAGTGACCTAAAAAGAGCAGGTACTGTATTTAGTTATTTGTGAGCAACTGTGACCTACTCTGGAGGTTGTGTTAAAGTGGAAGTAGGAAGCAACCTACAGGGGCGAGCAACACGCTGGAGATGTTCTGCTTTTTGCATATAACTCCTTTGTGTTAGTTATATCAGCTATTGTCTTACTGTACTCATAGAAACTTATACTTTAGCATAACCTGCTCAATTAGAAGTGTCTTATTTAGTTATCAGACTGTGCTGGGCAGTGTGGCCCAGGCAAATCAAACAGGATATTGTAATTTTTTGTTGAAGAACACAAGTTAGAATATTAAAATGGCAATTTAGGCCTAATGGACTGATGGGGATCAGACTAATTTCTGGTGTCAAATCAAATTTGTTTTGATGGATTAGCTCACCAAACATTTAGGTCGGGATTTGAAGGCACTTATCACAGATTTAACTTTGTCTTTCTGCAGTTTAAGATCTGTATTTACTGGCATCAATAACATTTTATACTTTAATTTTTACTGATAAAGTCAGATAGATTCCTACATTTCCCCAAAATAAAGCCCAAAAAGTATCTCTTGTTGTCTGTCTGTCTGTCTTTCTGTCGGGCTACCTAGTTTTAATCAACACCTGTGTCGTCTCATCATCAAAGGACTGTACCTCATGTCCGAGTGCCACACATTTCTTAAGAAGATTATTCGTTAAAAGAAAAACATTTTCTGTGTTTCTTGACTCTCGAAGCTGTAAGTCTCTCAGCAGCACTTGTGTATCCTCGCTGCGTCTGGAGCTGCCCTTTTTTCCCCTGACATGGCCTACTTCAATGAACAAAAGACGGGCCAAGAGTGCATCGTCGACAACAGTGAATAATCCTGGCCCTGCTTTCCAGAGAACGCTTGACTCACTCCAGTGCACTCCAGTTCAAAGTTGCAAGACTTTCCCTATTTAAAATCTGTGCTGCAAGTCCGAGACGCACTGTATGGTATTTGTGATCAATCACAGCTGCAGAAAAAAAGATTGCCCTGGCTCAAAATAATAATAAAAAAAAGATGCTATCCATAAAGTGGCGATCTGTTGAGGGATGAACTCCTCACAGGGAAGTCTGGCTGTTCCAGACAGACTGTTCAAACCCTCTGTGGATGGACAGATTAATGGACTGTGCCCTCTCTCTCTCTCTCTCTCTCTCTATATATATATATATATATATATATATGTATATATATATATATATATATATATATATATATATATATATGTATATATATATATATATATATATGTATATATATATATATATATATATATATATATATATATATATATATATATATATATATATATATATATATACATTTTTAACACAGTAGTTGCCTTTAAACCACAGTGCAGTTTGGTACAATTCTTTTGCCATCTCAAATGTAAGAAAATCCTATATGTTGTGTTACAGGTGGTTCTCCTCAGTGTGTAAATGTAACTGTGGGTAATTCAGCAATACCCTTAAGTATTTTCTTTGAGCTCAAAAGTGAACAAAGACATGCACACACACACACACGCATACATACACACACACACACATACACACACACACAATACCAACACAAACACACTTTCAAATGCCAGAGGGCAAACGGGTAGAAAAGGGGAAGTGGAGGTCTTTTGTGCACTCTGAGTTTAGGTCTTGGCCATTAAATAAGCTGGCACTGCAGAGGTGAGCTGCATTGACAATGATATATGGGAGAAACACAATCCATTGCTGTTATGAATTGGTTGGCTCTGGTGCAGACAATGCTAGCACACGCGCACAGAAACACACACAGACAGACCTTCACAAGCAAGTGTGTGGAGTGCAGACACACACACACACACACACACACACACACACACACACACACACACACACAATCAAGAGGCAGTGGTAGAGCCAATAGTTTCTTCCTCTCTTCCAGACAAATTCAATTTTCATCCAGGACATATGTAAGCTGATTAAAACAGCCAACAAAGACTGGAGAAATATGTCACATCCTTCAGGACTGGACACAATATTGAGTGCCGCTTTGGCAAAGGGAAGCCTGCTGCTCCTCTCCTCCGTCCCCCTCTCCTTCTAAGCCTCCGCTCTCCTTCCTCGTGACATTTCTGCGTCCTTCCTGATGCCATCATGCATCCCCTTTCTTCCTTTTCTCATCACAGCCTTTCCCTCTCCACGCTGCGCGAGCCTCTCTGTCCTACACTCCTGCCCTTGAAAAGTCAAACATATTACTCATAATACGCTATGAAAAACACATTATGAGTTCTCTCTCTACATAAAATCCATATTGATTTTCTTTAGCATACATGCTTGCCCATTTACAGCGTGTTAGTGCTGTTCCTTTGAACTGTTTTCTCAGCTGCGAAGGTGAATATTATCCTTGAGCCCCGTTCAATTGATGGAACATGGAGTAATTATTTAAGCAGGTGTGTCTCATGTCACATTCCATTTGGAGACAATGAAACTAAGACTATAAATCCCCACGCTCGGAGGACGAGCCGGCATAGATATACACTCATCCGTCAGAGGAAGAGAAAGCGGTGGCGGCTTTGCCTTCCACCTTGCACTTGCAGCCGAGTTGCAGCCTCGACGGTGGAAAGTGTGTCAGGCAGACACACGTGTGGCTTTGCACCGGGGGCGTCACGATGGCTGTTTAGCCACTGCAAAATAATGTCATATCACCAGAAGATGTGTGAAGAACACATCTGAATTATGAATAGAGGGAGGTTAATTATGGATGCAGGCAGGGCAGGAGCAATGCCTCAGACGTTTCCCTGAAACACACGGTTGGATACATTGGTACGGACCCGCGGTACACTCCTCCCGCAACACGTCAGACAGACTCCTTAATTAGCCAGTCTGCGCTGACAATGGCTGGTCTCTGTTGCGTGGTGATGTATTCAACCTAATTTCTGTTAAAAGAAAGACGCTCTTCAAATGAGCGCATAAGTTGAACGTGCTTAACTCGAGTTGACAAGGAAAACTGTGCTCTTGTCGACTATAAAGCAGCGAAATGATTATATAAAAAGCAATTAGAACCATCGCTCATCCTTATGGTCTGAGGCGGAAAGCGATAGTCGCACAGACGCATGAAAGAAATCCGTGTCGGCATTGAAGCCGACTTCTGTCAAAACTTTCATTCTTTTGGGGAAAAATGTACCACTTTTGTTGTGTTTGTTTTTAATGTACCTTTTGGCAGGTGACGCAGAAATTTGTGACAGGTGTAGAATTTGTCGTTTCTAACAGATCTTATTTTTTAGTTTAATGAAATAAAGCGCTTGTGTGTGTGTGTGTGTTGGCGTGGAGCGTCTGACTCCGCTGCTAGACGGCCGCACCTGGAGCTCTGACGGATTGAACAGGCTGTCAGGCACAGACAAAAGCCGCGCTCTTCAGAAAGGCGGTCACAGATATGCTTCCATGGACAGGAATCGGAGGACGCAGGCCTGGTTGGTGGGGTGACTTTGAGAGAAGCAAACGGACCGGGGTGGAACTAACAGGGGGCGTGCCTCCGGCTGCATGGGAAAAAAGGACGAGGCCATTTGGAGAGAATGATGTTCAGACCCCCACGGTGGCTTGTTTCGGGGGTCTTGTGACCCCTGGAGGGTTGTAGGAGGATTAGTCAAACGGCCTCAATGCCTTTGTGTCACAGGCCTGACAACTCAACCCGCCGAGGCCTTTGGTTGGTGATGAACTTCTACCATAGCTCCCTCCGTCACCTGCCGTCCAAACGCCAGCTTCAGAATGAGAATATCCGAAGACATGTCAGCCTATCACAGGAAACAGAAAGTTTCGCCCGCCGTCTGTCAAACTTCTGTTCGGCAGGGAAAAACGTAATCTCAAAACGGCGTTACTCGCCTCTTTGATATGTGAGCAGCATTGTTACACTAAGCTTGCTCAATATATGTCTTTCCCGCCATATCAGCCATCTCTCCACCTCTCCGCCACCTCTGCTGTTCTGCAGATCAAACCGCGAGTCGAGACATACAAAGCCGCGCTTCCTTCACACCGACGGATTACTGCAGTCGTGAAATCGCATCCAAAGTTCACGCTGCCTCATTGAGTGGGAATCTGCAGATAACTGATTGCCGGCCCGACTTTCCATACACTTCCTGCGGTACAAGTGGCTCGGTGAGAGCATCGAGGTGAAAGAATTTCACTTTGGTTCAAGGTTGAGGAAGATAAAAGAATGGAAGGAAGAAAAAAAAAAAAAAAAGCCGGGGTGGAGGGGACCTTGCTCTGACATTGCCGGGTCCGGAGGAAGCTGAGTGGTGTCTGTCGCCGGCCTGTTGCCGTGCTCAGCACTGCGGGCCATTCACATGGACCATTCACCCAGCACTACTGAAACATTCAAAGCTTTGCCTCCAAAGGGCCAAACTTTTGTTCCCTCACAAAAGGTCCGACCAGAGGTTCTCCTATAGATGGGAGCTCCGTTCAAAATCAGATTATTTCCAGTGAAATCCTCCTTTCTCCACCTGCCAGTTAACTATGTCAGTGCCATTGTGTCGTCCCTGAAAAAGCTCTCCATTTTGCCATAATGGAGGCTGGATGTGTATTATTGCTTTTACTGCCATTTATTCTTGGAGGAAAGAGGCACACCCCACCCCCACACTCCTTCCTCTCGCTCTCCTTTTTTTTTTTTTTTTTTTTAAGGAAAATCTGGGCCACATGCCCCAGAGGAACGCAAAGTGCTTTAATTCATTCGCACCTTTTCTCTCTGGCTGCCATCTCCAAGGCTTCTCCTTATGCCCAGAAGTGATTTGTTCAGGCTGGACCATCAAAGCAATTATGGTAGCGTCCTGCTTCCCTATTATGAGCAGAGATGACTGACAACAGAGGGATAGTGCGGGGGTGGAAGGGCACCCGGCTTCAATTTATTTGATCTGAAGACATTCATTTTTCTTTCATTGGTTTCCACTCTTGTGACAAAGCACAAACAAACTAGTCAGATTATCTCCTTGAGATTTTCTTTTTTTTTTTTTTACTAAAAACACATCTTATCCAATGCTGTGTATCAAGGTTTTCAATTTCCTTTCTCACCTTCCAGGGCAAAGCGTTTGTTGGCCACAGTTAGGTGATGCAGGGCAGCGAATGCCAGCAGTGTAACCCAACACTGAGGGGCACGGCAGTCAGTGATGTGTAGCAATTAATGTAATGGACAAGAGAGAGCGCACAATCCTCGGACTAATGAGAATGTCTTATATTACAGTGCAAATGCACAGGGTCGCCAAGACTCCTATCATTACTGGACTGTAGGAAGATGGCTCACCACAAAAGGGGATACTCCATAAATGGATAATGTGGAGAGAGCAGAGTACGGCGCCACTGAGCCGATGTTCCATCCAAGAGTAATAATTCTGCCCGGAGTGACAGGGTCATTGGGATGGATGGAGACAGGATGTGAGTAAAAATAAAGCATTTAAAGTAAACAGGGCATTTGGTTGAAGAGGGAGCCGCAGTGAGGTATGGGGCAAAGTGAGGCTCGATAAGGACAAAATTGGAGTGATACAAGAGCAGTTGTGGTGTGAGTGAAACAGAGGAGAGAAAGGAGGAGGAGGAGGAGGAGGAAGGGAAACAGACGAGAGGATGAAGAGGTCGGAAAAGAGATGAGAGAGCAATGTGCACAGACAGCGATGAGGCAATATGACACATTGGCTAATCAGTCTGCTGTCTTTTCCTTTCACAAGCTGTCATCTCGGCCATCAAGCCATCAGGACCTTGTGCATCTCCCGCTCTCATTGACTGATTCCCCTGTTCAATTATTCAAGGTTTATAAGCAGAAACCATCCATTCAGCGAGCGGCAGATCCAGTAAAATAATGGAGGGGCTGCTTCTTCAGCCGTATTGACTGTCATAAAACTTTTACAATTGGCAAAAGAAAAATCAATTCCGCAGACAGACTGTTGCCACCACCATAAACACATTAATGGCAATGTCAGGAGAGTCCTACTATGTATGAGACTTTAATAATGCAGGCCGTAAATGATTTTACATGCTCTCTCACTAATCATAATAGATTGTGGTTGAATATTTACAGTGCTGGAATGCTATACTTAGCCAACACCAATGCATGTTGCACATGTGATTTTGCACACACGCACGTCCAGACGGCTGGATTCAGGCGACACTTCCTCCACTTTTGTTTTCACACTGACCTCACTGTCTCCTTAAAAACAGCAAACCTGTGTGAGTCACACTGTGACACAGAAATCAGGTCAACCGCTGGCCTGCCAGGGAACGCTAAGCTTCAGTAAACAGTCCAAATAAGCAGCACACCCAATCACACAACAAAACTACATGCACACACACACACACACACACACACACTAAAAGATCAAACGTACGGACACACACCCAGACACACACTCCCATCCTCACTTGTAGGAAATCTTAAGGAACATCACAGCTTCCATCTGCCATAATCCACCCCAGGGCAACAGTGACCTGAGCCACTGGAAGAAACTCATCTAGAGTAGAAGGGGGGGAAAAAAAAAATAATAGTTGAGGTAATGCAGTGTGCAGCCTCATCCTTTACTTAGCTGGCAATGCCTTCGGGGTGGAGATGTTACAAACTCAGCAACCTTCGCCGGCTTTCCGCTAATGTATTACCCCATACTGCTCAGCTACTTCTCAGGCCTTCGTGCTGCTGCCTTTAACTCCAGGTTATGGACTAAACACGTCTGTCCAGGTCGGTCTATATACATCATACGGTACAGCCGCATGCCTACGCACAGAAAACATGCACATTATATACAGTGTACACACAAATACATTTCTGTGTCTGCAAACATGTCGTCACCCAGGCACAAATGTCTTCCCTTTCCCATGTATCTGCTTAATCCTCTTCCACTGGAGGCAGAGGGTCTGAACTGTGGCAAACCGTCTATTTTTAAACTTGACATATTAGTCATCTCTTTAGGGAGTAACATTGTCATTTTCAGAATACTAAGCTGTTGTGCTGCCGTCTTGTTTACCTCCGCCCCTCTCCTCTCAGCACAGGTTAACAGTTTCAGATGAATTCAAATACTCTCACAGATGCAGCTGGGTGGGACCGCTGTCTCCATACGTCACTTTTATTTATATAACACATTTCTCAGAGCGCAGATGCCAATCACATCCTACCAAAGAGGAATTTCTTCCCCCCTTTTTTTTTTTATCTGGGAGAGTACAATTGCTCTCAGACAGACAAGTGCAAAGGCGAAAACTCTTTCCCCATCTCTTTCATCCTCTCCTATTAATCCTCTCCAAAGTGCAAAATGCTCAGACTCCAGTCAGGCCACTGATCCCCTCTTTTAAGAAAATCCAGTACTGTTTAGTTTCCCTTGAACCACCCTTATTGGTCTTTATCGCTTTGAGCGCCTTCGCTTAATCCCAATATCTTTTATAGTTTTGCCACGGCAGGCCTAAAATAATTAAAAGAAAAACATAATCAAAATCTCAGATTAATATGATGCATTTCTAGTAATTAAATGCTGAACGTGGGCCGGAAACCTGCATTTAGGACGTCTTTAGAGTAATCCTTCAGCAACCTTGTGCTCTCCAACACGTACGTGAGCCGGCCGGAGATCCTCTAACAGACCTCTGGCCAGAGATATTGGCTTCCAAAGCTAATGATCTCAAATTGTACACTTGTGGGTAATTAAGAAACGCTGTTCCCCCAGTAGCTTACAACAGCAAATATGTCATTGTGAAAATAAACAACAATTACACTTACACTCATTACACGCTAATTGCATCATCCTATGCAACAATCACAAGCGAGGGGACATTTTAGGAAAACCTACACAACAAAAAAACAGTGACAAAATAGGGGAACGTATTCCCAAAACTTAAAAAACAAACAAACAAACAAAAGATTTACGCAAGAACAGAAGGTTATGTGAACAGTGGGCATTAAACAGAGCGAGCATTTAAAACCCTCGTGGGTCTTTGGTGGTCAACTACAACAGCGGCACGTTGCGTGCACTTAATGTGGCTGAGAGTGCTGCTGGAGCTTGGGAAAACTCGGTGCGGACGAGGGAGTAATCTGACCCCACTCAAATCCTTCCATCAGACACTAACCAAATAGGAGTCAAAAGAACGAATGAAGAAAGGCAAAGAGATAAAAGGGAAGAAAAAATAGAGAAGCGGCTAAACCGCTGGGATTACTGCTAAGTAACTAAATGGGCCATATCACTTTTCCATTACCAGAAAGGAATAGCTATTTCAACTGCTGGAATCTAAATAAAAAAAAAAAAAGTGAACCGTGTCCTCCCTCCGTCTCCTGTTCGTTCACGTGTAAATGTTGCGCGGCCCTCGTAGCCGTCCGTCCTTTTGCTCCCATATATGTCCAAATGGAAATCTGCCATTCTATCCTTGAGGCTCATCAATAAATAAACTTGACACAAATAAACAGATAAATAAATAAATGCGAAGAGCCGAGCAAATGGCCATCAGTCAGCGTTAGCGATGGAACCATGTCAAGCACAATCATGCTTGACTGGAGGGGGAGTGCCTGGACGCAGGCAGCTTTCTTCCTGATTGCAGGCCCACACTGTGTGTGTGTGTGTGTGTGTTGGTCTATCTGCATATATACATATATACTGTATGTGTGTGTGTGTGTGTGTGTTTGTGTGTGGGACAGAGAGACCAGAGTTTGGTATTCTGCCTTTCACCTTCATTTAACCCTCTCTGCCCTCTTTTAACTCTTCATCACTTTCTCTATAGAGGCATCTGTTCATCAGCTTATACTTATCAAACTATTTACTCCTTTGACTTTATTTGGTTAGAGCTCCAAACTGAATTTTCTGGTACTTTTGAACATATTTGGTACTAACTAGTTGAGTATTAGAGTGGATGTCAGTCGATTATTACTTATTAATACTGCCTAAGCAGGCCTCCTATGAAGAGCCGTGTATAACAACGCATTATTAATAAGCACAAGATTATTCAGAGAAAAACTTGTTTATTCACTGGACTAGTAGTTGCAATGTGTTACCAAGTATATTTAATGAAGTGAGTGTAAATATTGTGATTATTAGACAGCTAGCTGTGAACTGTAAATGTGTTTACCCCCATCTTAAATGTTGCATGTCCTGCTGTGTTATGATGTGGACAACTGAGATTAAAGGCGATTCAGTCGCTGCTGCTGACAATTAAGTGGATTATTTACAGCTTAAAATTCACGTAAAATAAATGAAACACCTCAGGAGTGACAGTGTTTACATCCTACGTACTGAAGGTGTGGAAGGCTAACTGCGGCTATTAAAACTGCAGAACATTGTTTTCTCATGTGTTAATTGAAGGGTGTCCACATTATGAAATCAGAGCTTTTTGTACAAGTGAGTGAAATGATGAACCTTTTACTTTTGTATTTTTCACGATGTGCGAAAAGGAATGAAAAAGGTTTGTGTGACAGAACTGAAGCAGAGCTTCTCTTTTAGTTACCAAGCATGTGACAGGTGATGTTAGTTTTACTGTGATTTTTGTTTTTGTTTTATCCATTGAGGCTTTCTCATCATTAGCGTATCTTCAGCAAATCTTCAACTTTCTGCACACGTGTCTTAATTAACACCTCCAAAATCATAACTAAAGACTGTCAGAAAGTCCAGAAAAGCAATGCAGGCAATGCTACGAGACCCAGTCAGCTCGGGCTGACAGGATCACGTACACAGCTATTCCTTTAATATCTGTGCGGCCGGCATCGGCTTTACTAACATTCCCCTCTTAACAGAACATTCAACACTCTTTGACACAATTACCTTTTATCTGAATTACTGGGTATTATTACCATTATCACTCATCGCCCCGTCCGCCTCGCCTTCCTTATACAACCCTATTAAACACATCAAGCCTGCCTAATGGCAAAGTAAAATATTAATTTCACCTCATTGTTGCTGACAGATTGTAGATAGTGACTGACACTTCAAATGCAAACATCAGCCGGGACATTATAGCTTATACTTTAATATCAGCCGCACGGTATTAAAGGAGGTTAGGAGAGAGAGAGAGAGAGAGAGAGAGAGAGAGACAGAGAGAGAGAGAGGAAAGCGTATGACAGCAGTGGAGGAAGCATTCGATTCTGGCACTGCCGCTTATTGTCAGTGGAACACATAACCATACAGGATGGCATCTCATTCCACGGCACATTATTTGTCCTCTCACTGATCATCAGTTGGCTCCGCTGTATGCCTAATGAGCGATAAATACGGTTTAATTCAGCCGACACAAGTTGCCCATCCTTCAACGCTAAGCACGATGGCTTGGGCGAGATTCCATTGGAATTATATGAGGGCAATTTTTCAGCTTGTGGGATGGTCCGATTGTCTCCCCTATATTTGGCTTCCACGGGCATTCCTTTGGCTGTACGCTCTGCAAGTTTATAGGTCTATTAGGAATTCATCAAACAATGAACGATATCAATCTTATTGTGTGAATGTGCCCTGGGTAAAAATAAGATGAAACCTTCCATTATGGGGCCTCCAAAGCATATTTGCCCTCCAAAATTGATCCAGTATTGACAATTTACACTTAGGGTGACCTTTCATAACTGCCCACATACTTGAAAGCCAATATTGTTTGGAGAGTGAGCAAGAAAAAAAAATAAATAAAAGAGGCAGCCCACTGCAAGTGCTCTGGGATATTATTGAATATGATAAGTCAGGAGACATTTTAGCTCTGCAGTTGTTCGTTGATGGTCCACTAGGCGGGAGTGCTGACAATGTGCCAACCAAGTAAGACAATACTGGGCAAAGGTGTTGCGAGCGCAGAGTCCATTATCGCACTAAGTCATTGACTTTATCTCAAAAAAAAGAAAAAAGAAAGGGAAAGAAGAGGTGGACATTTCCATAGGGAGCTGCTCCCCACAGGTTTTGTCATACAGGGAGCTGTAAAAGGGCATAATGACATCAAAAGGGCACGCGGATAGCCCCCTGTTGGCGCCCTGCTCTGCAATAGATGACTCCATCTTAGGGTGGGCTCTGAACAGCGGGGGCAAGGGTGAGAGACCCCCGGTGTCCACTCAGAGAGACTTCCCTTTATTAACATTTGATTTATCATCTCAAAATGGCTCCGTGTCACACTTCACTTACTTTACGTCCTCTCTTGGCAGAGTCAAGCAACGGATCAGTTATACGCCAAGGGTACTCAAATGGTACATAAAATCTTCATCTGTATCTGCGTGATGGGTTTTCCATTGTGGATGAAAAATGACCGGGTCCGGAGCAAAGCTCTACGGGTCAACGGGAGGGACGAAGACTTTGTCTATGCCCTAAGATGTCAAATCTTAAATGGAGTGGCCGTCTATGCCTCACTTCCTTCCCATCTGCCTTTCCGTTTTGGCTGTTGATAAATATCCTTATCTATGAGGAGCAGGTGATAGATTTCAAGCACGTCTCTACAGAGCTCCGCTCTCATCTACTCCATTTATATCTCACATCTACTAAGCCATCCGAGCCGTGGCAAGAGGCGCTGACGCCCTCTGGGACTCTTCGCCCAAAATTGTGTTAGCTCCACTTCCTGTAGCATCGCCTCTGGGGTCGCCCCAATGAATAACATCTATCAAGTGAAGTGGAGGCCAGGCGCCGGTGGAGGCAAAAGGCTTCGGCCCTCAACTGAGAGACACCCTACAGCAACAGTCCCTATCTGATATGTGACACTTGCATGCATGCATTGTGTGTGTGTGTGTGTGTATGTGTGTGTGTGTGTGTGAAACAGAGCAGGAGAGCAACTGTCAGAGAGGTTGAGAGACAACCAGAGAGAGATAAGCGATGGGTACAACATATGTGTGAGCAAATTAATTGCTAGGGGAATTATGATCGCTATCACATCCTGTGATGTAGTTTAAGAAACAAACGGATGATTCTGTCCCAGATCGGGAGGAAGATGTCTGACTTGAACATATTGCGGCTGTCTGCGTGAGGGTGACGTGGACACAAGCAGCAAAAAAAAAAAAAAAGTAATGAGTAAAAGTCCATCCACGACACAAATAAAGTGTGATGGGACAGGAGGGGATTCTTAATCTCTGCCAGCATCCTCCTCACAAAGACACCTCCCTTTGGTCTTTTCATTTGGCTCTTTGCAGATTCATCCCCTTTCTTCTTTAAAATTTTCATGAGATAAAATAGGTAATTTAATCTTCATTAAACATACAGGGGGCTGACTCTGTGGCCTGACCAGTGGAATTAACTGCGAGGCTTCGGGGGATGAGACGGTCGGGCTGAAATTCCGTAACCCTGACAAGCATTATATCACTGCATCTCTATTTTTTAATGGGCAGGAGATGATCCCTCCCCGCTCAATGTCAAATAAGTCCTTAAGAGGCTTCCTATATAGAGCACAGGGTGGAACTTTTGATGGACCGACCTGTGAAGGTGAAGCAGGAGACTGGAGAGGTGCAGGCGGGTGGAGGGAAGGAGAGAGGGCCCTGGTTTGGCATTGTAATGACGTTGAAAAGGCAGTAAATAAATAAGATTGGCTTGGTTCTCTTTGAAATCTGATTGATGTGTCTTTTGGGATGCCCCCCAGTATGAAAGACCTACTGAGTCTGTGGCTTTCATCCCTGACCGAAAATCGATAAGCCGGGATGTATGAGAGGCTCCAGCTCTCTACCAGCAATCTCCTGCCAGATACCCAGGTAACTGTCTCACCAGAAAAAAAAGTAGAGGAGGAGTGGGGCTTTCAAGTAAAGCTTCATTTCATGTAGGCTGTTTTACAAAACAAAGAACTATAATGCAATGCTGTGGAGTGTGGCGTTGAACCACACCACAGTCGATGCCACAAACTGCTTCATTTATTATCCTCGCAGAATGAGAGTGAACCCACAACGGGGATGTGGCTTTTCTGGTCTCCATCAATCTATCCAGTTTCTGAGCGTTGAATTAGGACTGGCTGCTGTAATTGCATAACACACGAGTATGGCCTCCCGGGTGAGGTTTTCCATCTTACAGAAAAGTGGAGACAAGGAAATAGGAAATGCTTCTGGAATTGGGTGTAATTGTGACTGGCGGCACCCAGGATTGTGTTGGGCCTGACACTCCAGTTTAGTCTGCAGGTTTGGCGAAAAACTACACGCCGGGTTCAAATGAACTCCTTCTGACGCCAGTGACGATTCTTGTGTGACTGTGAGAGAGTCTCTCTGGTGCGCGCTGGCTCGTCTGAGGATGACAGGAGGTTAATCAAGCTTTAAAGCATGAGATTACAACAGACACGACAAGCAAGGAGTGAATAGATTTGGCACACTGTCTAGTACGACTGCTCAGAGAAACCTTTGTTAGGAGCAAATTCGGATACTGAGACGACGTCAGTCTGCGAGTCAGAGAAAGCAAATATGTACACAACCTAAGAACATAAACATCAATGCAGCTGGAGTGACCCAAAACCTGAAGCGCTCTTTGAAAAGCGACTAAAATGTTGACAGTTCCCACCATGTGAAGAGAAGCAGCGACCCAGAGACAGCTTTCAGTGACTGAAATGCCTTTTGTCACTGCAGACTCTGTCACCGGGGAACTTAATTGTTTCTCTTTTACAGAGTACTTTTAAAGTATTTCCCTGAGACTGCGTGTAAAGATTTCTGTTTGGGCCTCTTTCATGAGACGAGACAAATTCCCTCTATGCTCTATGGCAGCTGAACTCACTTCCAGTTTCCATTTGGAGAATAAAAATAAAAATCAAAAAATCCACAGAGCCAGCACGTCAAAAGCATTTTCTCCACTCATCACCTCAGAGCAGAGCTGTTGTTTATCAAATGACAGTTTGGGCTCGAAATCGATAAACTGGGAGTTGAAGGTGCATAATAAATAGAGGAGTGGTTAAAGAACAATGCCATTGTAGGCAGCACAATGAGGAAAATATGTTCACAACATATAGAATGAGGTATGAGGCATATTTACCGTACTCCTAAACTTAAGACATATTTGGCTGCATTGACCTCTAGGAGTAGAGATTATACTACCATTAGGATTATGATCTGCAGCCTCTGTGGAGATTAAGAAAAAAAAAAAGCATTTGAAGACTCACCTGTTTCAACAGGCTTTCCTTCATCTTAATCTGCTTCTTTCATGTCCTAAATCCTTCCTGTGTTTCGTTTTTATAATGATCTTGTGTTTTAACTTGGATTTGGCAACTTAAGATATCCGTAAACCGAGCCAAATTCGCCAGCAACGTGTTTCAAACTTTCCTGAGAATACACCAAGATCATGAAGGTGGCCCCACTGCTCCTAATGGCTTCAATGGAGAGCTCCATGAGGCCTTTTTTCTCTTTAGCAACACTCAATGAAAGAAACCCGACCCATTATTTTATTTTTGGAATCTACTGCATGCAGGTTTTTGACTGTGGTCCCGGTCACAGCACTAATGACGTTACAACAGTCTCCCAGGCTCCATCTCATTCTCACACGTTCACTTTGGATAAATCTCTTTCCTCCCAGCCCAGGGGGGGGTTACTCAATCATTTTCCCAGCACTGTGGCCTCAGGCGCGAAGGTGCCGCCCACTTCACATTTGGTTGCAAATTACGGAGTTCACACTCGAGGTCACAGCTCCGCGGAGCCAGCGTGACTTCATCGTGTGCGAACAGAAGGGACGGAGCGGGCTCGCTCTGCGCTTCCATTCAGCGAACAACACACACGATCAGGTACAACTGTGGCAAACTTGTATCTGAGCATCTCACTGCGGAGCTTTTGGAGACCTCAC
Organism: Karalla daura; assembly: GCA_029224185.1. Taxonomy (NCBI): domain Eukaryota; kingdom Metazoa; phylum Chordata; class Actinopteri; order Chaetodontiformes; family Leiognathidae; genus Karalla; species Karalla daura. Next base: position 5,236,685 of record CM055195.1, read on the forward strand.
CTGGAAAACGGTTTGATGCCAGCTTGAGTTAAGCCACAAATGAAATACCACACAGCATCGTCAATCTGAGTGCTTTTGTGAACGTCCACTCTGGACGGATGAAAACCTGCTCGAGGTGGCCTACATAAAACTTGAAGGTCCACAGTATTCAGAGCTAGGTGTCTGCTGGCAGAGCTCTTCTTGTTGGCTTTCTTGGAAACGCACAAAAGCTTTCAAATGAAAATAAAAACGTGAAAGCGATAAGTTTCCTATCTCCTGGCTGACTGTAGTGCTTGCTCGCAATGTAGCTAATTCTGAGGAGGTAAACAAAATAAGATGAAAAGAATGTGTTATTTCAGAGACACACAGCGTGTACTCTCGATAAACAGTCCTCTTCATCATCAGCACGACGTCAGGTACTTGGACATGCAACCGAAAACAGATTAAACGTCTTGAGGAAAGTGGGTCTGCGCACAGCGTGAAAGGCAAGGAGAAGGAGGCACACGGTATCTGTGGTGCTGTTGCAAATCAGGCCGACATTAACCAGACATATAGGGAGTGGGTGGGGGAGGGGGAGGGGGGTGAGGTGGCACATAGGGGGGCCAAAGCATGGAGGGCTATGGATCGCTACGCCAGGAAACTTCCTACACATTGCCACAAGACAGGAGGTGACGCCATGCTGTCGTGGGCTAACAGGACATGTGAGACGACGAGAGGATCACCGGAGCTGATCTACATGACAGAAATCAAGCCGAGTGAATTATTGATCACTTCCTGCAGGTAGCCCCACCAATAAGAGCATTGCATCGGTGTAAAACATTAAACATTAGGGTGGAGGAGCAGGGTGACTTCTCTACTGTGTGTTGGATTTTCAAGGTATTCAGTGTAAGATTTAGTCCGTGTCGCTCAGCTGTACGAGCATGAACCTCCCTCACTGCTCAAAGTTTCTGCTGTTTCACCAGGATCCTCTGCTCAATGTAGCGCAGGTTAATGAATTCTTAATGTCCAATAATGTCTTTTCTGTTTCTGTTAAAAACAGATTCAAAACTGCTGAAATGGTTTCGATCTAACCTTCACCGGTTGAGCGACCGGGCTTCAAGTAATTCTTTAGAATCGCAGCTAATTATACCATCTGATTATATGCCTGTATGGCCAGTAACCCAAAGCACAAAGTGCCTTATAAAGTCTGGAAATTATAGGGCTATTAGTTTTATTTGTTTAGAAAATGGAAAAGAAATGGAAATGTCCACCCCATTAAAAATCTTTGAACGCTTTTAACTTAAACCTCACATTTTACACATTTTTGTAACATTTTTGAAGTAACATTTCAGGTGAAAGGTGACAACTCTGTGCAGGACTCTGCTTGTTGTAGACCAGCTCAGCTCCAGTGCTCTAACAGGAATGTGTGAGGTAAGCAAGGGTGCATTAGGAGACAGGGCGGTGCTGGGTCTGGGTTAATAAGAAGTAGAAGTTCAGAGCACACACACACCTAGAGTTCTGTTACCATAGTTAGCACCCGGCCACCGAGAGGCTGGACTGGAAGGACTTTGATCACCTGTGACGATGTTGGCGACAAATAAAGCAATAAAAGAGGGAAAGAAAAGAAGAGGAGAGAAGGGAAGGGAAGGGAAGGGTGGAGAAAAAAGGCACAGGGAAAAGGGCATCAGAGATGACACAATTCAGATACTCCCAGAGTCTGGAAACAAGCTCACATAAAACCCGAATGCAGAAATATAGAATGAGCATGCGGCAGGTAAAGAGTGCAAGTAAATGGAGTCAGTTGTGTTTGATGAGCATCATGATATCTGATGAAAAAAGAGAGAATATGTGTGTGGCTATTTACACTTAAAAATAAACAAGAAATTAATTATCAGAATTATGTTATGTTTAATGACTGTTCATATTATTAAAGTAATATTAAAGTACAATGTAATAAAAGCACAGCAGACTAATTAATGAATTCCTCTACTGTAAGGCGTAAACACATACACACACGCACACGTAAACACACGCACACACACACACACACATGCACACACAGGCGATTTTGACACTTAATATAAATGGTGGTAAACCTCTTTAAGAGCTCCTGATCACAGGGTCACACATATGATGTCTCAGCGGGAATTAGATCATTTGTGTTAATATGTGATCACTATAATAGAAAAGTGTAGATTAAATGTAATATATATGTGTGTGTGTGTGTGTGTGTGTGTGTGTGTGTGTGTTTGTGTTAAACTCTGAGGCCACACAAGATGTGACCGATATGTTCGCACCATAAATTAAACACCCAGAGCAAATACATTGTGATAAAAATAATTTTTCTAATAAATCTGAACTGACATAAACACTTCTACCGCTGGCCAGTCTCTAAGCAAAGACAAAACAGTCTTTGTTACTGGAGTTCAAACTTTATTTTTAACTACAAGATCTCTAATATGATTTTACCTCCTCTTCAACAAAACTATGCCCTTAATTTCACTGCCCACTTTGTAAGTATGCAGCTGTCTGCAGCACAATCACCCAGTCCATCCACTAACACCCCCCGCCCCCCTTGTTTTTCCTCACCATGATTGGCAATATGGAAATGGCAGCACCTGTGGCTCTTCGGCTAGAACTCTGCCTTGAATATCAATTGACCCCGGCACCCCTGGTAGGTGGTGCTCCCCCGGGTACGGGGCATTCATCACGGCAGAGCGGAGTGTGTTCTCACCAGGATTACGCTAAATCAGCCTCAGCCAGCTGCAGCCAGAGTGGCTACATTATAATAAGAGCCTAATGAACAAGTGAGGGACAATAAATCACTAATGACCTGCACTAAGCATGCTTGTTTCTCAGACACCTGTCTGTATGTGCAAAATGCTCCTACGCACATCACATCTGTGTGTCCTTGGATGGCCCGGCATTGGGAATACACGATAATTGACTGGGATCAAAGCTTCCGTACAGATGGACGGACAGACAGACAGGACAACAATCAGATAGCGGGACAGACAGAGTGGGGCTGCTCGTTACCATTGCGTGGTGTCCGTTTTCGCCGGTCGCGGAAGGCGGCTCCAGACTGCAGGGCCTCCATTAGACTGTCCATCACGCCGGTCTCATCTCCCTCTGCAAAACAACAGATAACAGTGAGCAAACGCTGTTCGCAGGATAATGCCTGCATTAACGCAGCATCAAGTGTCAAATAACGCAGGCACCGTCGTTTCTGAAAACACACAAACACGATCACGTCCAAAGTCCAGTTCAACACTCTTAACATGAAGGAGTTGAGTTGACATGGGTATTACAGGGAGGCAGCCCACAGCTTTGAGTTGACAATCCATGAGAAGTTGGTCACAAGCTGATTAGTTTGACATTGTTGTTGCTTAGATGTGTGCAAATTAGATTTAACAACGTTTGGTTCTCCACAAACTTGTCCTGACATGTTGTCCCATCTGAATGAGCCCCTCCCCTCATGCCGAAAACCAGATGTATGAAGTTACATCTGCTTATCATGTGATGATTCCTCTCCACATTTCAGCAAACAATTAATAATGTGTGTTACTTCAAAACATGAAAGTAATGAACAATAAGCAATTAACACTAAGTAAAAAAAAAAAGAAAAGGTAAAAAAGTAAAAAGTACTGATCTTCTGGTGTGGAAATACCCATCAACCACCGTCACAAAAAGAAAGGTGTGTGATTTTGAGTATGGAGACTCGTTTTCTAAGAGTGTATGGTTTCTCTCAGGCCTGTCACTTTTTTCTTCCTAGCAAACAGCTGGGAGAAGGAGAAATACACTTAGAGCTTAGCAACTAATACAGGCAGAGAAGCCTCAGGATGAAAGCATCCACTGATGGTCATTGACAGATATTCTTTCTGTGGCTAACGCAGGGGAGCTAAGTGCTCTTTACAAAGATTTAGTGTGGAGCCGCTCAATAGCCGGGCGCTCTATCATTGTTCAGTCAATGACACCGGGATCGGCCTTCGAAAAACATTCTCCCCTCGCCCACCGTTCCAGCTGCCGTGCGGATCCATGAAGCCAGAGAGGCGGAGGCAGGCGGAGGCAGGCGGAGGCAGGCGAGGAGACGGGCCGGAGACGGCCTGACACACTGCGGAGCGCTGGATGGGAGCGGGGGTTCAGAAATAAGCTTAGCTTCTATATCTGGGTCATCTATCTTTACGCCCCAATACTAATGAGTCAGAGGGGCACCCTTTTTATCATTCTGGTCCAGAACAGACATTATTTTAAACCAGGGTCATTATGGTGACTTATTGTGGAGCCGCAGACTTGGCCATCAATTTTTTTTTTTTGTACTTGAGTGAACCAGCTCTGCCCCGGTGTTTACCATCAGGGTCCGGGCGTCTTGTTACTGCGCCGTGCTTACAGCTGTAGCTGAGGGGAAACGTTTGGAGAAATAAGTGGAGACAACTGCTACTTTCAGCACACAGCACTTTCCCCAGACGCGGGCGGTGATCAATCTTTTGTTTCTCGCGAGTGCTCAAAGAGACACGACAGTCGAGCAAATTGAATTTATGAACAAAACACGTCGACGGCGAACGCTGCGCGATTAATTTAAGGAAATGGAACACGGTTTGAGGAAGTCGAGGCTCGGCACGTTGTTTCTCCTCCAGCGACAGACCAGCCAACCTGCAGCCGGCAGAAGACGACGGCATGACCAGGAATAGAAACACGTCTTATGCAAATAAAGACAAAAAAGCAACTTCAACACTCATACTCATGCGCTAATTTTGCTCTCTATCTCATTCTCTCGCTTTCTTCCTCAAGTCCTTCCCAAGGGCTACTTTGAAATCAAAGTATCTGTTCTGGCTGTGTGCTGTGCTTAAAAGCAATCCCGATTAAATCAAGCTTAATTAGACCGGCTTTATCAGAACAAAACCAAAGCTGAGCCAAGTAGTGCTTATCTCAAATTGCAGCACTACACCTCAGATAGCAAGCTCATTGGTTTAAAAGGGGGGAGCAGGGGTTTTGTGTGCCGCGGACCTGCAGAACAATATGGTGAACAACCTGCAGCTGCTATAACTGTATCAACTCCCGAGATCTTCAGCTACTCCTCCGTCGTATGTAGGCTAGCAAGGACACGACGCGAGTCTGACAGAAGGTAGAAAGTGTTAAGTGGCAGGTAAACATTTATCTACAACCACCTTGGCACAAGAAACTTTTTGACAGCTCCTTCTTCACTGCCTTCTTCATGGAGACCTAGACATCACAGGGGGCACCTGACAGTTTGATCAATTTGTCCTACTTCTTGCTTAACTGTAGCACAATTCATCATTTGTAATGACCAGGACTTGGGAGCCATAGCAGACTGGGGTTCAGGGGGAGGGCTGCAGACACAAAGAACCAAAATGACTAAAATGGGAAACACACTCCCCAGTCACCCTGCAGTGCTCAATTAACTGTGTCCTATTGGGCCACGGCTTAAACTTAAACAGGCCTTATTTCCTCCAAGCTACTGTTACATATGAGCCTTTTAGCCTATGAACTAATTCACACGTCTCAGTATTTATGTGGGCGTATGTATTTCACAAAGATACAAAGACAAGCCTTTAGTTGGAGGAAAAAAATAACACTGAATGTTATTTGACTACACTTATTCCTGTAATCCTCAGAGCAAACTTTCTTCAGTACTTATTACAACATTGCCCACTTTAGCAGACATTTCTGCCTCATTCCTGCGATTCGCTCTTGTCTTATTTTGAGCTGTTAAACCCAGGGCAAATATTCATCCGCTTCTCATTAGCAGCAGTGGTAGATTGCATGCTGGGGAATTACAGAAAAGCTAACCTTTTATGCCCAAAGATCTTTCTCAAGAGGAAAGATCCCCTCTGCTCACAGGAAATTGCTTTCTAAATGGGTTAAGATGGGCTAAGACCCAAGACATTGACAAACCCTTCCAGTGATGAAACACCTTGGTGGGCACCTCAACAGACAGCCCCGGGGTCCTTTAATGATCTTATTAAAGCTTGTGGAGGTGTGGAACATGGTTGTGGCTTTTGCACTTTTTGGTACTTTCTTAAATAGTTAAACCTTTAAGAGCAGAAATAACGCTCTGTGAAACTCTCCCTCCCAGAGAGCAAGATAGTGTACCTGTTCCATATCTTTCCCTTTGATCCGTGCCTACATCCCCCTCTCCCTCCCTCACCTGAATATCAGGTGGTATCCAGACCCACAGGCAGTGCCAAATGTAACAATGAGCCCTGGGGATTGGCTGCAATATATTTACAAGCAGGAGTATCACATTTTCTAATTAGAAGGGATAACAAGAGTAATGGGCTCTCAGCATGACTGGCATAAAAGACTTCACACACCAGATTAGTTTCCTGAGACATGTAAAGTTAGAGAAAGGAAAAAAAAAACTATAATAAAAGCTGAAGAGAAGAGCTGAAGTGCAGTGGGACACAAACTCAAGTGTCAACCATCGCAGTGAAGGAGGAAAGAGAGACGGGGACATGCACAGATACTGTAAGTGCCACTAGTGAGGGAGGAGGGTGTAAAAAGAGGAGAACGAGAAAGAACACAGAGAGAGAGAGAGAGAGAGAAGAAGAAGAGGAAGAGTGCAGGGAGCAGCTGGGGAGAAAGGTGAAGAGGGTGTCTGTGCGGCGGTGCATGTGGTGGAGTGGCTTCCTCAGAGGGAGCGGTGGAGCGAGGCCAGACACAGGCTCGTAAAACACCTTCCTGGCCACTGCATGGCCTGAGCCCTGTGACATTTAATTATTGCTAAAATATACACTGCAGTATGCAAGCGCAGACACTCTGTGAAGAAAACCCGCCCGGACGTTTTTAGTGATACAAATGCATGTTGCATGTTTGCAGGAGCACCGGCTCCACTTAACTAATCTGAATTTATGGGGGGCCAGATTCGTCAGCTGACAAGCGAGTGCGAGTTTGACAGGCTAAGACGGCGAGGATAGATAGTTAGAGGGAGGCGGCGTGCTCGGGCTAATGTCAGCAGGAGGCCCCCCCTGCTCAGGGCTGCTCATGGCAGGATGGGTTAGAGGAGGCGCCGGGATCCAGCCAAGTGTTTCAGAAAACCGATGCATCATCGAAGCACCCGCACGTCTCGTTTGTTTATCCCTGCCAATTAAGATCAGTCATCTACTGCCTTCAAAATATGTGCACAGGAGCAAAGTGAAAACACAGCTGTTGTGTGGAAAACATGACCAAGCTTTTCGCTCAATCATCTACGCAGAAACCCCCCCCCCCACCTCGTATGTATCTCAATGTAATGTGGGCTTGTCTTTTTAAACACCAAAGGCGCGGCATTCCTATAATTATGCAGCCGTGCCAACAAAAGCCGGTTCATAAATTCAATTTGCTATCTGTCATCTCCTGCATGTTGTGCCGGATAGAGAGAGAGAGAGAGAGAGAGAGAGAGAGAGAGAGAGAGAGAGAGAGAGAGAGAGAGAGGGGGGAAAAAAAGAAGAAGAAAGAAAAAAAAACACAGTGGATCGATTGAGAACTCAATTTCTGATGGCTCTCATGCAGCTTTCATGATTCATGGTGGAAAGAAAGATAATTTGTAGAATTCTAAGAAGCTTCTGTCTGGTGCGTTGGGGTGTCAAACATAATGGCGAATTATGACTTCCTATAAGCCACGAGTGAAACTTGCAGCGCGAGTGGAATGTTAATTTGAGAGATAAATAACAACATAAGCACACGAAATAATAACATTTGTCAAAGTCTCATATTTCACTGAATCACGGCCACGCAGCCTCTGAATTTATACCAGCACTGTTCTCTCCTCCATAACCAAATTAAAGTGCTCGGCATGAGGAACATGGGGCATAAGAGAGATGTCTATTACCCACTACGATCCACTATCCTTCCAGTAGCCAATCCCTGAGCCTAATTTGCACTGTAATGAGATCTAATGAGAGCTTACAGGCCCTGTGGTTGATGAATTGAAATCACTGCGAGAGAGGAGCACAGTCAGTTTAACCTCGCCCGAGTCAGCCGCTCCGACTCCAGGAGAGAAGATGAGAAGGAAGAGGAAGGAAGGGAGGAAGTAGGAGGAGGAAGAAGAAGAAGAAGAAAAAGAAGAGAGGGATGTGTCGTGCCTGTTTTTTCCCCTCTCTCTCTTTCTGCGGATTGTTTTTGAACACATTTGAGCCCATCTGTTCCTCCACAGAGAGTCACCTGTGCAATTAACCTGGACCATTAGCCGTGAAACAAAGGCCTCGGTGGAAGGAAGGAGGGGAGGAGGGGGGCTGCAGCATTACAGCCAGGTGGAGGAGAGGAAACCACCGCACTTTCTTTTAATCTCATCCACTCTCTTCTCTCGCCGGTATACACCTGGTCTGAGCTGCTGCTACCATCACATCTGAATTCAGGCTCGGCCACCTCGACATACACAGCCTCCTGCATTACTCAACACCCTCCCCTCCTCTCTCTCTTCCTCTGCCGCTCTGCAGTCTGCTCCACACTGGCTGGATCTGAGTAAAGCGAACCCCCTCCCATGTCTAAAGTCCTCCTCCTCCTCCTCCTCCCCTGCAGTCCCAGCAGGTCCTGAAACCTGGGCAGACAGAGACCTGTACTGCTAGAGAGAGCATGGAGAACATGGACGCCCGAAGGACAGCAGTCATGCACCTGTTAGATGTCCTCCCTTTGTTTTTCACTCTCCCCCTCTTCCCTGTAGTCCAACCACCCAACCCTGACAAAAGCTTTGACACAATGACCCAAGAAACTTTTCAGACAGGTTCCGGTCTTTAATTTGTAGGTGTGTGTGTGAGTGGGAGTTGATGTGTGTGTGCGTGTGTGTGTGTGCCAGTGTGTGCGTGTTTACAAGTCAGTGAAAAGAGAGAATGGAAAAAGAAAAAGGGGAAAGGAAGGGCAAGACTGCTAATAAAAAAAGACAGATTTGCTTCCTGATTGATCCGGATTGTTTTACTGTAACAACTTGATGAGCAAGCCACTCATGTCCTTCCTAACTCGATTAGGAATGCTCCCGCAATCCTCCACTCCAGGGGGAAATGGCGGCGTAGCTCCTACTTTCCTCTCGTTACGAGCCCCCGTATGGCGCCAGGGTTAGGATGGCGGGGGGGGGGGGGGGGGGGACAGCGGGGGCACGCCGCCATTAAGACCGGAGCGGTGGGCGGGAGGTGAGAGGTTCACAGTGTTTGACGTGAGGGAGGTAGAGGAGTAGAGTGGAGTGGGAGGCGGGGTGAGCGGGGGTGGGGGGGGGTCAGGGGGCCTCGCCCTGTACCTTGAAAGACAGAGAGGAGCTGCGGAGATGTCCTGACTGCGAAAACGTGGAGGGGAGTTGTACGGCGACAAGGGAGAGATGAAAGTGGATTAGCCGCCGTGGCGATTTGCATTCTGTGGTGGAACGAAAGCCCCTGCGATGCCCCGAATAGCTGGATGCATGAATAAGTAAACAAACAAAAACAAAAATAAACCCTCCATCTGGATGGATGCTGCCAGGCCCCAAGTGAGAAACAGTAGGGAGGGGAGGCTGGGAGAAGGGAAGACGAAGGGGGTGGGTGGGAGGGGGCGTAGGGGGGTTGATGGGGAGGGAGAGAGAGAGAGAGATGCTTGTAACTTAGCAGTCACCACACTCTGCTTCCTCTGCTGTGATTTACCCCGCCCCCCCCCCCCCCCTTCAGGATGCCATATTGCCATCACCATGTATCCACAGCTTTCGGCTAGTTTGCCCAGTAACACCACCGACACTCAGGGGAGGGCTCAAACCCGGCACTGACAGATGTTAACTTGACACACTTTCTGTGAGCCACATGGGGTCAGCGTGTCAGGGTGCCAGCCTGGCCACGCCGGCCCCGCCGCCGCGGCCTCAGCCTCCGTCGGAGCAGACAGGTGCTGCTAAATTTAGCTGCGGAGGGCAGCGGATGAGCTGTGAACTGATCAAACATGTGGTCCTGCAGCTGGTGAGACGGCTCCATCTTTAAAAGGAGACCTAGAGAGCTGGAGAGTGTCAACAAAAACGCCACGGAGTAATGGCTCCATCGGAAACACTTCTAACGCTATTTTACAAGCTTATCTTATCTCAAACAGTCCCGGTTTTAGGCATGCAAACGTTCAGATCTGGCTTCCTTTCATGTATATATGACCTGTCTCACCCGCCACTCATGCTATTTTACAAGCCCTACCTCAGCTCAGCTCATCTTATCTTATCATGTACAATCCCATTTTAGGTGCCAATGTTACAGTCCGTTTCTGCCCAGATCATGCATACATGGCTGCCATGTACCATGTCTTTCCTACCACTCACATCGATTACTTATCATTACTTTACGTCCCTTGCATAACAACTTCTTTCCTTTCAAATTAAGTGGCACCTGGTGTGATATTGCTATGCTATACTATTTTGGAGGTGGTACAATTTATACTTTGGATTTTCTGTCACATTCTGTCTGTACTTGTACCGACATGATGATCTATTCGCTGTAGGTCTGCTTTAAGGCTCAGCGTGTTTTATTGAATGTACTTCTATGGCACCCGCATAACCTAAGAGTCACTGTGGTTTGAAATCAAGTTCTAGTCGTGCGTTTCTCTCTTTCTTTCTCTTTTGTTCTCACCTTGCCTAACAAATCCCATTGCCACCGTTTTCTGATCTACTCTTTGCCATGATATCAGAGCAGCATTGAGCTACACGGCTGCTCTGAAAAAGCCCCAATGTGCAATTTTTGGAGCATTTATTGCATCTTTCAAATACTTCTCTTGGCGCTCAATATATTTGTGTTTGTAGAATAAAATAAGAAAGACAAGAAAAATAACCCCAGTGAAAATTGGTGCCGTCTTTGCTGATTTTACTTTCTTTCCAGCCTTTTCAGGTCGGCTCTCTACGAGGCGGGGGGGTGACGCTCCGGTGTGCCTCACTGTCTACAACAAGGGTCTTTTGTAGCAGAACCAACAGCACATGTTCACATCCTTCATTGTAGCTTACAATCAGTCTGAACGTATTCAGCTGCTAATTCATACTGAAACAGTGTCACACGCTAGGCATCAGACTCTGTTCTATTATGAGGCAGAAACAGGAAGTGCAGCTGTCCTTGGTCCAAGGACATTTGATTTTATTTTATTTATTTATTTTATCAGCAGACTGGTTTAACATACGATAGCTATGGTGGTGGCACTGTCAGACAGGATGTCGTGACAGTGAGATGGTTTGAACAAGACGAGAAAGCAACAGCCTTGTTTTTAAACCTCTGTTTGGTTGAACATCGAAGCTCCAACACGTTAATGTCTTTGAGTCGTATATGGTGCTGCTCTGTTGTATATGAACCCGTCCCTGATTCACATGCAGTGTGATGACTGACCCTCACACACGCTTTCACATAAATCTGCTTCCAGAGACTTTGGGGTGTAAAAGTACAGGATACTGAGATGATGTCTTTGGGCTTGAATCGATCCAGGCCAGTGGATATTAGCTGTTTTACATGAGTGGAATTTACATTTTGGAATCCAGATCGAGATAACATCTGAACCAGTCCACACGCGGGCTGTTTGCGTCGGTGAAAGTCGCGGCTGTCTGGGGAAGCTAAATGGGTTTGACAATGGGATTTGATGGTCTTTGTAGTGAGGCTAATTAGGTTTGATTGACTGTAAAGTGACTGGTGAGGTCCAGATCTGGGAGGGGAAACGATCAGACACTTGGACCACCCACAAATTAATGAGATTCAACTGTGCCTGAGCTGATCCACTAAGTAGACGGAGAACATTTTGCAAAAGCACTGGGAGAGAGAAGAGAACATGGCGGGAGGAGCATGTCTGAGTAAAAGAGTGAGAGTGAGTAAAAGAGAGAGAATCCAGGAGAGAGAGAGAGAGCAGGAAGACGTCTGACGCATGTGTCTCTCCCTCAATTGTGACCTTAAGTAAATCAGGTTTAAGATAAAAGATAAAAGTGATTAAAAGCTTTACAGGGACATCTTGTAATTTCTTCTGTCTCACTCTTACAGAAAAAGGTGTTGCGCTGTAAAATAATAACACTTACAGCACATTTTCATTTTGACAATGAATTGCATAAGGCAGACAGGCAATAATGTGGGACAGGATATTCCCCGGTGTTGCCTTTAATTGCTAATGAACTATGGTATTTATCGCAGAATATCAAGAGGCCTCCTTTGAAGCCAGACTCATTCTCCCAACGCAGACGCTCACTCGTGGAAATGCACTGAGAGCGAGATAATCTGCAGAGAGCGAGCTTCGGATGAGTGTATCCCGCTGCATCACCTCCACTTACGGAAATGTAATTTGGCATTCAATCCAGGTATATTTAATCCTGGCGTGTCATTTTGTTTATGAATAACTTTGCTACAGGTTTCCATTCATGCTGCTCGCTCTCTGTCAGACACATTCGGGGGCGCCGTCATCGCCTCGAGGCAGATCCCGATTCAGACTGGAGATATAAGCGCGGTCTAATATGCTGTTATTTATTAGAATGGGTGTATGACAGCAGATAATCCTGGTGCCCTTGTTCCCGTCTTTCAAGGTAATGATGAAATTCACCAATCCACGCTCAGGAGTTTCAGAGCATGCTTCGCACTTCCTGCAGTCTGGATCGACACAGCTCAAAGGCAAGGACGAAGGGATGGAGGGAGGGATGGAGGGATGGAGGGAGGGAGGGAGGGAGGGATGGAGGATGGAGGGAGGGAGGGAGGGAAGGAAAAAAAAAGTAATTTGCTCAGGGTTTGGCATCACCCTGCTGTAACATCCATATGCAGACGAAGTGAAAGATCCTTCATTTTTATAACTCATCAGAAACTATTAATATATAACCAGAAATGGCAGCCATCAGTGGCATGACAAAGAAATGAGACTTGAGGGAGTAAACAGCCAGCAGATCCAGAGGCTTTGTGCTATATATCATCATTAGATTCCAGAAAGGTCCGTCCTTGTCCGTTATATTCTATAGCTCCCTAATACTGGCTTCATTCCCCGAGCTAAGCTCAAGGAGTAGTGAGAGAGTTTTCTCTCTCAGAAACACTTCTTTTTTCCTTCTCTACATCCTGGGTTTCTGACCTTCACGTCTCTACATGCTATCTCCCTGGCTGATATTGTTTGCCATGTCGTCGGCGCCGTGCAGACACTATGCAAACTTTGCGAGCTAACCCGTCCACCTCGCCGCCGCCTGTCACCGCTCGTCTATGATCACCTGGCTGCCACGGCTGCGGCGCAGGTACGCGGCGGGCCCTACCGGCAGCTGTCAGTGTCACACAAAGCCATCAATCCACATCTCTGCCACTGTCAGCGCTGACAGGGCTCTGCCCGCCACAACCAGTCAGCCAGCTGCACGGAAATGTGTCACTTTAGTTTAGCGCGCCCCACTAATAGACACCTGAACCTGGCAAATGTGCTCCGGTAAACAGGAAAAAAAAAAAGAACAGAGAATATTTTTGCTTTTTGATGGAGCTGTGTTAAAACAGGATGAAACTGAGAACGCTGCCTTCTTATTAAAGTTTCAAAAGCCGTGCAGAAAGTGAAACTGAACTTATATTTATTGGCGAATGCACTGCATTTGCTGACAGAGGGAAAAGGAATATGCTATCTTATCTCGTATTTGAGGAATACAGACTGAGTAATACATTCATACCCTCATACACTGAATAGTGGGGTAATAGGGGTTTACAGTAGCTGGGAGGTTAGGTATGGGGAATACAATATTTCAATGCCAATAGACAACCATTGATAAATGAAGTACTTATCTTAACTTAAAGCACTTTGTGCTACATGTGTATGAAAAGTGCTCATATTGATTTAATTGAATTTGACATTGGGTCTTTTAGGAGCGTCTAACATGTTTTTCGTATGTCCCATTATTTACGGTCCCTTATAGACAAATTCAAAATTAGTAGTGGATATTCATAGAGATCAATGATATTCTGATGGCATAAATCTAAATGAAAAAGTTAAAAATGTTATGCATTCGATGAGTATGTGCTAAAAAAAAAGAATCAAAGAGCATCATTCTGTTTAATCTTTGCTTTAAAAAGCATCTTTACTCGCTCTAAACGAGGGTCGTGATAAACTGTTCCTTTCATCGATGGAATAATTGCATCTAGATTAATTCAGTGGATCTTCAGTGTGTGTTATCAACCAAATGATCATCTAAGGATTAAACCAACAACGTGAAAGCGATCTAAACCTACACTTGTGCATTCTCATCGTGTGTGGCGAGGAGTATAGGCCTTTGTAAGAGGAGCCCACTTTTATTTATGTAAACACACACTAGTTCATTCTCAAAGTGTGAAAGGTTGACAAGGAGGATGCATAAATAGAAGCTGCAGGCCCATCATTGTCAACATGCCAACCGCTCTCTGCAGAGAATCATAGAGACACGGAGACCTCGTTCTAGCAGGCCCCGCTCGCTGCCAGGCAGAGAAAGCCTCGACAACTCTCACCGACACAAAAATATTCATCTGGAGGGGGAAAAAAACGAGGGCACGCCGTGTGAAAATGCTACGAGGGTGGGTGCGGAGACGCCCTTAGAAGATTAACTTTTTGTGACGAACAATACACCACGAGCTGAAAGCAGGTTTCTGAACTATTGGACATTTGGTTTAATATATTTGCCCGAGTCCCACTGAGAGACGTAACACAATAAACCCGACATCTTCTCACGATTCGGCTGCTCCGTATTCGTACGCAGAGAGCGTGATGCAGCTGTAACTTCCAGCTGTTGCGTGAGCCGAGATAACTACATTTGAGGTGATAACAATGTGCTGTTCTGTAGTTTTATTTATTTATTTGTTCATTTTTTTTGTGCCTCACTAGAATATTCCCAAAGAGGAGCTAAGAGCGAGGGTCTGCCGGCATCTGCAAGCTGTTGTCGGAGTGGACTGAAGCAACCGCGCGGCCTCTAATTCATACAGTAAAAAACGATCACGCAGCTAAAACCTAATCCCAGAAACAGCATCTGTGGAGCCTTTAATAATACAGTCTATGAGTGTTTTAAGAATTGATTTCAGTATGTATCTTGTGTTGCACTCAAGTAATTTTATTCCTAGACCTGATATTATAGTTAAGAAAATAACTTCATCCAGTTTCAAATGAGTCCAGCTGGATTACTTTTACTGTGTATAGTGGGGGAGGGAGATGGCCAGCAGTTGGTTTCACCCATAAAAGGTGCAGTAAAAAACTCCCTACAGCTACAACATGCCCCCAAACCTGATATTCCTCAGGTTGGCAATCAAAATGTTGTTTCATAGGATCATATGGTGGAGGAGACCGTTACATAAGCAACTGCAACTATTCACACACCGAGGGTCATACTGTAAAGCAGGTCTGAGACGGTAACAAAAAAGAAGGTGTTCTCGTAGGTACCTATGAGAAAACCTGGGATTGAATAAACTAGTAGTTTCTTCTTTCTGCCTTATATATATATATATATATATGAAAAAAACAGTGGTTTGTTTACTCCAGTGAGCCTTACGCCAGGCTGCATTGTGCTCAGAGCAGCATGTGGACTTTGCGGCCCTGTTCTAAGCTTAGTGGATTTGACTGGGCTGCGCAGTTGACATGTGGGTGCAGACACTTGCCCCAGACGGGGGCAGTGACCCTGACGAGGGGGCAGCTACTCCTCCCAAACGCCCCCCAGAGAAACAAACTCCAAATGCCCAGCCACGTTCTGGTCTCTGACACGGCCGACATGCTGCTAGTGACAAAAAACAAAAAAAGAAGAAGAAGAATAAAAAAAGGAAATGAATGCCCCGCTGTGATGAACCATCTTCCTCGGCCTCAGACAGAGGCATTAGTTTGGGTTTGTGCTACAGTGTTCAACTGTTATTTCCAGGGAAGTAAAGTGATTTAGTAAATGTTGAACATCTGGTCAGTTCAAGAGAATATGGAAATCCACTTAGAGGAAATTAAAACAAATGGGGTGACCGGGTAATGATTTCATAAGCAATTTCCGACATTAGGATTTCTAATACTTCACAGGGAAAACACGTTTAGCTCTACACTTGTCTCATCTATCAATCACGCTTGTTGAGCGGCAAGAAGTATGTGCGACAGGGCACCAGCATGAGCTCGAGTGTTATCTACTGGGAAAAGAGAGAAAAATGCTTTTTTTTTTTCTTTTAAAGATCAGTTTCCTACGAGCATTTGTCTATTCCCCCTCCCCCCCTGCAGCCACCCTGGTGCCATCCTGGCAAAAGCTAAATGAATTAAACTCTCATTAAATATGCATTTCATTGTTAATCATCTGCAAGCGAAGAGGATTAGGTCGCAATTTGTGAAATGACATAAAATCTATCCCTCCTCAAAAATAGCCTCTTGAAATTGCATTAAACACAATAGTATGATCCATCAAACAGTCTTTTGAGCAAGAAAACGGGTAAATCAGTAAATCCATAAAAGAGATAAAATATGGACCTGTATATAATTCTCATAATACAAAGGCCATATGTTTGCCCCATCTGCTCATGCTAATGGATTTGTAAACACAAGAATCCACTCTATTTATTTCAACAGCTCTGTCAATGGGTAAAGAAGAAGGTACATCAAATTGGAGATCTATTGTATTGCATTAATTACCATCTAAGCCTTAAAATACTAAGTGGACGTGAAGGGTGTTTGGCCGTTATTAATTAATGCAGAGAAATTAAAAGCGCCTCCTTGTACAGCGTGCTACCTTATTTTATTTTTTTTCCTCATCAACCTTCATAGAAAACACGGCCGATGCTCATCATGAAAAATTGAAGGGAAAAGTCTCCTCAAATAACGAACTCGCCGAAATATCTGAAGCACACATAGAATTTTATAACAGAATAGGAGAGGGGAGCAGCAAGACTCTCAAGCCAAGGCTGTCAACTAGAGAGGAGCACAAAAAAAAAAAAAGATGTGCAACAAGAAAACAGTGAATATCCCGCTACGTCTGCTCCAACCAAACAGCTTAAACAGAAACTGAGCGAGAACAGTGGAGCGGAACACCAAGCTGTGATAACCTCCAACCTGCTTAGTGCTCAAATTCATTCCCATTCACCGGGCCCATTTAAAGTGCTCCACATTTGATTGTCCTCTCTCTGATTACATTTCACACAGAGGAAAGTTAGTACACAGAAAGGAACTATTCAAGGTTTAATGAAAATGTGTCGTCAATTCAGGTAAGAACCTTGACGGGAACGAGAGAGAGAGAGAGAGAAAAAAAGAGAGAGAGGGAAAAAAAAGAGAAAGAAATAAAAAAAAAAAAGAGCCTGGCTCAGGCACATCCTGGGTTTAAAAGTGTGTATTTCACAACTGCCAAGGTCACTGTGATCGCGACAGTCCACCCAGCGAGGTGTTGGTGTGGAGGACAATCCCCGCTATCTCCAAGGCTGCAGGCAACGTTGCCCATGTCATCCTCATGTTTTATTCATGCGAGTCATATTATGGCATTCACAGACCCAGATCAAAATCTGCTCTGGCAGAAATATTTAATATCATACCTACTACTCTACCCCTTCTCCATCTGGTTAGCCAGGACGAGAGAGAGAGAGAGAGAGAGAGAGAGAGAGAGAGAGAGAGAGAGAGAGAGAGAGAGAGAGAGAGAGAGAGAGAGCGAGAGAGAGCGGGGTAGGCAGCCTAGTTCAGCTCAGCCATGTTGGATTATTAAAAGTGAAGCTTTCAAAGAGGTCACTGCTCAGGGGAAAAAAAAAGAAAAAAAAAAACAGAAAAGAAAAGAAAAGAAGGGAGGGGGGGGAAAGCGGTAGCGTGCATCAATTATCTTGGAGTTTGTGGCAAAGTGAAGACTTGTCTTGTCGCATTTCCCTATGTGGCTGAGCCACAGAGAGGTCCTTGGCTGGCGTTGACATTTAGAAGCTGGTGACTTGTGGAAATCCCAGACTGTTTGTCAGGAAAAAAAAAAAAAAGAAATGGACAAAAGACCACACTGACTGCTTGCTGAAGTCCCTTCAGGCTTGAAATTCCTTCACAATGTCATTGACATAACTAGACACTGGCGTCCAGCTCTGTCACTCTAATTTTTCATTTCTGAACAACTTGTACTAATCAATACGTGCTTTACTGGCATCGCTGGAGGACAAAAGAGTAATTCCAATGATTCCCAACAATAAATATAGCACGCCGCCTGCATCCGGCCGCAGACTGGAGCAGTAATCATTTTGTGTCATGTTGCTTGCAAACCAGCGAGAGAGGAGGGAGGAGCACACGATCGCGTGGGAAGGAGCTTTTCAGTCCAGCTGACTGTATGAGACGGACAGAAAAGTATTTGGTCTGTTTCTTTGTAGCACTTAAATTGTAGCTGAGGATACACTGTGGCTCAGTGGCTGAACCAGGGTTCAAATCCCATTCAGACCTACAACCTTTTCTTTGTGGAGTCCAAAAACATGAGTGTGGTGTCGCACATTCACCTTGATCATTGATCAGAGGTTATTCAGTGTTTTAACATGAGTTTATGTGGCAGCTTGAATCCACAGTGTGACAAGAGAATCTGAAACATACACTTTTAGAGAATTAACTTGTGTTGTGCAACATGAATAGTGCTATGACTTTGCATGTTTATGTCAAAAAGCAACCTCTAAAGGGTCCCTAGGTGAGAGTGTGAGTAAATGGTGAGTGTGCATGTGTCTGTGACCTGCCCAGGGTTAATCATCATTTCATTTTCTAGTATTTCATTTCAATGCGCTTGTGAATCACTTTGTGACTGTCTGTCTGTGAAACGTGCTGCACATGAGCAGAGGAGCTGATGTCGGTCACGGCCTCTGGTGGAGGAGAACAGGCTAAAGGAAGTGTCGTCTGTCTGTTGTTTGCTAGTCGTGCTCTGGCTGCAGCAGAAGTATTCTTCCGGTGTTGGAAAAAGACGAGTCTCTCCCACTCCTACACATTATCTGCTTCCTTCAAATCTGTGTGAAGCACAATTCCATGAAACCCCCTCTCCACCCTCCTGTCCTCCTCCTCCTCCTCCTCCTCCGCCTCCTCCTCCCCCCACCTGCCTCCCTGTCTCTGCTCTGTGGTGGCGCAGGGAGAAGTGACATACCTTTGTTCATGTCAATCAGCTGCTTCTTCTTCTGCTGGCGCTCCTGCTTCTCGCGCTCGGCTTTCTCCTTCGCCAGCTTGGCTCTCTTGATCTTCTCCTCCATCTCCCTCTTCTTGTGGTTCTCCTTCACTGCTTCCTGATGAGGCACACACACACACACACATACACACACACTCAGATAAAATCCGAATCTGGCTCCTGCCACCACTATGCTTTAGTGTCTTCCCCACTGTATAAGTCTGCAGAAAGCAGCAGCATGCCATCAGCAAATTCTTATTCAGGGAGAGGTTTGATAGTAGGAGATAAGCTGCTGGGATAAACAATACATCATGCCTTGTGTATGGGCTTTTTAATACAAGCATATTTGTGTGTAAAGCCTCTGTGCTGCTTTACATATTTGCAATAATGCACACAGATGATTTGCTGTCAATAATACATCAACAGGCCACGCAGCACATGTATAAAAAAAGGGCAGATGATCTTCACACATATGTGACATGCTGGTATATTTCCACACCACTGCCGCGCCTCTCTCATGTAACCGCGCCCCCCCATATTGTCAGTCTCTGAGGAAAGGGGGGGGGGATATCTTCCTCCTCCTCCTCCTCCTTCGCCTCCTTCGTGACCGGCTGAAATGTCAGGAAGGAGTCAGAGAAAGAGAGATAATCAACGGTACGGATTCAGCCTTTACAAATGTGTCAGTTTGTTCCTTTGCCAGCAGAGAGTAAGATGCAACTGTGTGACCTTTGGAGACAACAAAATGTTCTCTCATCCCAGGCCTGTGGCGCAGCCCTTGACAGGAGCCATCATAGGTGTCAGTGTGTGTATGTGTATATGTGTGTGTGTGTGAGAGAGAGAGAGAGAGAGAGAGAGGGGGAGAGAGGGGAGAGAGGTCATATTCCATGTGTACACATGCATATGAGCCAGTGTGTGTCTGCACTGGAGTCCATTGGCATTCTTTGCACTTCTGCTCATCTGTGGTGTTTCCCCACCATTTATGTATGCATGTGTGCATGCATGCGTGTATGTGTGTGTGTGTGTGTGTGTGTGTGTGTGTGTGTGTGGCAGTAAGTGAAGGCATGGCCCGGTCTGTGCACTGATATAATAAGTGGCGACAGTCGCGCGCCCATCTAATGCCCCTGTGGTCCTGATGTGTGTGTGTGTGCCGTGTTGGCAGCTAAGACAGAGGGATTACAGGGATTGTGAGGAAGGAACAAGCAAAGAGCAGCTCATCATGCCAGTCAATAGTGTGGCTTTGCTCCATGTCCAAGGACACGGGCCCTTATTGTCACCGTCTCCTCGCTGGATGACAAGGGCAATGAAAGAAAGGCCAGCGAGCGAGTGAGCGAGCGAGCAAAAGAGAGAGAGCGAAAGAGAGAGGGAGAGAAGGGCAGGGGTAGTCAGGTTGGGGTGTTTATGTATTAGGTGCATTAATAAAGTGTAGGAAGATGTTTTGCTTTGTCAGCTCCTACACGTCGATGCACACTCAAAAGTCAAGTAGAGTTTATCACGGCATGGCGGCTGTGTAAACATCCAGCCAGGCTGTGTGGGGCCATCGACTGTGTGCTCTGTGACGCCCGTACCCACAGCACTGAAACGGTTAACCACGCATGACGGACAGCTCTGGCAGCACAGATCAAGCTGACAGGAGTCGGCTCATTTTGGAGGCGATATCCCTGCATTGCTCGACATGTACGGAATAAGTTGGGAGATAAATTATAATTATGCAGATTAGGAATAAAATCCTGCTGGCAAAACTTATTTTAAACAAACAACTAATTCTGACTGTAAACATGATTATACAACGCAATTATGGCGCTCTAATCACACGGCACCGCTAATTACCATAGCAACAAATATGTTTTCACTGATCTCTCATTTTTCTCTTCGCCATTCTCTTTGACGCCCCTAGTTTGCCGTTGGCAACGGCTGATTGTATCAGGTTGTCTCATTTTCTTGCCAACTGTGTATGCTGTAGGAGGACATACACAAGATAAACAATCCTCACGGGATCTGTTGTGGAGAGCCAGATTTAAATCTCGCCGGAAAATGAAACAAAAGATCAGATTCCTCACAAATGTTCTATATGAAATGCAACACCACTGAGAATTATTTGTAGGGAAAAAAACAAAAACGCAAACATCTCATTTTGTCTCTCATGCGCTCATCAAAGATCAAAGTGTAATATTTACAATATGATTTCAGGTCACCATGGAGACAAGTTATTTCTGGGCCTTACTCTCAACATTTTCCCATGGTGATAAGGATCGTATTAATCTACACCTATGATGAGTTTTGTACTTCTTATTGACATAAACAATGTATAAATGTGAAACAGACGTGTTATCCCACCACTGGAAGTGACACCTGAGTCTGCAAGTGTCATGAATAGAATTCCACTACCATAATAATAATAATAAAAGTGCTATTGTTTTTAGTTTGGATTCACACTCATTTGACACATGGATCACTTATAGCTTCTCTGGGTGGAATGCTCTTTGGTGCCCGTGGGAGGAGACTGGAGTAGAAAAAAGATAAAAAACAAACAACAAGATACCAGAGCCTCATTTCTATGGGAAAAAGCCTTCAAATAAACACGGACACCCTGCAGTCCAAAGGTCATGTTTATGGCTGGCTCTGTGCCCTACACTCACTTGGCTTCAGGTAATAAAACATGGCGCACATACTGGGCACATATTGCTCGAGGAATTATGTAAATTCAGAGTCTGCTCAGAAAAGAGTTATCACAAGTTGGACATTTTTATTTATTTATTTATTTTACACTGGAGCACCTGAAGGAGATGTGGCCGATATTTTGAAGTAGAGCTGTAAGAGGTATTTCTCCACAGCACAGTACTACTACAGCAAACTTCAGTATAGAAACAGACATGGAGATCTAAGTCATTGACTGTGGTGAGTGGAAATGCAGCATTGTTTATTTCAGTCTGTGAAAATATCACTATCAATGTCACTCTATAGCTTAGATATTTCCACTGCTTTATATTAGACCTTTAGCCAGACTCCTTTAACAAACACCCAAAAAAGTCATTCTGAGTTTGTGATAAAGAGGCATGAAAGGTAATGGACGTTTTCCACTGTTCACTGGTTAGTTTCTTACTTCTTACTTCTTACATACTTTTTTCGCTCGTACCTAAACTACAAACAGCGAAACTGAGTGAAGTAGCTGTGAGAGATAAACGACTGTGAGTATTAATATTTTGTCGACGGAGTCTGGTTGCTTTGAAGAGAGCGATATAACAACTTAGGGTGCTGCCTGTCTGTCTGATTGCAAAGGTAAAGTGGTGTTGCTGTTTCTAGGTGGGCAAATCTACCAAGGCCAACGCACTGACTGTTGATGAGTGCCTCGTGCCAGCCCTCTTCAGCATATCTGAACTAAGGCTTCAGTGCCAGGCGGGCCTACTGATGCGGCACATTCATGCTTTCAGTGCTCAAACAGGCTGCGACTTGAATTGTGTGGAGCTTATATACAGTACCCACTCTTGGATCCATACCTGCCTGGAAAAACTGAATACAATGTGCAATCCACAGGTCCAACATCCCTACTGTGGCCAGACGGCATTTTTCCCCCTTTCCAGGTCTGTTCTTTCAATAATTCATGGACTGTGTTTGCTGTTCTTCCCTGACCCTGCACAGCACAATACATCTCCCGCAGCATGCCCCCCCCCCCCCCCCCCCCCCCCATGCATACAAGTTTGCCACTCCAATGAGTATTTCCAACTGTTCAGTTGTGCCGGGCTGTCACACAGCGAGAGTGTCACTGCTATACCTCATTTGAATTTTACACACTACACTACAGCGCCCGGGCTTTAAGCAGCAAATGTGTTTATTGGCCATCTGTTACGCCGCGTGCCAGGATGTGAAGGGGTGGGTGGGGTGGTCGCTTGAAGAAGTTATAGGTTACAGATTGCGAGACTTCTGCTCTGCACTATACTGATGGGTGACCTCCAGAATGGCGAGATGCTTTAAAGAAAACGGGAAAAGAAACATGAGAGTGAGTCAGCGGTGAGGTGGTGGGAGAGCGGCACGGCCGTCTCCAGCATTATCAGCATGATTGTAACACTAATTGTCATATTGTGAAGGAATTAGCAAGCTTTAGAAATATCAAATGGGCTCAGAAGTGGACGGATGCACCCACACACACATACACGGAAAACACACAAATCAGCGTTCTAATCTCAGAGATGCTCTATCTTGCTATTTTGCAAGCCCGGCCTGGGTCTTTTGGTCTTATTAGAAAGTCACTCAATTAACAAGGAAGACTGTTAGCTCATCCCAGCCCATCTGCTGCACTTTGATAACTCATTAATGGAAAAATCCTCACCACACCCCCGCACCTCCTCCTTCTCACTGCCCCTGGTCAGGATTACACACACAGACCCTGCGATTGCATTTCACTCATACTCTATTTCAGAATATGGCAGTGGCATTAAATTAACAAATTGTCGGACTTTTCGAATACTGACTCCATGTGCTGAAATCAAATAAGATTTCATTGGCCACAGGAAAGAAAAAAAAAAGTAGGAGAATGGGATGGGAGAGAGGGAGGGGAAAGAGAATGAAACAGAATGAAAATAGAGTTAATGGATTCTCTTATCAGTTACATTCAGTTCTGTGAGGACTGTCTGTCAATGCGTTTACTCAAATGCCTCATGTCGGTCGGGTGCATTAAGCCCTTGATTTTTAGTAAAAGCAATTTAGGGTGACTGTATTGCAATGGAATTCTTTAATACTGCAGATGCTTTGTGCAGTGAATGCATTACACAGGGCAGAGCAACAGAGGGAAGTTAGCAGAGATATTTTGTCTGAGTCAAACAACTCAATGTCTCAATATTGAAATAAAAGTCTGAGGCGCACAGTGGATGACTCAAGAAGTTAAATTCGGGGCTCTTTCCTTTTCTTTTTTTTTCTTTCTTTGTGAATTATTAGCTGCCAAGACGTCATATTGTTCATTAGATTTCCCACTTGGAACAAGTCAGTGATGGTTAATGTGGGTCGACTTTGTCAGAGATAAATAACAAGCAGGCGTCTCACCAAAAAGCCACTTTGCTGACAAGAAAAACCGAGGAGCAAGCTGCAAAGCAGCCAGCTCAGTTGTTTTCACGGGATGGGGATATATATAAAAAAACAGCATTCAAGTCGAATCAACCATTGATTCCTTGTGCTCTGTGATTAGCCTTTCTGTCAGCAAAGTGAAGAGCCAAAAACTATAAATAATATCTGAAGAATATGGTGATTAAAGGATTGTTTTTATATGAATACATTAACTTACAAACCCTCCCCTCCACCATCCATTTCAACCGTAACACTTTATCCCGCTCACTTCCCTCCCCTTATCCATAGCAGGAAAGTTTAAATCAGTAATAAAATATTCATACGTAGCTATTTGCTTGAGAGAATAATTTATTTTCTTGGGTCGATGCCTCTTTTAGAGATATGCAAGTCTGGAATCCTTGAGGGAGCGCTGTGTTGTGTGTTGGTGCACTTTGATCAGCAGGAATGAAAAGTTGGTTTCAGATGCGGATCATGGCGAGGAGGATCCACACGCAGGAACTTTGTGATTCACGTTAATAGATAGATACAGTCTGCGCCGTGGCGTCCTTCAGGGGGCGTGGCCTCGAGTTCATGTTAAAAGAACCACAAACGCACCCCTCCTCCCCCCCCGTTGGAAATAATGTGAAAACACTGAGTTTTTTTTAAGATGGAATCCTAATGTTTACAAGCTGTAATGGCTCCACACTGATGGCATGCTGCAGTCAGGGAGTGGGTTTTATTTTAACTGCCTGGATTATGATTATGTCCTTCACGTCTGACCTGGAGGAATCATAATGACAGTGGTGGGAGAGAAGCATAAACTGCAGAAGGTGGAAAAGCGAAAAAAACCCGAAACACATTTCTCTACTCTCAAAACAAAACAGCCCTGCCGACCCTATCCCTCCCTTGAGTATATGCATAGAGATTTTTATTGTGCAGAACGTGATGTGATAGTGATTTTTAACCTTTTACATACTAAATATCACCATGATGAAAATGTGTGGTCAGTTATCTTTGACCTTTTCACCATCCAGGTGAAAATTGAATTGTCCAATGAAAGTAAATGACTTTTTCTTTTTTAAATAAATTCACTTAAGACATGAATTAGAATAGGACAGACATTCTTGGACAGACGTGCTAGAAACTGGAAATCTTTAAGAAAGCAATGAATTCAAGTCTGAATATTTTGGCATTTCCAGCAGCCCTAATTTTAACAGTCTTACAATCTATACTATTTCATACGCTTAAATGTCATTTGTAAAAGCTATTATTTGTATCTTTATGTATCCTTCTGTTGTACTGTAAAGCACTGAGGCTGTCCATCACATGTAAGTTACTTTGGTTAAAAGCAAAATGAGTAAATGAAAATGTAATGCATCGATAGAAAAGGGACAAAATGGATTCTAGCCTTGTGAAAGTCTGATAAAGCTGCATAAATGTTCAAGACTCAAAGTCTGCTCTAATCGCTCACACGCTGGGTATGTGGAATATGCCTGTGTGGGCACTGGCTTCAGGTTGACTTTGTGTGTGTGTGTGTGTGTGTGTGTGTGTGTGTGTGTGTGCGGTTGTCTGAAGAGTGTCTGAAGAGTGAACTTCTCGTGAACATGCACACGCAGAGCTCACAGTTTGCACTCACCACGAAGAGCATGCGGAAGTTGGCCAGTTCTCCGAAGAAATCCTCCACGCTGACCGAGTGAGGGTCGAAGGCGAAGTAGCTGCCGATGCTCTCGTAGAGTTTCTGCATGTTCTTGTGCATCGTGGAAAGTTTCTCGTACTGCTCCCGGGCATGTTTGCAGAAGCCGTGGGAAAGGAAGAGTCAAGGGAAATGAAGGAGAGAACACATCTTCTGTGCACACAGACTTTAAAAGCTACTGCAATCAGCTATATAGCAACACCTTGGTACAGGTTTATCTGGGGGGGGGGGGGGGGGGGGGGGGGGGGGGGGGCATTGGAAGAAATGATCACTTCAGATGCTTTATAGCACTGGAAAAGCCCACCCATGTCAAGGTCAGCATAACAAAGCATTGGATAAAGAAGGGTCGCAGACAATCTAATGTGCCATTACAATAACCTCTCCAACTCACTCTGGAGTCAATGGCATAGCGAGCTAATAGCTGCAGCCCTGGAGTAATGGAAAGGTGTTTTGTAGTCAGCAGCATGACACAGATGGTTGCGGGAAAAGCTGATTGCAGTCATTGTTCTATTGTTTCTCCCAACAACAGTGGGGTCAGGTTGTTGTGAACCTCACAGCTCACGTCGCTCTGTGTAATTCACTGAACAGGCGGAGCACTTTTCTCCCGGTGAATGGCTATTGACAGGCGGCATCAGTTAAGCATTATCACAGCAGCCACTGACCTCATGGAGACTACGCTCGGACACTCCAAGACTTCACACACTCTCACACACACACACACACACTCTAAACAGCTTGTATACGCATGCATGCTCATGCTTGCAAACACAATCGGAAACGGGAGGAAGCGAAAACACTCCAGCAGCTAGAGCAGAGCTCTCCATATATCAGCCATGGTGTCCGACACCTGCTAAGTCTTCACTCGTTTTCATCCTCTACAGTGATGACGGCTACCATAATAGCTGCCGTAGCTCACCGCCTATCGCTACCCTGTAGAATGAAATCATTGCAGGATTTTGTTTTATTTCCCCAGCGCTGGCCACGGCTCTGATGGTTATCACAGGACCGTAAGTGATATCATTTGTGTGTACAGTGTGATTAAATGGGCGAAACAACAACAAGTGCGATATTTCCTCATTATCTGGACTATTTGGGCAATAACTTAGTGAATGACTTCGCTCGGGGGCTGCACTTAACAGGAGGTCGGTGAAGCCTACGTGTATTATTAGACAAAAGAGAGATATGAACCCCAAACTGTCCCTGATGATGCAGTATAAGAGCATGAATGGGCGGATGTGACTTGTTCTTTTGAAGCTCTTGGAAGACTAGAAAACTGCTCAATAGAAACCAGTCTACCATTTTACTCGAGGCTTATCTCGAGGCTTTGTCGGCCTCTCTCTGATTAAAAAGTTTGACTGACCTTTTGTTTCTTCACATCTTGACAAATCGCCCGGTTACAAATGTTTCTTTTCCAAATCAAACAATCAATATCCAGCACAACTAAACTAATTGTACTAAAATCCAAACTCTTCCTTGAGACTATTTTTGTGTCAGTTGTCCAATTAATGAGTCGATGGTCTCTGGTTGCAATTTGTGTTCTTCCTCAAAGAAAAAATATCAGATCACAAAAAAAAACAGTTATCAGTTTACCTGCTAAATCAGAACGAATGCATGTTTTTTTGTTTTTTTACATGTTGTCATACTACTGGCTCATTCTCATGTGTTTTTTCTCCCAGTTCACCTAATAGTAAATAAGCTGTTGTGGCTTCAGTCCAGTAATAAGGACCGTGACTCAGATTTAACTGGGTTTCTTCCGGCTGGCTTTGCCTGCCGAGGCGGCGGCTCCTTGTTCTCTGCTTCATGGGTACAGTTACGAGCAATTAGGGCTCGTATGCAGTCACCTTGGCAACATACACGCAGGCTGGTACAATATGTGGCCTGAGCACAGTCATCAGGATATTGCTCTTTGTGATCTCGCTGTCATTATAACCACAAGCCGCTATTTTTCCAAGCTGCCATTTACGCACTGATTGTTTGCTCTGCGACTTGGGCAGACATCTGTATGGAGGTCCAGGGATTGCTCTGTGTCCTGAGGCATTCTGCTTCCAAGTGTGTATAAATAAAACATCCACATGCGGCCGTCCGCGTATGATGTATCGGTGCAGGTGTATGCTGTGTGCTCACATGTAAGCCTGTATGTGTCGAGGAGGTGGAGGAACAGCACCATAGCGTGAGGCTGCTTGGTTCACCTCCCTGCAAGATATGTGTTTTTACCAACAAGAAAAAAAGGAAAAAAAAAACACGGCCACCATGGCACAGTCCAGGTTAGCAGCAAGCCCACACACGGACCCGTTGGATGGACTCATCTTTCTGTCTTTCCTCCTCCTCCTCCCCTCTGTCTCTTTCTCCTTGTCTGCCCGGACCTGATTTATCCCCTTTGCTTCTGTCAGGCTGCCTTTATCTCTTCTTTTGTCCACCTCCCCCTCACTCCACTACTTGTGTGTGGAAAAACTCGGGGGCCCGGCAGATTGATGTAAAAGTAAAACTTTGCCAAGTAAAGATATGTTTTCAACATCCAAAAACTCCAGGCAGATCCGTGCTGTATTGGAGCTGCATTTGTTTGGTTAATGTTGAAAATGATCACTTGTAAGGAGAGGGAGGTAAAAAAAAAGTAAAAACACATCCCTTTCTGGGGACCAATCTACTGTGAACAACACCATATGCTGCAGAGTCATTTATTAGTGAAACTGAACCTCTGTGCTCAACCCGAAAACACTGCTGCAGTCAGTTTCGAGTGGTAGGCCCGAACTTAATTTAAAATGCCTCCTGGCAACAATGCCTAATTGGTCAGAATGGGAAATTGACTCAAAAAAGATAAAACGATAATTGGAAAATCACGACAACCGTGCGTATTCGCAAGGACGGAATAGAAAGAATCGGCATCAGATCCGAGACAACAAGTGTCAATTTAGCAGCTGGAGACATGTTAATCATGTCGGGCTTATTAACAACATTTAGATACAATATTGATTCCAGTCTGAGTCCAACGGAGCCTGCAGCTCAGGAAACGTTCAGGCCACAACTGGTGCCTTCCTCCTGGAGGGGTCATTAAAAAACATGGAGGCAGTGGTTACTTTTGGTGCTTGTTGTGGCTTGTGGCTCTCTGTTACTTTTTCAACCCTCCTCCTCCTCCTCCTCCTCCTCCTCCTCCGTTTCAGCCTCTCTCGCTCTCTCACTCACACACACACACACACACACACAAATACACTTGTATGCACATGCACAGTGGTGGATGTGTCCCGCTGGGGACTGGACTGAGGCTGGCTGGGCTTTTGCTCCTTGTATTTCCACATCAAAGACATGTCATATTGATGGGGCCTGACACACATTATCCTGCAGCAACACAACCGGTATGGGAGAGCCTTCATCAAACACGCATAGAGCTGCAGAATGAACAGGCACACACACACACACACACACACACACACACTCACAGATATATATATATATAGAACGCGCGCGCAGGGCCAGTTTTTGTCTCTCTGTCAGGTTGTCTGTTATTCCTTTCACTCCTTTAGTTTCTCACAGTCATCGCCGCCTTTATTGTCTCTCCTTCTACAAAGATAAATCTTTCTCTTCTACTTCTTTCCCCTTTCTTCCTGTCCACCGCTGCCTCTTTCAAACACGTTCCTTTTATAATTCTCTTTCTACATTTCCCCTTGATATTCTCTCCATTAAATTCTCTCGCTCAGACGCCGACTCCCCTTCCTTTCCTCTCCTCCCTCCCTCCCTCCCTCCCCGCTCGCAGTGAACTTTTCAGAAGTGCTGCTGTGTTGCTGCCCGTCTGAGCCGTGTCTGGTTTGGGGTTGGAGCCGGAGCAGGGAGCAAGGAGCAGAGGCGATGGGTCTCAAGGTAAAACACCGCGCAGCCTTTGCTCGCCCCGGCTCTGTTTGCGAGCCTCTGCTCTCCTCCTCCAGCCGTCCGCTGGGATGTGCTACCGCCTGCACTTCCTGAGCACTGAAGCTCACCAACGCCTGGCTCCGAGGCCTGAGGGCTGCACATATCTGTGGTCTGATTACAGGATTTTATGCTAATGATCAGATCAGAATGTTCAGTTCGCAAGCTCGGGCTGGAAATTACTTTTAAAGAGTGTTTTATCAACTGGAGCTGGAACAACTGTAGGATAAACAACAATAGACCGTATATAATTCACACTAAAGCTGATCTGGCAAGACTTCAGTTCAGGGTTCCCAGTATTCTTTGTAATCATTCTGCAGGACATTTTCATCTGCTAAAGTGTGAGTACTGTGCCATAATACAGTATTAATATATCTCCACATGCCCCCCAGACTTTTTAGATTGTACTATTCTATGGCTGTACCTTGAATTTTGTACATTTTCTTTGATTGTTTTCATGATAATTACTCTCCTGCACCTAGATTTAAAAGATATTCTGTCTGTGGCTACAACATGTCCAAAAGAAATCTCTTACATGCTCAGAAATTCTGAGTAGTCTACATGCTATGTATGCACAAAACCTTTGAAATGATCTGAGTACTAACAGGGTAGAGAGAAGCAGAAGAGGGAGAAATAGTTTTCCAGAACATTTTCAGTTTTTCCAGAATATTTAACTTTTTCTTTCATTATCCACATCTGGAAAGTCATGGCTACAATTTACTGAAAAAATGATCTCTTAAGAGCTTATAAATCATGGCTAATTTACATGCTATGCATGCGCAAACGCTCTTAACCACAAGAGAAGAGAAGCAGAGGAGGGAGAAATCATTTTCTAAGATGACATTTAACTTTTTCAGTCACTAATTTTCCAGGTTTTCCAGGAACCAGGTCTGACTCACACAGGTGAGCTGTGACGTCAGTGGCAGAGCTCTGCTAGTTAGCGTTTTTATCTCTCTCTCTCTCTCTTACTCTCTGTCGCCCTCTCAAAACTCTCACGGGTGCCAAAACCCGCCCTGTCCTTGTAAAAAAAATCTAGAATTAGTCCTTTGTCCTGCCGTAGTGTCCCCATGGCTGTGTTTAATCAGTCACTTCTCTGTGCGTCTGACGTGCCAGAGAGCGTACATTTGACATCAGTAAGCTGCGATTAAGGCCGCTCGCTTTTAACGGTGCAGAGCAACAACAAAATCATATCCAAGTCTGACTTACCCCAGATGTAAAATGAAGAAGAAGTTGTTTTTTTTTCTCTCTGAGCTAGACTTTATTCAGTTTGCAATAAAAATAAAATCATAGAAAGAGGAGAAAAATCCATTTAGGAGGGAAAAATTACATTGAAACAGTCTTCACAATGGCCACCTATGAGGATGGCAATAAATTACCTGGTTTGTTTACCTGTGCGCATGAGAGAGTTATTAAAGTGCTGCATAAAATCCTACAGTGGGGGCCCAAAAAGCCTCCTTAATAAATCTCCTGTAACCTAGTTGCATTAATGTTTATTTAATGCTTTTCCTGTGCTTGCTGGCCCCTCAATCCAAGGCCCCACACTAAGCCTGCTTTTCTCCAAACCCCACCATCCCTGCCCCCTTTATCCCCACACCCAGTGCCAACAGCCCCTGTGGGCCAAATTACACCAAAGCTGCTCACTGACTGGACACAACCCATCATGTTGAGAGTGAGAGCGGGATGAGAGCGGGATGAAGGAATTGAGTGCAGTGGCAGGGCATCGAGAGAGAGAGAGAGAGAGAGAGAACACAGAATATTAGATGTAAAAAAAAAAGCTTGCTAAAAATCTCTGGTTGAATGCAACAGCACATATTTTCTATAATAAATCTAACATTCTTTGTGTTGGCCTCCTGATTCTTTTATTCAGAAAAGTTCACATTTTGTGCTGGCATGGCTTTTCCCCAACTCTGCACAGCGGAGACTGAAATAGGAGAATAAGCCGGCAAAAGGAACTCAAAAAAAAAAAAAGTTTCATTAACACAGTGTTATTAGGCTTACAGTGATCTTTTTTCCCCCATTAGCCGAGAACCGGCGATATAGAATTCCTCTACACACTTTGTCAGGTCTGTAACTGAGGAGGACGCGACGAGCAGAGGAATGTCCGCGGGCTGAGAGGGAACGAGGCCGACTGTGTCCTGAGTCGGGCCTGGGCACAGACACCGGGGCTCTCAGAGGGAATTAGTAAAGCAGCCAGCTGGAGGAAATTGGGAGGTGACCTGATGCTGTGGTGGAGGGATGGAGGGAGGGGGTGTGAGGGAGGGAGGGAGGGAGGAGGAAAAGGGAGGAGCTGCCAAAATTTAAGGAGGGCAGTATATTTTATGTTTAAAGGTATAAATCAAAGTCACATTTCTGAATGTACCGAATAAAAAAAAACATGTGCTCCGATTTCATTTTCAGACATGATTGATGTCCGGGGCAGCACAGTCGGTCCAGATGTTTGAGTTTCATACGCTCAAACAACAAGTCTATCCATCCAAACACACACACAGGGCACTCACTCTTACACCAGTTTAGAGTCTCCAGTCGGCATGAATGCATGTTGTGGGACCATGGGAGGTAACCTGAGTACCTGGAGAAATCCCACAGGAGACCATACAAACTCCACGGAGCAAAGGGTGGAGTTCACCAATCCACCTAGTCGCCTCCAACCAGGGGAGCAGCTCTCACAGAGCGACTGTGAGGCGAGTCAGACAGCTGTATTCAGCACGTTCACGTTGTCAGAGCCAAAGTGTTAACACGCTGATGCTTTGTAAGATAATCTGTACGACTTTTCCTTCTCTTTCTGCAATTTGGTTAAACAAAAGTACAGCATCAGCAATGTTACAGCGATTCATCTTGTGACAGTGATCCGTGCCAAATATCGAAGCCATCTATCCCGCGGTTATCTCGACGTTTCCCTCCAACTCAAATTTGTCAACTTCACTGCAGAGTTAAAGGGAAAAAGCCGGAGGGGGCAGGGAAGCATTAACGCCTGAGAGTTAGATTATGTGACTGGACCGACGGCTGCAACCATTTTGCCTTTCTGTTGATATTTTGCTTTTAGTGACTGACTTACATATTGGTCAACATTGTCATTTGGAGAGTCCTGCTGCAGCCGAGGCTGATAAGACCAGCTCCAGAATGAGCTCTTGGAGCACAAAAACGGGCCGCGTCTTCTTTGAACAAAACAGCCAAGCGGCGTTTCTGAAACGATTTAACACCGCTTTGGAAAACACAAAAAAAAAAGTTAATACGCCAAAATTAAAAAGAAAGAGAAAAGAACAGGAGACAATGTGTTTTGGGGGGCCTCTACAATCTTGGCTCGTGTGTAATGGGAGCCTGTTTGTTGTGCGCAAGAATAAAGGATTCGAGTCAGGTTCATTTCACATGGTGAAAATAATTAAATCTGCTGAATGCCTTAGTGAAACAATGCTCTCTGAAAATTGCTGGACTTTGTCCAAAGTAATCAAAACAACACCTTGGATGAAAATCAACGGTGTGCCATCATGAAACACTACGCCATTGATCCATCTCTGTCACACACACCGACTAACCCACATACACACACTCACTCACAAACTGTCTCTTCTTTTCCCCCCGCCTTACTCTCAGTTGGATTACAGAAGGTGCCAACAGGGTGGTGATTATTCGATGCCATCTCCCGCCCCTTCACAAAATGTAATTAATGTAATACTTGAGCGTGCTGCTGCAGCCATCACGCCGCTCGCTGTGTCTCCTTAAGGTCACCACGTAATCAAAATCTTATGTAATTTCTCAAATATTCCATTTATCCATCTTGTTTTGTGCATTTCTACACAAAGAGTGCCTGAGCCATATAGGCAGATACACACACACACACACACATATATATATATTTAATAACTGAGAGCGATGTGTTTTTCACACATCAGAGACCTGGTGAATTATATTACCGCTTTGACATGGGGTCACGACCTTTCCCTCTCCCTACACTCCTCTCCATCATCTCCTCTACAGCGCCCTACATCATTTCTCTCTTGAAATTAAAAGCCAGATTTGATGTCAATTTCACTGTCAATTTATTCTACCCGCCCGTCCCTGAAATATTTATACGCGTAGAGAGGAAGGTTGCCTGTGCTTAAGCATTCAAAGCTCTTCACTACAGCACCCAGCTGGTGTTGGAGCAGCCCGTGCAGGGGAGGGACTGCTGGGTGTAATGACTACATCTGATAAAGGAAAAGGGACTATATAAATTAGATATGAGTGGATTAGGTCCATGGGAATGACCTGTTGAATCATGGATAGGCTATAAAGAAAAGGGGAGCCAGTGCAGGGGGAAAAAATCATTTGGTGTCCACTATAATGGCACCGGTGAGCGACTGTATGTGAATAGAAGATGGCCCCATTAAACACACACACACACACACACACACACACAGCCATAAACACAGAGCCACATTTTTTTCAATATCTTTGATAACCTTTCACGGTTGCTGTCGTCCTTTCATTTTCATTCCGAGCGATCTCGTGTCACATCGACGCCCGAGGGAGCCCGAGCATCCCGGTGTAATTTCACAGAGAGGGGAACATGACAATGCAAATCCGCTGTGTTTACAATGTTCATACTTGTCAAACTGTGAAAGGTCAAGTCTCTTGCTCACCCCTCCCACTCCACACCCCCGCCTCCAGATGCCTATCTAATCGGCACCAGCATCAATCCATACCTCTGACATGCTAGTATGAGAGACCAGTATGTGGAAAAAAAAGATATATATATATATATATATAAATACCACACAGATAAGAATCTGATTGGGCAGATTTTACACAATGAAAATTTGGGATAAGTGCAAGTGAAAAAGTAAAAAAAAAACCATTCAACTCTCAGATTTCAGTGGTATATAGTGTTGCAAGATCATTGATTTGCTCTTCAATGGAAGACCTTCCCCCCACCCTCTCAACGAAGGGTGGGAAAATGAACACACTTCTCTGGTTCACAGTCACACGTGCTTCCGGTTGCATTATTCAGGCCTGCTCAGAGGCATTAGCTGCACACCTTCACACAGCGGAATAACACACAGCCTTCCATTGTCAACGCAGCCCAACGCTGCAGCTCCCATTGATGCCGCATCGCGTCTCATTAACATTGCCCCACTTTCTGACCTGACCCGCCTCACTCCCCGGTAATATATTATAACACCGGAACGCACACGCTGCACTGCACCTCTAGCTTCCTCCCTCCACGGTGGAGGAAAGTTTGGATGTTTCCTCACGGCGCAATCAATTGCGAAAGATTTGTCCGGCTCTGCTGCAGAGGCAGTACAAAGGCTGTGTGGGACGAGCGGAGCGGGCTGGGGCGCTTTCCTGCACATGCCACGTCTGCGTACTTCTATGCCACGACGACAGTGATGAATCACACCCGGCGCGCTGCACTTGTTGTTTGCTGCCGCCGTTCTGTCTCTCTCTCTGTCTCGCCTCTTTGTTTTAGCCGTCTTTATCGGCCTGTAACGAGACTTTTGCAAAAGTCGCATTGAAATAGAGATCACTCGGCGACCTGCCTGTTTTCCACCTGCTCACACCCACTGCATCAGTGTTACATCCATGCCACAGTCGGGCGGCTTCTTTTTCTAGGGGACTATTTTGGTCTTATTTCTGCTGATGTGGCTCATTAAAGCGAGGGTATGATAAGCCTGAAAAGACCCCGAATTATAAAAAAAAGATGCCTCAATTTGCTGCAGTGTTATTTTTTACCAAGACATGAATCTCTGGAGCTTCAGTCTGTCACCAATATGCAGCGACGCTTTTATTTTATTCACACGTCATTAAAATTCAGTAAAGCAGACACATTACACATGAAATCTTAAAACGCTTGCATCTACAGTACAGTTCTGCTCCTGTCTGTCTGCCCCATCCGTCTGGTTGCAACAAAAGCAAAACAATGCAAATGGCTGCGCCACGCGGCGCTCCGTGAGTGACAAACGACAAGCGCCTGAATCATCGCGAGGAGGTAAACATCTTCTTTACACTCTGAGGACGGCTGCAGCTTTGAACCAATAAAGGAAAGGTATGAAAAGGGGCCATTTAACCCAGGTTTGCTCACACCGCGCCGAGATCACATCTTCTCCCTGTGATCACTGTGCATAAAGCTGGAAATGGGAGCTCTTAGGTGGCCACTTAATGTCTGCCTTTTTGTACAGACCAGTAATCAAGACTGGCGGTGCAGTTAGCAAATGGACATCATGTCGAGCAGCCTTTGATGTTTGCCTCCGGACTGCTGTTTTAAATGTCAGTGGATTAGCCTGCCTCGCTGCTGCACCACTCCAGTCTGCAGCCCTGCCCAAGTCAACAGCAGAAGGCCCCAGCTTTGTGCTTCTTGATATTATGCAAATTACGCTCCTATACTGTAAATTATGATGAAATCAAGCATTGTTCTAACATAGGAGGGAGAGCAAGGGTTAGCCGCTGGATATGGAGAATATTATCGCAGCAACCCACAACAAAGACTGATTTATTCTAATCAATGGGCTGCACGAGAAAGCAGAGACATCCAAGGCAGCGCAAGGTCACCGGCACAATTTCACAAGCAAATCATTAAAATCCACGAATGAAATGAAAATCAGTCTCTCAATCACCTCACTTAGTTATTGGAAATGTCATGATCAACCGTCTCGTAGCATTCCGGGACACGGGTCATGTTCGGATGCGTTTGTAGCTTCCAGCGGCCCACACAAAACAACAAAGAATTGTAGACTTGTAGGAACTGGATTCTTGAAGATGTTTCTCTTGTCACCTAAGATGCTGTGAAGCCCAGGGTTCAACCTCTGGGGAGTCGTTAGCGTAGCCACTGTGAGAAGCAGGTCAGCTCTGTGCGTAGTGGTAGTGGAAATTGGCTGATTTCATTACCTTTATTTTTTATTGTACATAGTTATACTGTGTTCCATTCTCACCAATATTAGCTATAGCTATGCTCAGGAGCTTTGAAAACTGCAATAGACAGTGAAACAAAATGCTGGGCCTTAATCCTGGGTTCCCCCAATACCCCATCAGAAGTGAAGAAGCCTCTTGGATGAGAGGTGAAACGTCCTGCCACGACTCTGTAACCCTCTCTATGACTCTATGACAGAGATTTTTTTGTGCTTTGTTGCTTCACCAGCTAAAAAGGTGGAGATGAGGAAAAAATGGTGGCGGAAGTGAGAGAGGAGACAGACAAACAGACCCAGGGAGAGAGACAGACCAGAGAGAGGGAGAGGGGGGAGACTGTATATTGATCAGATTCCTTCAGTCCCACCACTGGCCCAGCAGCAAGCGTGACAGAGTACAGCTCCATTCAATAGCCTTATCATTACCACAGCACAAACCCATTCAGCAGGTCAGCCTGTTTGGCCCCTGGTTCAGTGTGTGTGTGTGTGTGTGTGTTTGTGTGTGTGTGTGTTTGAGTGTGCGTGCATGCGTGTTTGTGTTGGTGCAAGCACAGGGGAGGAGGTGGATATAAAAAGAAAGGGATGGGCGGGGGGGATTTCGATTCTTTTAAGCCAATGAATCCCATTATAAGACCACTTACAGCACATTTCTTTGTTCAGAACACTTTCGGCCTAATGAAGTGTCCTAAGAGTGGAGTTGGAAGTTAAAAAGAAGATGCTATCCAGCAGGGTGTGAAGTTATCGGGGGAGAAAGCCACTTGCAAAGTCAGAGCAAAGCAGCTGATGCTAAACAAAGTTTGCTCTGTGGATCTGAAGTTGAAGCCGTGCAAGTTAAACTGACCTCAAGACGGACCTCAGAGTATAATCACAGGCTCGGTTTCCTGGGGCCAGACTGCGGCGCTCTGTGACGGACGTGCTGCAAATGGCACTCACTCAACGGGCAGAGACGCACGGCACTGAGAAATTCAAGCAATCAGTGCTGAAACATTAAGCCTAAGTTGCTTTAAATGCAAAAGGACAATCTCCTCCTTTATTAGATTACAGTCAGACATGACTGGCAGAAGTAGCTGTCAAAGACGGCAGAGCTGCAGGAGGAGGAGGAGGAGGAGGAGGAGGAGGGGGAGATGCAGACCAGCGAGGAAGGAATAATGGAGCCGTCTCCATTGGCAACGCAGTGGCACAGAGACTATTTTTAGCAAATTAATTTAAGGCTCTAAATAATTAACTGATAATTATCTGGCAATCAAGAGTAAGATAAAATGATCTCCCCAAGAGCTTCTTTGTCATGTGGCTCAGCGGGCGGACACAGGAGCTTTGTGTGACTCTCCAGTCAAGAAAAGAAAAAAACTGCTGGGTGTCACGGTGCAGAGAGAGGAACGAGAGAAAAAAACAGGGAGTTGATGGGGAGGGGGTACTGTAAGATACACTCGCTAGAAGGCAAATGGATTTGCCAATGATTAGTGCCTAATGAGTGACAGAAAACTGGCACTTGCAATCGTTTGTTTGTGGAATAATAGATGTGTGTGTAGCAGCTGTCTCACATGTGTTTGCCTCACACACACACACACACACACACACACACATATGCAGGCGCGTGTGTGAACGTAAACAGCCACGGAGGCCATGGATGACGCAAGGATTCCTGAGACGTTGGCTTGCAGAGAGACTCAACAGCTGGGCTGGGGAACGACGCGGCGTCGCTCCTCCGTTTCCAACCGACGCAAAACGAAGCGGTGACGGCTGTCGCTGGCTGAGCCGCAACGCCGCAGAAAAGTTTGCCGGTTCGCCACTGTGGATGTTTTGTATCCGAGTTTGGTTATCTCCAAAAGCTGACCCTGACAACACTCCCTCTGAAGAGAGAGAGAGAGAGAGAGAGAGAGAGCACCGACAAGCAGTTGATGAACTGCCTCTGGCTATTTGTGTGTCTGTGTCTGTGTGTGTGTGTGTGTGTTTGTGTGTGTGTGTGTGTGTGTCCTCCAACCTGTAAAAGTAAAAGTACTTTCATTGCCAGTTCATCTCCTTCTCGCCGAGCTCTCCCTTTCCCCTTCTTGTCTTCATCTCTCTCGCTTCAGATTCCTCGTTTGCTCCTCTGGATTGACCAGCGGAGACTCAAACAGGCCCGGCTGTCAAACAAACTATGCAAATCTGTCTCTCCGTCCTTTCTTTTTTATTTTCTTCACCCGCCGTTTCCTCGCAGCCCCTTTAACTCACAGCACTTCACGCTGTGCATTTAATTGCAAAAAAAAAGAAAAAAAACGCATGTGTCTGGTACCTGTCCACCTGACGGCTGATTTTAATATTAAAAAAAAAGAAAAAAAAAGTGAAAACAGCCCAAAAAAGAAAAATCCCCCACACTGGAATGTAATGTTTACGGACAACAAACAACAATTTGTGCTGAGATAATAGTCATGTGTTAATTAGTGACGACGCGCCACACATGTTTGCATACTTTGTCCTTTTTCGAGGTTTTTTTTCGGATGGGTTTTTCAGAGGGGCGCAATTAGCTGGAAGGTGTGACACGCTCTGGAGAGAGCTGAGGTTGACAGGCCTACCTAGCCTCCCCGCCGCGCAACCTTTTATAAAATCAATGCCACCACTAAACACAACTCTCCCCTGTGGAGCCAGGCCCTGTTACAGCCTCCTTCCCTTTTTCTGGCGCCGGGGAGGAAAACACAGAGAAACAGATAAATTAGAGCCTGCAGCCCGTCGACTACTGCCGAGTGACAACAGTACTGTCAGTAATATTAAACAAAAGCTATTCTTTCATTATTGAAACAAGAGCCCCTGCATTTAAACTTCACTTTCTTCAGCCAATTATATTTTCTTTTCTCCACAGAAAGGCAGCGCTCTCCGTGAAAATCATTGTTATCGGGCAGATTGGTTGTCGATGGGTGACATTACAAGAAAAAAAAAAGGGAAAAAAGGTTTCGGTGGCTTTGTACACATCCAAGAACAGGATCTCAACAGCGCCGAAGAAAACATTTGTTAACATTATCTCCGCTCTGATACATGAATTGTTCACGCTCAAAAAATACTGCGAGACATAAATATTATCACAAAGTGAACAAAGAGGAGCTCGAGAGAAGGGGAAGAAAGGGATGTTACTGTAGAGTAAACAGACATTCCACTTATTGTTTTTGTCTTTTCACTTCGCACCTCGAGGAAGGAGCTCGCACAGCCTCCTCTCCCAACACAAATTAAGAGAGACGTGGACTTTGGTCACTCGTTGGTGGAAGACGGAAGCGAAGCCAGACGCCTTTGCATGCAAACACAACACCCATCCATTTGTTCAGAGACAGTACAAACCAAAAGAGAAGAGTTTCTTCTTCTTTTTGTATCTGCATCACTCCACATGCAGCCTGGCTGTGCTACCTGCTACTCCTGCTACATACACTAGCATCAGGGCTGCACTCATTTGGCAGTCTGTTGCTCTAATTTGCATCAGATTACATGCCCGCAGAGGCAAAGTCTTCCTAATGGGAAGCATCACCCACTGCAGGTGGCAAGGGTAGGAAAAGGAAAAAATAAAAATGTGACTGAGGGACACGGGAATGATCTGCCACCTCTAATACTAACTGCTCATTGGCTGATAGCTGCCCTGATGACATCTATCTGTGCTGTGAGATTTCATTTCCAACCCCTGAATCTCTGTCTATTATCCGCCCCATTCCACATTGTGGTTACATTAACCCAGTTATTTTCCGAATTACATTCTGACATTTTTTTTTCTCTCTTTTCCCAGCAAAATGTCACCTGAAGCCTCCTAGGAGCTGATAGGCCACTGCAGAGGCATGTCAATAGAAAGCAGCCATCGCTCCACCTGCGCTCTCCAGGTGTCTTAAAGCACAGGATGTGAGGTACCGTGTGTTTTTAACGAGACTAAACGCAGCCCACCCTCTTTGTGTGTGTGCGCAGGAGGGGGTGTGTGGGTGTGGGAGGGTGGGTTGGCGTGTGGTATCGAGCAGGGGAACAATCTATATCAGTCATTAAAATGCAAATGTGTTTACCAAGTCTAGCTTTGATGCCGCGCTAATAACAAGCAGTGGGGAACAATCATGAATCAAACTTGTGTAGCGACCTACTGAACGCACGCCGACGCCATGTAATGAAACAAGAGCTGAAATAAGAGCAGTTTCAACAGTCAATACAGAAATCCCGTCATTATCTGAGGACGCGAAACAGGGAATTAAGCAGCAAGTGATGACGCTGGCGCAATTCCAATGCCGCATTTCAAAGGAAACCTAGTTTCCACGTCCCGGATTGAAGACGACTACTGCAAGAGAGCCGTATTGGAAACGCCTGCGTGCTCGGCAAATAAACATGTCTAAAAGCAGTGCACCTGTTTATGCATTGTAATCCAATGCAGCTGGGTAGACTTTGCAGGTTGCCACTGCCTCTAGTAAGGCATAGAAATAACAACCGGCGTTTTTGTGAGAGGACTTACGTAACTCAAGGCCTGCGTTCCAACCCAGTGGCTCCCCAACACGGAAATTAAACTCATCACAAGTTGCAAATGCACGTCTGCGAGCTCTGCTCCTTGCAGTGCTGGAGTCATAAAAGAGGAAAGACTACGCAGTGTTTATGTGGAGACAAAGAGCACAAGGCAAAAAAAAAAGGTGCAGCTTTTTTGGTTTGAGCTCTGACAACTAGTTGTCAAACAAGAGCTTCTTTAAAATCCAAAGTGATTTAGAAATGTAACCGAGCTCTGTCTGGACGCATACTATGAGATGTTATAGACAGCGATGCGCCAGCTCACATGATCTCTGAGCCAAGTGGGATGTAAAAAAGTGGAGACCGACGCGGTGCAGCCTCCCGCCGAAGAGACGCTTGACAGCGAAAGCACAAGCAGGCTAAACAAGTCGCGAGCGAGAAAATGGCCAACAAAGGTGTCTCTCTTCTGCAGCATCGACTGAAGGTGAGACTTTAACTGTCAGCTGTAACATCTGTCAAACAGCGTGCGAGCGCAGCAGCCTCCAGAGCGCCTGTGTTTACCGTTGCTGGGCAACAAAAACGTCAGCCATCGTACACTTGCTCCTACTTGGGAAACTACTGAGGCAATGGGAATAACAATAACAACAATTTTGACTTTTTTTTCTTTTTTCTCAGGTGGTCATGGTGGGTCTGTGAGCAGATTTACAAGAAAGGTTTTCACCAGAGGTCACGAGGGCTGAGCCGTGGACCAGTGTAAGTCCTGGAACATCCTTTATCTAGTTTTATACCCACCCCTCCTGTTTCCATGCAGTTTATCACAAAATAAACGTGATATTTCTAGACGTTTCGAAAGGTGTTGCATATGAGTCTGAAGTCACGTTGACATGTCAAATGTTTTTGTGATGAGTGTTTTTTAAAAACGGTGTTTCCATTTCCATTATTTTTATTGCGATATTCTGATTTGGTGCATTCCTCGGAGTAGCAAAGCTGTAGGGTTGAGGGGGTCTGCTGGTGCCAATTTCCAGGACATATAAGGATAATGACTATAGGAAATATATCGCTAAATACTCCTGCCACCTGAATCTTCTACATCTTGAGATTGGTTACATTAATTATGTAAATGCTATGGATGTGAAGCTCTGTAGCTGTTAAGGCAGAAGGGTTGCAGCCCTGTTTAAAAATGAAATGTAAGATAAATCACCAGGTCGAAATGCAGTAAATAAAGTTAAATCTGTCCATTAGGAGGATGTTTTTGAGGGTCATGGGCTCTGGAGCCGGTCCAGGACGGCACCAGGGAGGGAGGCACGGTGCACCTGGTACAGGTAGCCAGTTAATCAGAGGTCTGATAGACCAACAGCTTGTGCAGCAACATGTCTAACCTCTCGAAATTGTCTCATTATGACTTAAAAAGACAACGTGCTTGGTATGCACGGCATAGATTCGAAGGCTATCGAATCTCTACTATAAAATGCCATTATGATGGACAGAGAAAAAGTCAATCTCTTAGAAATTACCTTAATTCATCTGTGATCTCTCATTAAGCACCTAATTGACCGTGATGTCTCTCTTCCCCTATTGGCTACTGATCTGTGAACATGTGGATAACGATCGAGCAACACGCCCAGGCCTAAATAAATAAACTCCAGATGAGCGCAGAGCAGCAAAGGAAGCTTCAGTCCCTCCCTCTACATGGGGCCAATTAGAGAAACCGGTGTTCAGATGAGACAGGAGCTGCATCAAGAGAACAAAAGGAATTCAAGCCATTAAATAAAAAAGAAGGAATCATAAAGGAGAGTTGGAAACCTGTGGATGAAGTGTTCCAATTTAATTAACTGTTACACATCTATAAAATCAGGCTTTGGGTGAAGGTTGGACTGCTGGCCCTCCTGCTGCTTCCTCAGGCTTTTTTTACTTTAGCAGTTCTTTCACTACTTCTTTTTTTTTTCTTTTCCATTCTTGTACAACATGTTGCACTGCTAAACACCATGCGGTGCCATGAGGCAGCTCTCAAGCCTGTGGAGAAAAACAAGGTCCTTTAATAATCTAACGGCTGCCCCTGAGAGCCTGAGAGTGGCGACACAAAGCCAAGCGGGCCTCTGTTCAGAATATCTACTCGCTCATACGACCTCTTCCTCTCGGAATCCTGAAAAGAATTAGTAACCCACTTTCGAGCTTAGTCAATCTGGGAGAAAGGGATAAAGAGAAGAAAGGAGATGGGTAACATGAGAGAGTGAGGACAAGGAAGTAATAGATGGGTGAGAGACACAGAATGACGAGAGAGAGAGAGAGAGAGAGTAAGAGTGGGGGTCCTCATCTTTTGCAAATCGTATCATCTCTGTGAAAGCGGACAGAAAGATAGAGACGAGCATTACGACTAATCTCAAATCCGCACCTTGAAAGGGAGTCTAACTTTCATTCGCCGCTGACAAGCTCCCCCTTGTGATCTCTGCGGACGACAAAAGCACTCGGTGAACAGATTACATAGTGTATTTACTGTCCTTCAGTGTGCCGATCTTATCCCCCAACAGAATCAGATTCCTTGATTGAAACATACTGAATCTGAGTCATTTCTGACTGTTTGAAAGAAAAAAAAAAAAAAGAAAAAAATGCTGCACGCTTTCAAACAAACATACATCGTTTTCTATAGTCGGGGCAATTGGTAGACTGTGAAATGAAAACTAATCTCAGATAGGATTATTATCTCTGATCAGCCTTGCGTCAGGGAGAATACTTGATACTGCTCTGTTTCAGATCAAATCTAATAAGCTTAAAGGTAAGTATAGGGCTTAGTATTCATTTGTGGATAGAAAAGGCCCATTCTGTACATAGTTCACTTGTAATATGATAAGGAGATATTGTTGGGGGATTAGGTTATCTCCCAGGAGATCTATTAGTGGATAAATCCGACTGGCTGTCTTATGAATCATTACCTTACTGGTTACAATCTGATGTGCACACGCTCGCCGTTCAACCGCCGTTACAATGACCACACACACACATACACACACGTGTGAGCGCAAGCGGAACATGCGGAAACCCTAAAGCTCTGATTCATTCACGAGTCATTATAATTACAGATGGGATTCCGCCTATAGGCTCCGCTTTGGTGCAAATGACATGCATAAACATGGCACAGAGTCTATAGTTTCAATGGAAACGACGACACCGAGGCCACTGGCAAACACCTGTGAAGCGTGCTCGCACAGCTGTCAGTCAGGAATGTTGTGTGTTCGATGGCTTCGTTTGTTTCCAAAGAGGAACCAAACTTTCACCATACGAGTTATCCCCAACCAGCAGGTCCTTTGATGTCAGGCTGTCATTGATTATCATTGTGAAAGATGTCTTATTTTGAAAAATGTTTTATTTTGAAAAGAACTGCATCCACTACAATAGATAATTGTCACAACACTTGATTCCACAAGAGATAAACTGACCCTAAACGCGTAACTTTTAGTTTTTATGTCAGTTGTAGTTCAGTTTCAATGCAAAAGAGCACTGTAAATATAGTAAAACACTGCACAACCACTTCAATGTCTTCTCTTAAGAGGTAAAGGCCTAAAAGAGAGTTCATGCAAAAAACCTATACTCCTCAACCAAAGAGAATCAATACGATAATCGATGAGGAATCGGATCGATGAGCGCTATCGATAATAGAATCTGCATCGCTAAATTCTTATCAATTCCCGACCCTAATTATAATAACGTCTTCGAGAGCGTGTGCAAGGTGTTTACTCTTCACTCAGGGCGTCTCTCAGATTGGGCTGAACGTTTCCAGAGTTTATCTGCGGCACAGCAGGAAACATCCACAGGCCTGCGAGGGAGAAC
This sequence comes from Karalla daura, assembly GCA_029224185.1. Lineage (NCBI taxonomy): Eukaryota > Metazoa > Chordata > Actinopteri > Chaetodontiformes > Leiognathidae > Karalla > Karalla daura. Next base: position 5,281,371 of record CM055195.1, read on the forward strand.
GACCCCAGAGGTATGTAACAGACGCCACATGGGCTGTGAATTCCCCCATAATGTGGCTAAAGTGACATTAAATAACACAGGGACTAATCTTGTACGAAGGGGTACAGTTTCAGTCAAAGTGGCTCCAGCAGAGTGCTTTCTCTTTTCTTTTTGCTTTTAGTTTTTTTCTTCTTTTTTTTTGGAAGGGGCTATTAGAGCTGTAACCAAAATGAAGGGCTTCAACAGGAGGAAATGGAGAATAATCCTGTGAGGAATGCCACAAAGTGTAATGCCTTTATTTACACACTGGCACAATGTACGACCGCTCTCCGGGCCCGATCATTACACATTCAGCTCAGGCAACATCTTGTAGCGCAGTCACGACTGTGGTATTTAGGAAAGAGGAGGAGGAAGGGGGGAAAAAAAGACAACAAACTGGAGAGTATTCCTGCACAGAGCCTAAGGGTTGGACGGGTGAAATTCAATCCGCTTTCTTTTTTTTTGTACCTGTTAGAAATCTATTAGAGGCCAATGAGGATGCTGAAGGGAGAGGGTTTGAGATATTTCAGGTCAGCCTCAGAGGTTAATTGTTGAGTCGTCTGTCTGGTCAGTGAGGGGATCACTGTGTGAAACCAATCCTGAAGGCAGGGGATGAACGGTGAGTGTGGATGGCATTCAGGAGATTAGAGCGGTAGATGGGAGAGGAGGGAGTGGAGAGAGAGAGAGAGAGAGAGAGAGAGAGAGAGAGAGAGAGAGAGAGAGAGAGAGAGAGAGAGAGAGAGAGAGAGAGGGAGAGAGAGAGAGAGAGAGAGAGAGAGGGGAGGGAAACATGAACCCATAGACCTCAAATCAACACTTTCACAAGACTGCCAATGCTAAGTGGGTTTAGACATACACTTGATGTGCTTGAGAGCGGTTATGTGTAGCCAACAAGGCCACTGAGGCTGGCTCTACTTACATTTAAAGTACAGGGTGTGGTTTAACCCCCGTGTCGAGGAGAGACGGAGTAGAAATGGTAATAGCATCAAAAATAACTGCTCCACCTATGACCTATCAACAACTGGAAGATCTGGAGGAAGACTGGAGGATAGCGGCTAGCTGGCGTCGCTGCCCACTCCCTCTACTCTCGCTAGAGCGATTAAAAAGGAATCTGCTGAACAGACAAACAAGACAAAGTCATCACATCCAGTGAAACCTGAAGGAACAAACAGTGGACCACAGTATCCACTGACTTCTGTGAGACTATCCAAGCCCTCAAAACCAAACTTAATCTATCTTTTCACAGACAGCTTTTATCTTAATCCCATTTCATGCAATTTGACTTCGGACCAGCATTTGCTCATATCTTCATTTCTCAATTAATCTATTTATTTTTTATTTAATAATATTTCTTTCAGTTATTTATTTTGAGCATTTACATATTTTTTTTCTTGCTTCTCTTATTCTATTAAAGGAATTAGCTTTTACTACTTGTCTTGATTTTCTAACACGACCTCCTGTGTTTCCTAATTACAAAGTAATGAGTGTGTGTTCCCTGCAAATAATGGACTGTGGTTTGACCGGGATGCCACTGAGCTGCCATGTGTCCCTTTCTAACACGATAAACACAAGCAGACATGGAAATAAAAGGGAACTGGCTCAATGATGACATCTTTTACCCTCCTCTTTTTTTCCACTATGTTCTGATGAAGGTCAAATTAAAATGTAGGAGGATGCAGACTCTAGCGGTGGTGGTGGTGGAGGAGGTGGGGGGTGGGGGGGGGGGGGGGGGGGGGGGGGTGATAAATATTTGGCTGTCTGTTCAGATGTACAGTGAAAAGACATGGCTCTCCTGTGGGCATCTCTCTGGCCGTGTCCACGCCGGGCCCATTTCACCACTAGTGACACACACACACGCACACGCACACACACAGACTCACATATATGTGAATGCACCAAGGCACTTTCCCCCGCAGACGCTCACACATACAGAACGTCCCTCATCACCTTGCTCAGAGATGAATGAGTTCGCCACTGTCCTCAATCATTTTAATCACTTCAATGGAAAAAATGCCTCATTCACGGCTATCACTCTGTGCTGCCTCGCAGCTATCGCATGCATACACACTCTTACACTCCTTACTAACAGCCAGCCCCCTGTTTCACTCACTCACACACACACACACACACACACACACACACACACACACACACACACACACACACACACACGCACACAATAACTGTCACTTTCTGATAATTCAAGCGCCTGGTGTACGAGAACGCCATAAAGGCCCTCCACTGTCGTTCCTGTCTGATGTCTACATTTGTGATAGCTACACATAAATACATGTGCACATCGGCCCCACAACCGCACAGTTCAGAGTGAGCCAGTTTAGCTCCGGATTTGGGGTTAGGGTTAAATCTTTTTTAACGCTCTCTGCCTGTTTTATTTTTTTGGATTGTAGGAAGAGCCCCACATCTGAGATTTGACCTGGCAACCTTCTTGCTGAGCCAAAAAGAGTGTACAAAAGAAACCAAACGCATAACCTGCATATTTTATTTAGCCCAGTAAATTCAAAATGAAGATATCTAATGTTAATTATTCCACGTTAAAGTACCTCAGGTCAGAATAAGGTATTTAAAATAACAAAGCATCCCTGGTCCTCAATCAGAGGTTGAATAATATCAGAAAATGAAGTTAAAATAAACCTTAAAATGGAGGTTCTGGCAAACTCCATGTGATATTTTTATTTCTCTCCGAAAGAGCAACAATCAGTCCTGTAATTAATATTAATGATGTTAATACCGCTCGAAGGTCTGAACTGGGGGTCGACCTGAATGTTCCAAAGTGCAGAGGCTTAATTTGTAACCATGGCAACGCTCAAGTTGGACAGATAATTCACATTAGCATTAGCTTTTTTTTTTCTTTTCTTAAACGGTACTCTGCATTCTCTGTGGTGTGTTGCTGTTATATCGGACACAGAAATTCAAAGAGAGATGCTGAGATTGTGCAGTGTGTGTTCATGAGCACACACACACACACACACACACACACACACACACACACACACACACACACACACACACACACACACACACACACACACACACACACACACACACACATACTCACAGTCAATTATTTACTGAGCAACATTACAAATGACCTGCAACTCTTTTGACTGTGAACACGAGGTGATGATAGCGGAGGGTGATTTTTAATGATGACTTACAGGCTGAAATGAAAAAAATAAATACATTTGGACGGCAGTTAAAGCTGACAAACTCGAAGAGTTTAGGAGCAAAGATGGAGAGGAGAACAAAAAATGTAACTCAGAGGTGAAGGTACGGGTTGATCATGTGGCTCATAGGTTCAAGTGGCTGATTACAGGCTTTTAGTTTTTCTCTCGATGCTTCCTGAAAGCAAATTAATGGCCACTTTGACAAAATGTATGTATGAATCGACGGAAAATGTCACAACGGTCACACTTGAAAACGTGTCCCCATTGACATCTCTGTACTGAGGCAGTCATGCTGGAAATTTCACTTGAGCCAGTCTTCAAAAATCTGGTTTGCACATAAGCACTGTAGGAGTAGGGCAATGGAGCATATGTATATGGAATTATGTTTCAGATGAAGCATCATGACCCTGCCCACAGAGGTATAAGAATATGACCAGTGAATCAAATGAGCCGGAGGCGCTGTGACCTCTGCTGTACTATCCATCATAAACACGCCCCAAGAGCGCACTCTGCCAACACACAGCATAAAAATTGCAGTCAGTCAGTCAAATCGCTCATGTTATCCTTTATTGTGCTACATCACTTCTAGAAACAACGTGCTCTGAGCGTGGCTGGGGCTGCGCTGCTCTCCTAACGACCAGCTCCAATAAGAAGTGTCCCCTGCTTCACGCCTGCTCCCACCTACACCTCTGCATGTGCGTTTTCACACCCATGCCTTCTCTCTGACTTATAATGGCAGAGTATGGTCGGGCACAACATGCACTCAAACCTATGTTAAATCTGGCACCATTTCTCATGACTGGGTTTGTCATGAAAAAGGTGTTTATCTGCTTTTTCAAGAAAAAAAGAAACCTCTAAAAACATCTTTTTGACAAACACTCTCATTATCATGCGACAGATCTGCTGTGGAGTTGTGAAGTGGGAGGAGCTGCTAGTTGGAGGAGCGTTTTCCACCTCCTGTAAATTAGCATTTCAAAGATTTCTGCAGAAAAAAAAAGAACAAAAACAAAGAAAGTTTCTCAATATAGAGCCCTGCAACATGAGAGGAAAAAACACCTACCCCACCAGGTTTTAGCCATGGCCATCTGTAATTAACATTACAGCTTTATTTGTGACAAGTCTTAATTTTTCCATCAGTTCGGGGACCTGTCTCCTGACGCTGCCGGGCCCGACAGCACCGGCACAGCTCCCAGAAAATATTCTAGCCAGAGGTGCAAATCAGAGCCGCAGCTTATTCAGACGATTTCCTCGTTGTTGCTACTGGGAGCAAAACACTACATCATAATTGCTGAAGGCAGCGAGTGGTGAATTGATTTAAACAGAAAATTAAAATATAAAAAAAATGGATTATCAGGTGTCTGATAAGCATAATCATTAGGCTCAGCTGTTAGCGGCACTTCCTCTACACCAGAATATTAACAGCAGCAGCTACGTAAACTTCCTTGTGGGACTTGTAGTTGACTTCTCTACTTATGCACACATGCCTATAGCGTTTTAATACATCCATTCACATGCTGCTAACGCATATATCATATCATCACACTGATGATTCTATGCTAATGAATCAATCCAGGCATCTGAGCTTCAACTGGAGGAATGCTACCTATGCTGTAAAGACTCAGATGATGAGAAAGGATGAAGAAAAGATATAAAGCAGCCGCAGCCTTCAGGAAACATGAAAGCCTTTCTATGCAAACTGCTGATATGTTTACATGGAAAATGTGTTTGTGTTACAGTTTTGCTCAGTGGTAGAATCTAGTGAAACGTTGGCCTTTTTCTGGAAACATCCCTTTCATTAGTAGCAAGTGATTAGCTATGAGTAAAATAAGTGATTAAATGGGAAATGTCGAAACTAGAAAGGTATTGGCAAAGCTGTTAATAACCTGCATGTCCCATCATGGTGAGTTAACTCATGAATAGAAGTGTAATAAATACACATTAAAGGCACTTTTTCCCATTAAATTCAGTTTAGATATATTCCTCGAATCAAAATGACAACAAGAAAAACAGTTGTATGTTCTCACCACCTGCCCCTGGGTAGAAAATAAAAGAAAGGAGAGCAATGCAGAAAGAGATATATGGTCACTTTGATTCCTACCTATGTTCCTACGTTAGGAGGCGAATCTGCAAGGCATCGGGGCAGAGAGCCCAGGGATCAACCATAAGTCTTCATCACAGAAAGTCAATTCAAGGTCAGCTGCCGGTTCAGGTGCTGATGTGTCTCTCACATCCCTCAGACCCACAAACAACACAACAGCAGTGTAGCTGTGTGTGTACAACACAGAGAAATGACAAAACAGTTGCAGCAGGAAGAAAAAGATTAGGAGCGTTTGTGTTTCTAATCCACTTTTACTTTCATGTCAGTGGTACCACAGCTCTCGGAGGCGTGTTGAACGCCTCTCTCCGTCTGCCGCTGAGGCCCCTCTTCACTGGCTCATCTCACACAATCACGCTCACAGAGAGGCCGTCGTCGATGCCACGGCTAAACACTGCTGGAGGTCACCCGAGCTATCCGAGCCGCTAATTGGAGGTTAATCGTCAATAAAAACCCACGCAGATATGATCGTTTTGTTTTGACTTATGGTACATTAGCCGTACCGGTGTCGGAGGTAAAGATAACTAACGAATACGCTCCACTGTGAAACGGCCGACACATAATGAGCTGGATGCACAGCGAGCAGCAACATGACAGACGTTATGGTCACTGTGCCAAGTCAGTCATGGAAGTTTTCTCCACATAAACACAAATTAGATGCAGAGATGAAGCAGAGAAGCAACAGAGAGCAGTAATTATTGCAAGTCTTGCTCGACTGTGATTGACCTAAACCTAGCGTGTTACATAGACTAGGAGCAGTCCATTGATTGGCTCAATTGACAAAACAGTCAAGCATTGCCTGGGTATTTTTATCGACCTGTAGGCAGGAGGTAGTATGTTGTGTGTTGCTGGCATTTCCTCGGCCTGCTCGATCACTGGAACATATTAAACTCCATGAGAAAGAGGCACACTACTCTCCCTGTTAGGTTTAATATGAGGTCCACATTTGGCTGTGGACGAACAGGTTCATAACGTACAGCACTGATCGAACATTCATGCCAATTAAGGCTTCAGAGATGGTTGCCTGTTTTACAGAGGAAAAAAAAGAAGTTATTTTGAATCCGATAAAACGATCAAGGTCTCCTGAATAGAAGATCAGCGTTACCAGTAATTTTCACGAGTGCTTGAATCGAGAGCAGCAGTATGGCATTGCAAGCCTCTCAGCACATGTCATCAGCAAAGAATATCCTCTGAAAGCTGAAATTCAACAGTGTGTTTTGACAATTCTGTCTCGGCCTTGACTGGCAGAGAATGCCAGCCAATCCTTATTTGAAATGCGACAAGGAAAAACAAAGCCTGTCAGAATGAGTTGGAGAGATGTCTGCTGAGAGCCACATGTGGCGAGAAACAGAGTCGGGGAGGAGGCAGAGAGAGATCGACGGATGGAGAGAGAGAGAGAGAGAGGGAGGGAGAGACGGATAGAGAGACTGTTCCTCCTCTACGTGAATCTGTCCCTGAGACACGCGTCATGCTGCTCCCCCCACAGTGGGTGACTCTGACAGGAGAGTGTCTGCGCAGCGTCCCCCTTCTGCGTGATTGATGAGCCTCATTTTGCCAATTAATGGAGAATCCCCTGTTGACTACCATCAGATTGCCGTTTGTAACTGTTAGTGTTTCTGACTGTCACAGATTCATTTTAATTAGAGATGTCTTTCTCCTCCGACTTTTCCATCGTGCACCAAATTTGCAGAGCCCCCCGTCATTAATTTATCCACACAGTGCACGGCCCCCCAACTGTTGAAGGCCGAGTCGCTCCTCCGAAGGACTCAGCCCTAATGTCGACCATACACCCTATCTTATAATCAATTAGCAAACGTGAGGCAATTAGTGCACTTTATTTGCATAATGAAGCGCCTAATTGCTCCAACGCATGCGATCGCAGTCAATAAGTTCGACTAATCGTTTGCGGTACTGTATGTGAGCGAGGGGGCGATGGCCTGAAGTCACGCAGACACAGAGATGGCTGGGTCCTGTCAGGCTGGGGGGGTGGGGGGGTGGGGGGAGGAGGGAGGGGGATGGGGGCCGAGCCGCGTTAGAAATGAGCAAAGCGCCTGGTAGCAAACAGCAGGAACAACACCGTATTCCCCCGACAGCATCAGCAAGAAAGGAATAACAGGGCTGCAGGCAGAGGAGAGGAAGTGTTTGGGCATTAGTTTGATTTACATTTAAGAGAGGCTTTCAACTGGCACACGCAGCAACTTCAGCTAATGATACTAAGGCCTTTTCATCAAGGACCTTTCTGCATCCTTTCGGGCGCTGCTCCACAGCACTTATTTGCAATAAGGAACAACAAAGGGTGCTACAAGGCAATATACTGGTCAGCAATGGAAAATAAATGCATTGCTCATTGTCTGCTCTGCGCACTATCTACAACCATTAAGTACATTTCAGCATCATTTCCAGCTCATCATACAATTAAGTTTTGTTAGAGCTACTATTACTATTATTATTTGTTAGTACAGAAACTGCCTGAATGGATAATGCAGTCCGCTATCGAAACCTGGCCCTAGGTAACATTTTCTCAACATGCAATTCCCTGTGAGCTCAACCTGCGTCATTTCACTCTCCCCTCTTTGTGGGAGCTCACCTGCCGAAAAACGCCGTAAACCCTCTGTGGCTCATATTTACGAGACAAATAACTCCAGTCACGTTTGCCTTCGACTTGCATTTGATAGAATAATTTGCCAACAATGGGCCTGCCATTCAACTGAGTCTCAGGGATTTCATTAAAACATCAAATGAAAGTGAAATCATGAGCCATGACGGTGGAGAGAGGGGATGGCTAAGCAGAGAAGCGTGGCTGGTGTCTACTGCAGGATTAGAGCTCAGCAACAAGTGCTCAAGGGGGGCTTTGCATCAAACCCAGGAGCCCATGACAAATGAGGGCGGCTGGGCCTCTGTCTATTACCCTGCACTAAGCTCAGGCCTTTTGGGGAAGTAATGAGGTGCAGATTGGTGCTGTTGCCGCTGGGTCCTTTGCCCGACTTTCTGTAGAGTACAAATAATCAGTCGAGCCCTTGGCCAACAGGGGCAAAGCCGAACAGCGGCAGAAACGCACATTGCGATAAAACAGATACAGTGACTGACTGTCTATGCCCTTTTAAAATTAGTCCATATTAGCAGAATCAACCTCAGACCAGTAGAAAGAACAGAGGCAGTAGGCGGCTCAGGCGTTGTATTAGATTGCAAGGGAGCAACCCTGAATCCCAACAGGACACAAACGATCCCGAAGGACAGGCCTCAGGACTGGCGGGGCATGGAGGCTTTATCAGTGGAATATGACAGTTGTTCACTCGGGAGCAAAGGGGTAGATCCAGTTTACATCATGGGTGCGCCCCGTGCACTCCCGACGCCACATCCCCTCCAGCTCCTGGGAGCTGCAGTCCACACAGCCTGTCAGCGAGCCCGCTCTGCTGGCTAATGGAGCTGCCACATCAGGCCGCGTGTCACAGCCTAACAAGATACTGATTGGCCAACTTGTTGGGAATTCGCTCATGCGCCCGCGGGGCACCGAAAGGGTCCGTGGTGGCAGCGAGAGCGAAGGATAGCGGTATGATGTCTTTTGTTGACAGTGAGTGGCGCGTGTGTGCGATCTGTGAAAACCATCAGTTGGTTTTTGCTTCATCAGATTCAACAAAAAAAAAAAAAAAAGCCGGGTGACTGATGTGAGTCTCGTGGGGTTCAGATTTGGCTCAGCAGACAGCCGAGCTGTCTGAGACAAATTCTAAGATCTCCAAGCGCAAAATTCCTGTTTGAATACGTCGAATGTACAAAATCTGTACAAGTGCCAACACTTCTCATCAGATGTAACTCTAAATTTAAATATGTATGTATCAGAGGCCTGAGATAGACTGGTGTGATTTGGCTAAATCTTATGACGTAGGAAAGATTAAAAACATTTAAATAAAGCTTTAGCGTCTAACCAAACTGATGTTAAACTGTCTGACCAGTGTATGTATGTGATTCATGTTACTAAACACTAAATCAAAAGCTTTTTGTGTTATCATGTAGTGAATATCTTTTTTGTGGTTTTTTGCTCAAAGATTTGAGCACAGATTTGTTTAGATAACAAACACTTTCATGTATTTGGTGGAGCTACTGTATACTTAATTGACTGCTAGGAAAGTTGATAAAGCAGAGGGAACAGTGAATATTTGGCAGGTGTGGATGCCTTAAAGTGTGATGAGATATACTGTGGGAACGGTGGCAAATCAACAGGTTCCAAAGCTGTCAGTGACGCTGTTTGAGAGCGTTTAGACGATTCAAAGTCACTTTAATTGGCTCTGCAACAACTCCAGCTCCAGTCTCACTTTAGTAATTAAAAAGTTTGTAAAAATGTGTTCGTTGTGTCATGTAGGTAATGAGGGAGCACTAAGTACAGCACATGAATCAGAATCCTTTGTAAGGCTGCAACATTACCACCATGTCCTGTTTAACACGTTTCCCCTCCCAAAAACTACAATTATAATTTCAATTTTAACAAATGAGATGTTTCATAAACACACCTATTCAGATTTGTTAATTAAAATCTGAATATCTCTGCACCGCTATGCTAGTGTGGACACGTGCACTAAGACAAACCGAACTGGAGACGGGACCCAGAAGGAGCAGACCGGTTAAAGTACCTCTACTTATTTACACCGGTTTCCACTGAATTCCGGATAATTAAAAGGCTCCACCATTTATCTGTGCTTCAGTTAATTGGCTACACAGTTTACAGTGAATTTCATTAGCAGAGGGAAATCTGTGTGTTGAGGATGGAGGGTGTGTGTGTGCGTGTTGGGGTGTGGGGCGGTGCTGAAGGAAGGTGGTGATTAAGAAAGAGAGAGAGAGAGAAAGAGAGAGAGAGAGAGAGGGAGAGAGAGAGAGAGAGCGCTTATAGTCTGTGGGTGAGATAGTGGTGGGGGTGGTTGTGTATTTCTGCTTTAAAAAAATGCTGCTCAAAGTGCCACCAGCATCTCTTAACCCAGTTTTTCTATATACAAACAAGCACACAGAAATAAACAAGACAATTCTGTAAATAATCTGACTTATTCCTCATCCTACCACACACACAGGTGAACCAAAGCAACATAACGTCCCATAAGAACCTCTCCAGACAAAACAAGCCTTTAATCAGGGAATGTGTCATGCAGCCGGCTAAACAGAACAATTGCTCCGCTAACAACTGTTTATTTAACCCTAAGTGCCTGCTGCTGATACAAGAGGAGGCTGTGTTCACCTGGACAACACACACACACACACACACACACACACACACACACACACACACACACACACACACACACACACCCCTTGCCTGAAGCAAACTGTTGCAGTCTGACAAAGGGCTGTCGACAAACGTCTGCCTTTTGAGTGTGAACTTAATCAGGCTGAAGTCTCTCCGAACGCTTCGTGCAGGCGCAGAATGATTTCGAGGTGGCATCGCCCCCGGGGTCAGGGGAGAGTCTGCGCTGACCCTGTGAGGGTGGGTGAACTACATGAGGAAATGGAGCTGTGTGGGTTTTGTAGGGATCCCTAGAGCGTGAGGCTTCCTTGCGGCCAGCAGGTATCGATAGCCACCGCGCTGCTCCTGCTTCATGGAATGATCAATGTGATGAAAATACGACAAATCTGACTTATCTGAGGTGATTAGGCGTCCCGGGGGTCAGGGTCTGGCTTCTCAACACATCCTGAGGGGAAAATCTAAACTCACGGGCCGGACAATGAGAGTGAGGCCTTGGGTTGTCTTAAGAAGGGATGTGTTTGCTAGGAATTCTGGGTAAATTAGGATTATTTTCTAAATGAAAAAAAAAAAATCATGAGCAATGGTTTCGAACTATTCAGCTCCATTCACTCCTGGATGAACTCAACAGCTACAAGGACGTTTTATACAGGACTCAATGCCTCTGCAACACAACCACACACACACACACACACACACACACACACACACACACACACACACACACACACACAGAAGTGGTAGTATCACAGGTTTAAAAAAGACATACACCATTTTCTGGTGCCAACACCCACAAATAACAATTGTTACCTTTTTTTATAAACAGACTAAAGTGTTATTCTTCTAAAGTTGTGGTACTAAGACACGGTATGTGTAGTGAGTGAGAGAAAAGATTAAGATCTTCAAGGTTAAATTTGTTAGCCTCGGTCGAATATATCTAAATGAAACGAGCCCCAGAAGACAGCTCCCTGTCACTCAGCGTGTGAGCATGAGAGAGAATGATGTGCTCTGACTCTGGCCTTCTGGGAAATGAAAGGTTAAGCTAAATATCAGTGGGTTGGGTTAAAGCGTGGAGCCGAGCGGGGGGATGGAGATGTATTGGACATGTCCAGGCACCCATCAAGGTTCAGTCCGGCCTCTCATCACCCCCATCCAGCCACCTCTATACCATTAATATTCCAGTATGCAGAGCACTGCCGCAGACCCGCAGCGCTACTCTGTCATATCTGGCAGAAACTGGGTATGTGTGTGTATGTGTGTGTGTGTGTGTGTGAGTGAGTGTGTGAGAGTGTGTGTGCATATGATAGCCACAGTCTCTCCGGTGAAATAGGACTCTCTGGGGGCTTGTGCCTCAACTCTACAGCCTTTGTGGGCTCCCATTACTTCTGACAGATAGAGATCACTAAACTGCTGAACAAACACCCCATTCAGTCATTTGCATACATTACAGTAATGGAAAGAGAAAAATGTATCAATAAAACCAAATGAAGTGCCTCCACAACGCTCGACTTCTCCTTTCTTTCTTTTCCTTTCTTTTGTTCACATCTTGTTACTTTGTGCACAGTGAGCTAGCGCCTCGGATGACGCGTCGAGTCTCTCTTGTTTTCCGAGGATGATTAATTGCATTAAACCTAAAATTACTGAAGCCTGAAGACATAACAGCACTGATTACGCATGGGTGTATAAAACAAACATTAAAAGTGTTTTACTCCGAAGGACGCATTACTTTTAAAACACCTTTTGATGACCAGAACCTTCTGAAATTAATCTTCCGATGAAAGTCACCAACACGTGTGCTGTAATTGACACTCCTCTTTCTCTCTTCCTCTAACACACCCACAAGCACAGACACACGCACACTCCCTCGCTTCCTCTCTCTCTCCCTCTCTCTCTCTATCTCTCTCCCTCTCTCTCTCTCTCTCTCTCCCTCTCCCTCTCTCTCTCTCACAAACACACAGAGACTGACTCATTCATCACAGTGCCCAACAGTCAAGACAACAGAGCTTCACTTAACTTTTTCAGGGTTGCTCGAGCATCAAATGCATGACTTTTAGCTGTTGTTGTTCTTCCACCTGTCACGCTTCAAGGAACCGACATCCTTTTTTTTAATCCCAGGGAAAAGTAAAAAAAAAAAAAGGTATGCTTGCCTTCACTCTGCCATCTAATGTGCACTGAAAGAAATGCCAACCCAGACTGCAGCGCTGCATTTCACACTGTCATTGTTCCAAAACTTAGCTGTGAAACGCAGATTAGAGCGTCACTTAAGCTACTAAAGCTATCAAATACCTCGGCAAATCAAGCACAGCCTGTGCTTCTCTATCTCCTTCACAGGAACAGCCCAGCATCCTGCATCTCAGGAGGGTTTAAGTGGGAGAAGAAATTGTCCTGCGTGACAGACTTCAGATATGTGGGTTAAACTGACACGTACCAGCATGGGTACACATCTACACAAATGCTCCACGGCGATGCAAAAACCCACAACTTATTGCCTTATTATTTTGCAGTGAAAGAACATTTAGACAAAAACAATTTGGAGGGAGAACACAACGAGACAAAACGGAACTAAACAATGCAATAACAAAGCAAAATCCATTGAGATGGTTCGAGGGCTGGTTCTGGTGTTTAATTTGGAACCATTTTGTGTTTTTCCATTGACAAATAACTGGTTCTGGAGTAGTTGTTGTTACTTTCTGGGCCAGAAATAAGCCTGGATGTAACTAGAGAGCAGCTTAAGAAGCTAAATAAAGATGATAGGGACAATAAAAGGACATCAGTTAAAGGGACAATGGGTGGCCTAACTAGAGACTAACTAACTGCAAAGCTGAAGACTTGGCACTTTTAGTTTTTGATTTTTGTTCTTGACATGTCTGCTTCTGTATCACTTAATGATATAACGGTACACATAGCTAGCACTATTGTTATCTCTTATTCAGGGTTGACTCTCAAGTGATGGAAACAGGGGTACCAAAAATGTAGTATCGTTCTAACGACCATGAAATATTAATGTATATATACTGTACATATACATTTGCTCTCAGTGTTTTCCAGCTTTAAATAAGGCGAGGACAGGAATAGTTCTCGTGATCCCAGTCCTCCTCCTTCCTGGCACCAGAGCTCGATCAGGTGGGACGTGGAGACAGGGGACAAGGGAGGAAGTGTGGTGTTTCAGGTCATGGCCAGACAGCTCCTCCCTGCCACGCTCTAGGGAGGAAGTCCAGACAGTGAGGGAGAGCCATGGCGCAGTATATCTACACCTCTCCATTTCCTCTCACTCAAGCCTGTAGTTCCCGAAGGAACCCAGGAATCGATACCGACTTCGGGGGGCAGAGTAGCTTTCTTGCCTGCCTGCATGCTCTGCCTCTAAGCCGCCGCCGCCGCCGCCTCCAGGGGCGGTCTCTGCTTCGTTTTTTTTAATTACACAAATTTAAGTGCCCTTCTTTGACTGGGAGCAGATTGTTAATGTGTTAGGAGGCTATTACTCTCATACCACCCAATGTGCAAAGTCAGCCTTAATAAATCTCAGACAAAAGGAAGCAAAAATCAGGTTAAATGCCGTCTTATGTGCTCGCGCCCAGCATATGGAAACACCTACTCACTGGTTCAATTACGCTTGAGTAATCCTTTCTTTTTCTCAATAAGGCTCGAGACAAACAAAGAAGACACCGCTGACTGCTTTACTGCTTTTTACCCATGACAGGCACCCCACTTTGCCTCAGGGTATTGAGTGATTTCTACCATTGATCAAACCTATACAGTGAGGACCTTTCCTCTCAGAAAGGGCATTCAAGAAAGTGCAGAGACATGGCTAATTCAATTTGGGAGCAGAGATGCTCGGGTTTAAGTGAAACACTCTGTTATCGAAACAGGAGAGGTGCCATGAGAGAAGATAGTGCACGGATGGCTGTGCGGAGAGGCTCGTGGCCGGTCAGGAGATGAAATCAGGGATGGGCGATAAGTTGGTGTGAGGGGCTAGAGCCCCTATTAGAGTCCCCCCAGGGAGAGGCAGTGGTGGCAGAGCGCAGTAAAAATAGCCACAGGCGTGATGTCACTCTGGGGACTCGCGGGGGGGAAAGGGGAGGAGGAGGAGGGGAGTGAAGAGGGAGATCGGATCAACATCTCACAGCAAGGCAGCCAGATCCATTCCCAAGTTCCCTTGGGTGCCACCTATCACACCAAGTGACTTAAACTGCTTACCACTGCCAGGCAGGACACAAACAGGACACGCTCCCGTCAACAAAATGGCACACGCTATGTTCTAGAAAGCTCCGAAGACACGTATGATCGCTGGGAGGAAATCTGATTATCGAACCCAACTGGGCGTGAAATGGCCCGCAATGATAATAAAAAAGGATATGGACATCTTTTCTACAAACTTATCTTGTGGATCGTCCGTTTTGGGGAAGTTCTCGATGTCGTTCTCCAGCCTCTGAATGTGACGCTCCATGGTGGTCAAACTGCTCTTTAAGATCTCAGCAGACACTGTAGAAGAAAAACAAGACAGTCCATCAGCAACCACAAGCTTTTACCAAGTGCTTTATGTACTTTATGTACAAATAAACGTATAGTCAAAGATTAGGGTTCACCGGAAACATTAAGGCACACAGTAACCAGAACCAGGTAGTAGATGTCCAGTTCCAGGTTTACCCCAAAACTTCTCGCAGTTTTGGTTCTTCTTTTCCCAAAATCTATAAATTTTACTGTCCTTCAAGGTCAGCCCCCTCCCACCACCCCCTGGTGGTGGGAGGGGGTTTCCTATTTGTGCACGTGGTCTCCGTTACATATTTTTGGTTACATTAACATTAGTTCCTCCTTTTCCCTTTTTTCTGACCATTCTCTTTCCATCTGAATGCAATCAAATTTAGAAATCACACCCTATATGAAACCCAGAAGTGTTTTTTATGACAGTCTGAATTGCACAATTCCAAGCCAAGGCAAATCCATATGTAGTCCTAGATGTGTAGCATGCCTCATGTTTTTTAAGGCAACCTCAGTCTGAATGGTCATGTCACATCTCGTCCAAGTTTTGCATCATGTCTCTGCATCCCCCCTGATAGAGGGAGCAGCCACTGCCCCACAAAAATCCATCGTTAAAAATGTTTTTGTTTTTTTCTCGTCAGTCCTCTTCTTTTCTTCCCCCCTTCCCCATTTTCTTCTTCATCACTCGATCATAACTTGGTCAGCTCAACTGAGACCGATGTATAGCATCTATATTAACGTCCAGAAATAAGCTGGCAGAGGCGAAACATCGGAACATTGGAGACCAGCAGTGTGAACGTGGTCTTGGCCTATACAGCACGCTGTGATATACTGTCTCCGCCATAATCCACTTGTGTGTGGCCTAGAAAGCAAGCGTGTGTAAATGTGTGTGTACAGTGTGTGCGCGGCTCATTAATCAGTCTGTAATCACTGTTTGCAGAGTTTCTGAGGAATCCACAGTATTCAGATCAGGCCTTTCAAGTGGAGACTTCAAACAGCGAGCAGTGTCTTAGGGGATCAGACGGGACAGGAGCATGGCTGCAGTAACATGTTTAGGTTGCTGTTGAGGCTTTAGTCTTATTGACACACACACTCACAGACCCAGACTCACTCACACATACACACACAAATGCATTAAGGGGAAACGCTGTATGTTTTTCAAAACAACTCGCCTCAGAGGAAAGAAAAAACTTTTGACTAAATTAAAAGTTACACCTCTTAGAGTCAGGCAGTACATCATGTTACGTCTTGACTGCTTTCCAGATAAAATGTCATATTAGGAATATATGAATTGCAGCCATATTTTCAATTTAATCCCACAAGCGTGTTCAATTCATTGCAATATTGACTGCATTTAGCAAAACCCTTCTCTAATTTATTTTCAATCTAAATGTTTTTTTTTTTTTTTCCCTCCTGTAGAACTAAAGCCCCTGGGCCCGTTCAGCCGCAAAACTGAACATTTAGATAAAAGATAGAAATATGACGAAAAGAAGAAAGTGGTCACCACAGGGGAGATCACTGCCAGAGCCTAATGAATTCATTTCTTAACCTGTTCATAGCCGACCGCGGCTGGATCAGGAAATTAAGTGATGCTAGAGGAAGACTACAGCCTGATGGCAGCTGCTTGGCTGAGAGGTGGTGGAGATTGTCAAAGGACGTGTTTCTTTTGCAAGAATTTAGTCGTTTTAGTCAAGTTTCTTGTTTTCTTTTGACAGATTCATAATGAGTTCCATCCATAATTTTCACCAGCACTAAACCACAATAAAAAGACAGGTTTGGCCCATCCAAGACTAATGTCTCCGTTACTCTGCGTGACACATCTGTATATATAAAAATGACAAATGTCTGACCTTTGACCTTTCATTACCAAGCAGTTATTTGCATTTTGCATGCACAGCAAATGCTTCATCTTGTTTATAAGCGAGAGTCACTTTGATTTGCTGACTGACAACCGGGCAAAAAGACGAGGTAGAGATAAGGACAGCTGTCTTGTCCAACTTGTGTTATTTAACCTACCTACTACCTTCACATCTGCAAGGTTAGTACACTCAGTAGATCGTAATTGAAGCACCGAGGGAGTGAGGAGCGGTGTAATGGACAAGCTGTCAAGAGATGTGGCCTCAGTGACTCACGGGTCAAACTTGTCTTGCTTTACATCAATTCCATACTTGGATTTGCTCTTTTTTCTCATTTTCTGGCAGTAAGATTGGATGACAAGATTGTGGATCACATGTACTCCCAGGCACAAGCGAAGCAACCCTCAGCTCCAACAGAAAGGTATCTGGAGTACGCTCTGCCACTATACAGCACACACACAAACACACACACACACGCACGCACTGTCTCCGGCAAGTGGACTAGAAGCAATACAATGAGAGCAAGGGGTGAGGTCACTGTAATTATTAGACTTTGTAGCTCGCTGACTGGCTGGACGGGTCCAGTGACCGGGAGTTTCACCATTCCTCTTCTTCAGTTCTCACAGCACCGACTCCTGGGGGTGACAGTGAGAAAACCACACTATCACATCGTCTGTTTCTCCACTGATGGGGCCTCTGAGAGACACGGGCTCTTGTCACTATGATATCAGTCTCGCTAATGGTGAAACAGAAGCAAGAGGGAGAAAAAAAAAGAGCAACCCGGTAGGTGGACAGATGGAGGCAAGAAAAGAAACAATTACATTCACATGCATGGATCGAGCCATGGGAACGTCTTCATCGCTCGCCGTAGTAGCTTGTGGCGTGAGCGATAGTACTGAGTAATAATTTGGCTGTAACTCTGATCGTTGTAACCGTGGAAGCCAAGAAACAGTGGCCCAGGCTAACTGTGATGTCGTTTCAGGGGAACCATTTAGAGGATCAGAGTGAAGCCATGGGACGACAATAGAGACTATTGTTTACATGGGAATTACTTATCGCAGAGACAAACTGGCACGGATAAAATGTGTCAGCTCGAGCGCGTACGCTGGTTTCATCTTCACAGTAAATAAATGTAACATCTACTATATACCGTACACATGTTGTCTGGGTATGTTTATGCTCTTTAGAAATGTGTACACAGTACATTAATATTACTGTCCCCTCTGCGCGCTAATAATCTCGGGTCTTCAGAGTCTAGCAGGGATTTCTTTGGGGATATCATTAGTAAAATTACCACAAAAATAATGCTGCTATTTTCAGGGTACAAAACATGGCACCAGTGGTATCTACTGAGTACACATTTCGAGTGGATAAGTGGGGAAACGGAGGGGGAGAAAGAAGGGGGTGGTGTATTGCTCCTTTCCACAAACAGGGAGGATTTCTCAACGCGTCGAATTATTCTAATGAGCGCTCTCAGCGAGGCCTTCCAGGACCTGTCAATGACACAGATAGAAAGTGTCCTCCAGGTTTCCAAAGCCAGCATTTCATTTTAACAGGTAAGTCCTTAAGAGAGAGACCTTAAGTTGTACTCTGCAGCCACGTTCTTGTCAAACGAATAAATAACCACCGTTGAGTGATGCATGGGGGACACGAAAGAGTACAAGGGAGACAAAACCCATTTGAAAGATAAGAAGTTAACTTGTGTAAATAACAGACAGCATAAACAAAATCCTCAGTGCTCGTACATCTAAAAGTTATTGATAGGAGCTTTGTAATAGTGCACTGATGCATTACTCATTCCCATGAACAAAAGACAGACGGGGAAGTATTTCATTAAGCTTTGCCCTGTTTCCTTCAAACAAACTGCGGGCGAAAAACACTGTGTGGCTCGCGACACCAAATCAAACGCCGTAATGCGAAGATGTCAACTTTATATGCAGTCATTTGTAGAAGGGGGCAATTTTCATTTTGATTTATAGACAAATAATACCAATCTTTCATCCGGTGCTCTTGCAGTGCCGCCAAAGGTTACAAAGGAAATTGAGATTTATTTTGAACATTGCTGCCAACGTAGAATAAAAGATCAAGTTTTAAATATTCTGAGCACTTGTGAAAACAAAGACGAATGCTACATAAAACCAAAGGAGAAGGTTGTTCATAAACGCATTCATCTCCTCAGCAAAGTCACTGTATGTTTGTGGGCGTGGAAGACGAGGACGACGATGGGAAATAAACAAACAGAGCAGATGGCATAAATGAGCTTATTGTAAATGTGTGCGTAAACATATAAGTATGGTATTTTAAAGATGTCTTGCATGGATAAAATGTGGTCAGGATAATGAATTTAAGGCGCTCTGAGTGCATGTGGTGCTGGACGAGCAGGGAAAAAGGTTGCGTTCCACATGAGAATTAAATTGGGCGGTTAATGTTGTTGGAGGAGCGTGGGTGAAGAGAGGGTTGGCCGGTTGAATAATTAGGACCTGGATTTATCACTGCAAATTGATGCTATAATGACTGGAATTATTTCAGCTCGCAAATCAAGACATGCAAACATGAGACTGCAACTGTGAGAACGAAAAAGATTCGTAATTGCCGTAGATGTCGAGATATTTCAGTCTGGATCAACAAGCTGACCAATCAAAGTTCTATAAATGATTATTCTTAGAGATAAATTAGGTCTGATTGTCTTCGGGGTGTGTGACCATGTTCATATCAGTGCTTCAATCATACAGAAAAAAAGCTGTTTCAAGCTTGGGAGATTATAGATGTTAAAACCTTAAAGAGCCTGGATGAAGTAATCTTACCCCGGCTTGTTATCTTGAGCTCAGAGCTCCTCTCGCAGCCCGTCTGCATATACAACACGGTGTGTAAAGCAAGGACGACCTTGAGGGGCCTCCACACATGACCAGATTCACATAATGGCTGCCAAAGGGCATGTTCACCACATCAGAGTGAAACTGCTTATCGACCAGCGTGGGATGATACCAAGACGATGATGAATCTTGTGTCTATCCAGGAACATTTTGTACAAATTGTTTATTGACAGCTATTTTAAATACCCCCCTCTGCCTTTCTCTTTTTTTTTGTTTCCCCCCACCTGATAGAAGTCGCGCTTTGTCTTTTTTCATTAAGCTGTTGGTGGCACCTGAAAGCGAATAGGAGATGAAGTGGGAGGCAGGCTGGAGTACAGCAGAGAAACGAGACAAAAGGATAAACACAACTCTTCGTGTTCCCCTTTCAGCGGGAATCAAAGCGGCTCCGGTTGCAGGAGTGAAAGTAATATTGTTGCTGTGACAAAGCAGTCACATTGTTCTTTCTGATTACCTCGGATCATGTGATGTGAAAAGCAGCAGGCAGGGAAAAGTGGCAAAGAAATAATTTAATGGACAGCATAACAAAGGTGGTAGAGGGAAGCCTGTGGCAGAGAACTAACTACGAATATGCTATGTGAAATATATCGTCTGCTAGTGGAGAACCGAACTGCAGTAATAACAAATAACAATCAGTGTTATTACGTCATATGAGGAAAGAGACAATGTCATTGGCAGGCTGCTGTTATTAATTTTGCTCAGGGAACACAAATCCACACTTGGCACAAACACTCATAATTGCAATTCCCAATCAATGTTGCGCTAATTGCGTGCGCATAAGAGGCTAAATCCTTTTTACTTTTGCTCTATTTCCTCTTTTAATTTGCATTTTCCCGACACCCTCCCAGTTTAAGTACTGTTATCATAATGAAGGATTTGGTTTCTGATTAGAGCACCGAGCACCCTCCCCCTCAAGAGCCTGACCATAAGGTTAACGTATGTAACCGTTAATCTGCAAATGCCGACTTGCTGCAGCGATCACAGGCCCAGTGTTTTCAATAAATCACGATGCAATTAATATTAGGGAGGAGACTGTGGTGCATAATTTACCGTCAGGCTGATAGAAAACTGAAACGACATCGATGAAGTCCCATTATTCCATAGCACAACACAATACATACATTACTTACAGCACATTAGACGTGCTATTATATTAATTACTCCAACAGTTCTTACTACAGCTACAACACCATGAATTATCGCAGATCTATAATGCATTGCAATGCAGTATTTACCTAGCCCACCTCCGAGCTAGCGCTGCAAACTGTAAAAACTATGTTCAAAAGAGCTATTATATTTACCATTCGCTCATCCAATATTCTAAAACTTCAGCATCTATAATGGAAAAGAGCAGAGGCGCACGGGCATCAGCCCAAGAAGAATAAAACATGACATGGGAACTAATAATAACATAATTTTGAAATTACAGCATTTGCAGTATGAGAAAGTATGAGATGGAGCCAAAAGCACGGAGTACAGCCAGACTCGCACAAAAAAAAGAAAAAAGAAAAAAAAAAAGGCACTCGACTGTACCTCACACTCTGGAAGGAGGCCTTGTTTACAATGGGGGTCATGTCTGTGAGAGTTTATTGCTTTCGGCAGCCATCAGAGCTACAGCCCACTGCCAGACCTCTGGAGGAATTACAAATGGAGTCAATTACAATATATTTTGATGCATGGGAAAGTTTAGACATTGACCTGGGGTGATGACAATTCCCCAGAAGTGCTGAGGAAATCAGTCAGGGGCGCTTGTGCTTGTGCTGTATCCGAGTCTCTGCCTCCTGCAATAAAAGGCGTAAAGGAACTCACAGGGGCACAATGCTCTCCCTCCTCTGTCCTGACAATCAACCATCTTCATGCTAGTCATGCACTTCCTTCCAAGATGGTCTTTTTCTCTTTGGGCGAGACACATTTTTCTCCGTGATATCGTTATGATATGTTTCTGCTGTCACGCAAACAACAGAGAGGTATGAGTTCACAAGTGGGTGGCAGCAGAGAATTTTCTTCTCTTTTCTTTTCTTTTTTTTGAGGTGAGACTGTCTGCATCAAAGATACCAATGCATGATGAGTGACCACAGCCTGAGGTGTGTGTGTGTGTGCATGTGTGTGTGTGTGTGTGTTGTCTGTTTTCATGCATGTTTGCGCATGTCGTTGTCAGTGCTGGCTATGCTGTTGAAATGAGTGGTAGAGACGGAGCTGGAGGGGATTTTCTTTTCTATCCTTTTTCTTGTTTTTTTTTCTTGGACTAAAAAGATCTCGGCTCTGTCCTCATCAAGGTAAATTACCAGACACGTAGTCGTCTCTGGTATCTTCGTTAATGCTGCACTTGCTGGTACAACAACTAATTAACTACAGTTCACTAATGGCTGCTAAGTGCCTGATAAAAGCTGGATTTCTATAATAATTGCAAAGTGTACTGTATCTTCATGCCCACAGCCTCACCGACATCAACTTTGACTGTATATGAATACAGATGTAATTGCGATCCACACACACACACACACATACACGTAATGTGAGATTTTACTGAGTGGGACGTTCAGGAATAAGGAGTTTGGGGAGCCGGGGAGGGGACGTGCCTCATGTGAGTGCACTAGACAGGAGAGATGCTCAGCGATAGGGGTGTGGCAGTCATAATAGCCTGCAGAGGTTGGCTCATGCCTCTAACCTCATTCACAACTTCAAAGTTGCACCTTATCGCGCAGCCGAGGCTATTTCACCTGACACCTCTAAGGGACACACTTAACTTGACATTTCTAGATCCAAGGGACCCAAAACCTTACTTGACTTATTGACTTGCCTGGGATCTGCGAGACGGCGAGCCGAGAAATGGGGCAATCATGGCGTACGATAGCCCTCTGATGTAAAAAAAATAAAAAGTATAAAATCTGATTCAGTCAACAGTGTTTGTACTCAGGAGCGTTTAGAGCAACTGCTTTATAATTGACCATTATGAGAGCACCTACTAAGTAAAGCAAAAACACAATCCCAGCTTTTAAATATTTAAAATTGAGCATAACAACATGAGTTAATATGCAGTAGCCTGAAGCAGCCATTACCAGGGTGTAAGCAGGCCCAAGGGCAAACCACACACACACACACACACACACACACACACACACACACACACACACATCCACACCCAACTGGGAACCAACACTGGGCGATACTGCCACGCAACATCATACAACATAACCAATTTGATCTGACACACTTGAAGCAGCCATGCTTCAGATATGTATATGAGAACATGAGTGATGGTTGTGTAATTAAAGGTTGAGGTCAAGATGTCATTGGCATCTCATCATCTTCTTGTTTTTTTTTAAAGCTTTGTAATATAATATCCCTGTGAAAATGGGTTAAACTATGCTGTGCATTATATATCTGAAAGGCAAGAGGAACTTGCAAGAAAATACTCTGGATGGAGAAAAAAAATAGAAAACTAATTGGTGGTTTCTTGTTAGTAGCATCCGAGACTTCACCTGCATTGTACCCAGTGGTGTCACTCACACCTACATGTAGGGGCCTTTTAGAGTCTTCAGTCAAGCTAAACATGTATGTGTTTGGACTGTAGGGGAGACTGGAACTGGTTTGTGAGACACACTTGGACATTCAGACATGTGCCATCTCATAGACTTCATATGAGGGAAAAGTGATGTATTTAACTGTTCATTTGAGGGCTCCGTTAACCTTGGTGGAAAGTGGATCTGCTCCATTAGACACCTTTGTTTTGCCACTTGAGGACAGCAGCCGCAGCCGTTATCGCAGCCTTTGACACGGTACCTTCCACCGACTCAGCAGCAAACAATTATACATTTGTGCCTCCAGCGGATGGAGAGCAGCGAATCATTAGCATTCATCAGCAGAGCTGTTCCTGGCCACCTGATGAAGGCGAGCCAAATATTCTCCTTTTAGCTCTGTTTTTGGCCTTTAAGGTGTTCTACTATGTTTACCAGCTCCCGGCTAATTCTGCCTCTCTGATGTTGCCACAGCTGCCTGCTGGAAAACAAGGTCGATGAGAACAGATTCTGCAGGACAAAAAAAAATACCCCTCTCATAAAACGGCCACACAGAGCTAAAAAGTTTCATGGAGGGGTAAACGTGGGATGATTGGTGGTGTTTATTCTCTGTGGGGTGAGTTAACCCTTACTTCACCACAGGAACACATCTCCCTTAATCCATCATAGCTGACCTGAGGCCGACCACAGTGTTTACACAAAGGAAACCAGAAACTTTAGGAACCACTCAGGCGTGTGTTTTTCATTTCTTAAAGTTCGCCTCAGAATTCAGACTGGCAGCCAGTGCATATGGTCTCTGATTATTATTCACCCATACGCTGGCTGATTAAACAATTCCTGTTTCTCTCAGCAAGAGGAGGAGATTTAAAAAATGGATGTCTGAATACATTTACAGTATATTAATGTCAAACATCCAGTTGAAAAACTGAAATGTGTGAATTATCAAGTGAGAAACAGAGTTGGCAGGTTTAGTTCACTCAAAAGAACATCGTTCCTGCAAGAGAAAGTGCTCAAAACAAGGTCTGCGGATTATCTCGAGTAACCAGGTCATGATTTCTGGGAAGAGAAATGTTCTGTTTTTCATTCTTTTCCTTCATTGCTTTGAGCAGCAAGAGCGAGCCGAGTGCCAACTCGTTCCATTATATCTCAGAGAAGGTAGAAATCTCTCCGGCTGATATATCTCAAACCTCAGCAACTCACACAAAAACAATCTGGATGGATTAATAGAACAACGGGTATGAGATAGATGTGTTTCTGACTCTTGGGCTCCTTGAAGATCAGTAAACAATGCTGTAGATTTGCTCTTGCACTTTCTACAAAGAGCTCAATTTACTGTTGTCAGAGACTTTAGTAACTTTCCTCCAAGTTAATTCTTTATAACATTATGAATGATTGAATTGAACTCTAACAGGAAAAGGAACAAAATGGGTGGGGCTCTGATGGTTTTCATTACCAGCATCATTTCAGTGGGATTTTCCTTTTTCTCCTCCATAAAAATAAAACATCTTGCTAACTTTTTTTTTTGTCTGCCCCCACCCTGTTTCTAAATAAGTCTTTGTTCTCTGCTTTACTCACTGTTTCCCCTCCTGTCATTTGGGTTTCTGTCAGGTTCCCTTCTGCAGCTCAAGAGCTCCCTCTGTGAGACGCCGTGGAAGCAGATAGAGGAAACTCTTCCTGGATCCACATCCACACAGATCTCACTCCACCCTCACTCGCTTTACGTGCGGTCCTCGCTGAGACTGTCTGTCTTTATTCTTTCTGCGTAGTTTCTAAACACAGACGTGCTTCAACACAGTGCTTCCACCTCACTAGATCGAACGGCGTCTTTAGTGAGATGATGAGGGGGGAGGAAATATATAAATTAGGAATGCAATTTGGTGATCTGAGGTGATCTGAAAAAATAAACAGACGGACACAACTTTTATTTTCTGTATTTCGCAAACATGATGAAGCAATGCCGTTAAATGATGATGTGTGAATATGGAATGGGTATTTATACAGTGCTGATGATGAGGTCCATCAGTATTTATCTCCCTGTTGTTGGCATGTAATGTGGTGAGCGTAACCTCTCGACACGCTCTCAGCCAGAGAAAATGATGCATATATTAGCATCAGTTCTACCTTATATCTGAGAGGTGAACGTCACTGATCTCCCATATACATATTTATTGCGAGAAGCCATTTCCTTTGCTAAAATATGTGCCAGTTCAAATTATCACTCGGGCTGGTGAGCATATTTCAGAAATGAGATTTTTAATGCTTAACCGTCGTCACATGTGTGGTGGTCCATGACTCATGAGAAGAGTGTGAGGGTAGGAGATGACTCAAGGACTGCGCCTCGCTCGCTCACTCGCTCTCTCTGTTTGTTGATGAAGACACGCGGATACACAGTCTGCCCCCCCCAGTCACCACATGTGATTCTCATAAACCCTCCACGGACAGACATATTCTTGCTTTCATTGAGATTATTACTCAGCGTTTGTCATGGATACATCTGTTTCAGATGATGTTTTTTTTAATGGATTCTGGGAATCTGATGCTATCAAAACAGGTGATGCTGTCTCTATGAATGTGGATGCTTTTTTTGTTTTTTTTCTTTCTCTTTTTCTCTCTCCTGTGCCGGTTGCTCTGGTTAGAAACATCTGCTCAGTGATTAAATGTAAATGTTTGAGAGGTTCATTGAGGATCTTAAAGAAATTCTAGTAAATGGATTTCAACACTAAGATGTGGAAATGGACACCTCACATTTGTCAGTGGAGTAAAAACAACAACTTGAGCCATGTGATATGATAGCGTGGGGCTCAGTATTACAGCTTCAAAAGAGAGCCTGGCTCATAACGATCTCATAAACTCACTGAATACCATTGTATAGCTTGTTTATTTTCCCCCATAAAAACAACAGAAAAATTACAACTTGTGGTGTTCTGGGCCATTTCCTACATGATTCCTGAATATAATGACCTCTTACCAACGTGACCACATCTATTTGTCCTGATCTAACAGACGGAGCTCTACCTGTTAATTATTAAGCTCTAGAAGCACTGGAAACCCCCTTTTTTCCCTTCTCTCCTTCAAGCAGAGTCAGGCTGTTTCTGGCGATGTCTAACGTTCAAGTGTAAGTTAACCGGCTCCAGACATGAGAGTGGTATTGATCCCCTCATCTAATTTTCTGTAAAATGTGAATAGGCTTGTTTCCCAAAATGTCAAACTATTCCTTTAAATGTATGTCTTCAGTCACAGACAATCGGGCTCCGGTACTAAAAGCAAACTCTCCGCGCAGCCAATAACTTGAATGAGCTGGCAGGATGCTGCTCTGTATGTGTGTGTGTGTGTGTGTGCGGGTATATACGTGTGTTTATTTTATATACGTTGAGCTCTCGCTGACATCTAAAGAAAAATTAGGATTCCCGTCCATTCTGCTGACAGTACATCTCACGTCACGGGTCCCGGGCGACCGCGCTACCAATGAGGAATATCGGCCCTTGATCACTCCCCTGTTTGATTTACACCATCCATCCGCGCAGACAGCAATCCTTTACATTTTTCAAGTATTGCTCTGTGAACTCTGGCAATCATGCCAATTGCTGGCATCGCCCGTCCTGATTATTGATGAGATTTAGATGGAAATTATGTATTCGCTGGAGGAGAAAAGACAGACAGGCTCTCCTTGATTGGCTTTAAGCTGAGCAGTCGTACTGAAGAGGCATCTGTCAGGCGGTAGGTCACATCCCCTCAGCGTATCGGTTTTATCTGGCATTGCAGATGACTGGTTACGGTGGTTCCCTGACAACGGAAGCGGGGCGAGGGATGGGGAAGCTAACTGAGTGCATTAAACAGGCTCAGTGACTGGAAGATGTGGAACCGGGTACAAGGTATTTGGCAGTGGCAGCAGGAACACATTCTGAATTATTTAGGTAAAAAGCACAGTGCTCGCTATAAATGCAGCCCAGGTATGACATAAGAAGCGGCATCCTTAGGTTACTAACTCACACACGTGCAGGCGCAGGCAGCAAACTGAGACCAGGGTATCGGATCATAAACACAACAACCCTACAATAAACCTGACTTTGTGCTGCAGCAGAGATAAATAATTAACAAACGCTGAGTATTTTCACTTTGAAACAGCACTAACTTGCACCAAAATTATTCTGCTCATTCATTACTTATCTCCCAGTGGGAAGCTGGTGTCAGTGTTTACACAGAGCCGTCGCAGGGTTAATGCTATTTTTCAGCGTGCAGGTGCAGGTCTCAGCATCGACCTTTTGACAGCATGCAACATCTGCAAGACACACCGCGTGTTTGAAAATGTGATGTTTTCAGTGCCGGGTATCAAATGTTCACTAAGTTGCAGCAACTCTTCGGACTGACTCTGAATCTGTTCAATATTTACAGTCAGCACACAGACACGATCCACACACCGCCTCCACAGCCACACAGGGGAGCGTGTTCTTTAAATTTACTCTTACATCTTTCAGAGGAAGTTTAATAGGTTAAACTTTCTTCTTGACCAGATACAGTGGTGATGCTAAAGAATTGGAAAAGATGTTTTTATCTAGTAATCCTTGTTGACGTTCTTACAGCATGCATCAGTGCAAAGGCAATATATTTAATGTTATACTTCATTCCCTTCAATTTTCTTACTTAAAAACACAAATACTCTGAATTTGAAGCCTGCAGCACAACTCCTGGGGTCTTTATCCAGAAACGCCCCTTGCTCACCTCTTCATCCAGCACATGGTCATATCAAGTGGACCTGGCCATCTTTCACAACACTGTTGTTAGTTAAAAACATCAAATTTGTAAACAATTGCATTTGGCTGTTGTTCATGTGATATCCCAACAGGGATTTTTCTGGGTTTTACAACAGATGCCTGGGTAATTTCCAACAATGCTACACAACATGCATATTACATACACTTGTTCCACTTTGTGTTTGTAGCTGTGCCGTGACCTATATGTGCCTGCCTAAATTGGGATTGCCTGGATGCCTATATCGCACTAATATAGTAGATGTAGGGAGATTCATATCCCTTACACAGCCAGAAAGGTCAGATCAATTCTCCCACCAGCCGAATCTGTCTTCATTTAGCAGCCGGCATATGAAGACTTCTTAGGACATCGCGTCTCTTTAGAAACATATGTTTAAATAAGTGTACAATCATGAAGTATTTAACCGAGGATGTGTTCAGTATTAATTTGGCTGGAGTGTCGGCATGTCTTTTGTTTTCCATCCACATGAGACGAGGAGACTCTGTACGCACGATTGCCGAGCCATAAACACAGCCTCTTTCCACCTCAGGCAATCCTTAAACTCATCAGCAGTGTAATGAGACTTTCGAGCTGGGAGATGAATTAACTGGCTGATTTTCCCGTGTTCATCCCCCCTCCTCACTTCTCCCTCCCCAATACAGAGCAGCTGAACGTAGTATTGGGAGCAATCCAGGCCTGTGATGTATGTGCCATGACCATAACATGGGGAAACATAGATAGGCGAGAACCGAGAAATTGATTGGCTTTTTACTGGAAACGCACAAGACAATCAGCCTGTCTCACATTAATCATTGTTAAAAAAAAAAAAGAAAAAAAAAACTCAAAGGCACTTTGTGAGACAGCTGTGATGTAAAAGTGAGGATGTGCACATAAACACATGCAGATGTGTTCACATTAAATTACAACAAGGCGCTTCTCTTTTAGAGTCACACCTTGGTCCTCGTGAAATAGTTGTTCTGAGTGTAATGGTGGCAGGCTGAATGTCCCAGCCAGAACAATGTGCCCGCTGGGTAATATCAAAAAGATCAAATAGAAACAATATCCCAACAGTATCAAAACTCAATACCAAACCCTGTGTGTGTATGTGTGGAGTCTAGACAGGCTTTGTGCACCACTAAATGCAACTGACAGGGTTGTGGGTGGGAAGCCCAGAAGGGATCGTGCTAATGATGCTGCACTAGCCACTTCCACTAGTTGGTCTGGGTGTCTCTGGGATCATTACACCCTCAAAAGCTTATGGCCATACCACCCTGACAACGCTGGATCCCGTCCAAAATCAGAAGCTAAGCAGGGTTTGATCCCCGGCGCCTCCTGTCCACATGTCTAAGTGTCCTTGACCGAGACGCTGAACTCCAAACAAACTGAGCCGCGCGAGGCGTGCGAAAAGGTGCATGAGAGGCAGGACGGGCTTTGTCCATTAAGGTGGAATATTTCAGTCCATTTACCACGTCTCACTGACAAGTGGAAAGAGGCAGCTGGTGACTCCATGTGAACTGGTGGGGACACGTTGGCAGTCCACACCGTCCCCAGGCCAACAGAGAGAGTTCATCATGACAAGTGCTGGCGCACACTATGGCCACAGGAAACGGGGAAAGCTGAAGTCCAAATGCCAGAATGTCATTAAGCTTTAAGAGTTCCCTAACTTTTAAATTGGCCTGATTGAAAAGTCTCTTACATCAGGCCAATTTAAGCTCAAAGACCTAACAGGCTCAGTAATGTGGAAATTAAATGACATTAAAACCAATTAATTATTCATCATTAGTTCAAATGTTTCCCAACTGGAGTACTGTGTGTTATCAAAGAGCAAACATTATGTCTCCATAAAATGAAAGTGGAGTACGGGGTGATGGTGTACGTTAATATAAAGTGAGAAAAACAGATTTTTTTAAACACCACCACAAAATAGCTGCATTACTCACATTTTTATATAAAGCAAGTATATTGAAATATTTGTGAGATTTTCTTTGAGTCAGAACCAAAATATGCAAACAGAAGCCTGCATAGTTACATCCAAGTGTATCTCAGATACTACCCCACTTTCACTCACTGTATTTTGTTGCCGGGGTGTGTTCTGGTCTGTTCCTGGCTAGGGTGGATTTTTCAGATTCATCCCGTGTAGTCCTGGTGAATTCAAAGTCCTAAATATTGATACAAGATGCGCAACAGCCACGAGCTTTCAGCCATCTACATCCAGCTGTGTTTTTTCTGAGTCAATAGCAACTTTGGCACTCTCGCTCTATCCCACAAAAAACACGAGGATTCTCAAAAATAAAAGTTCTCCTAATGACCAGGAATGGGAATCACAAACCTGTTCCTGCTGGAAAGAAAAAAAAAAAAAAAAGAAACTGTTCGGCATTGTTGGATCCTTTGGGATCTTACACCTCCCAGCTCATTAATTATAGATGTCTGCATCTTTTTCTGTCAGTTGGGCATTACACAACAAGGGTGTTACACTGATGCCCCTGTGCTGCTGGAAGCTTGCAACAAGAGGAAGTCGTGGCAGAGGAGGAGGTGGAGGTCCAAAGTGTTGCATCATTTCAAGAGAAATATACTGAATAATGTTTCTGCACACATCACAAGCTTGAATTCCAGAGATGGCCTATATTTGACTCTTTTTTTTCTTTTTTCCATGAATACCAATGCTTCCCAAACGTTTCACCAGACTGTAAATATCCTGTTATAGCGGCATGAACAGGCCTGTCAGTAGTTTCCACGCTAAAATATTGACCAACAATCGATAAGGAAAACGATAAGGAATCAGACTAATAAGCAGAGTGTCACCAAAAAAAAATCAATCCTGATCCCTGCTATTACCAAAATAGATGCACCGGTGTGTGTCTGTCCACAAAAATCGCAGCTACTCCTCCAGATTCTCCCGGTGTGGTAACTTAGAGAGCGACAGCACGTCTTAAATACTGATCTTTGTGATATACAAACAAGATTTGTTTTGCAATGCAAGAAGTTAGATGGCCGGAGACTCTTCTCCCTATAAAAAGGGAGCGAATGACAGCCGACTAGGTGCTTTATGGACAGAGAGAACGCTAAATGCCATAGGGCTGCCAAAAAACATTAGGGAAGTTAAACTGGAAAAGACATACAGCGCTGGGGTGTTTGTACTGTTATCCTGTAGCCCAAGGCAGCTTCCATGTGTGCTCCCATTTAGCCATTACTTAAGGGGTTTGTAGCTTGCAGCCAATCAGCCTATTGTAATAACCAACAGCTTTAGGCCTTGCTGAGAGCTGCCATTGCCCTGAATGTACTGTACTACTGTGTGAATATAGGTCACCAAGAAAATGAAATGTTAACCTTCAAAGTGCCGGGGAAATGTTAGAGAATAATACCCGATAGGGGGAGGGAGGATGGGGGGTGGCAGATTTCACTTACTGTAAAGACAGATTCTTTTTTTTTTTTTAATCTGGGGATAATTTCTTGGACTTCCCTAGCTTTACATGATGTTTCTCAATATTATCCGAGTTGAACTGTGGGAAGTATTTACAGTGTGGTCTGAGCTGAAATAAAACAGAGGATGAAAAATGTCTGATATAATGAGCCCTGCTATGCCGCCAAAATGGGCTTCTGGTTCCTACTGTTTCTTGCTATTTAGGCAGATGCTGGATCACTGGGCTTCCCACGCTGTCGTACTGTATAAGCTTATTTTGACAACTACCTGTGTGGCTGGGCAAGGGTGATGATTACAGGACTGCTCAATCAACAGACGCTAAAAATAGTGTGTGGTGATGTAGGCCGAGAACGAAAGAGGCCTCTGACTACAAGGCCTTTCATATAGGGAAGCATGGACGTATGTGTAAGTGACACTGTTATTATGGCTTAAGGGCTCGCAGTGGCGCCTCCTTTTTCTCCTCCGTGCTTCTTGACTGCAGTTGGTCAATACTCGGAGGTAAAGTGAAACCAGGCGAAGCCATAAAACCTGACAGACAACCAGGGGCCTGAGAGGGGACTAGTGGTTAGAGCCCATCCAGCTTTGATAAATTTGGCCTCCCTGGATGCAGCTTGTGGTTGCAAGTAGTGACTCCCAGAGGCAAATATTCTCTTCTAAGCGGGGATTTTTTCCCCCTACTTAAACCAAGCAAAAGCCAAGCCAGCATCTAAACACATCCTGGAAATCAATGCAGCCTGGAAAAGTTCAGTGATAGAAATCACAGCGTTTATTGCTTTTGTTTATTCCTTTTACTATGATTATGATTATTACTATTATTATTATTATTATAATTATTATTATTATTGTTCCTTTGTTTTGACCATTAATAGCATCATAACTATATTAGAGTACCTAGGCAAATTGTATATCAATACTTGCAGCTCGATCAGGCTCGGTGTGATTGGGACCAGGTGAAATAAAGAAGAAAAGATAAATTTGCTCATTAGTAGCGGTTGTAGTAGTGGTAGTAGTATTAGTAGTAATAGGTCTTACGTCTTAACTCAAGGGAAAGCCGAGCCAGCATCTAAACACATCCTAGAAATCTATGTTGCATGCTTTGAAAGCACTAGCTTAATGATGTTATTCACAGCATTTATTGCTTGTATTTTTCTTCTTCTTCCTCCACCATATGCCTTTTGACTGTTAATAGCATTAGCATTGAGAGAACTTATATTTTATATATATATATATATATATATATATTAGATATAAATTGCAGAAAATTGCAAAAAAAAAAATCTCTACTACAACTATTAGTAATTGCAGTAGTAGATGTGGAAGCAGTGGTATCTTTTCCACAACGTAACCCTGGCAGAGACACTGTGATGGTGGTATCCTAGTATAAACCTTCTCTACCCTTGATTGAGTCATCTCGGAAACACAGCCCAAGGGCAGCACGAGGGGATTATCATCGTCTCCGTCTTAAAGAAGAAAGCTTTAAATGTGGCCATAAAATTACTGGAGTCATTGTCATTTCCTGCTAATGGCCCGACTGATAAGCCGCGAGACTATTGCCCACCTTCTCCGGGAACAGGTGGGCAGTGCTTAGCTGGTCATCCCAGATAACGACTTGTGTAACGGAGACAGCGCACTCCGCTGAGTGTGTGGCGACTCGCAACACGAGATCTTGCTAAGACAGGCGACCACGGACCAGAGATGCTCAAGACCGAACCTCGAGCAAGGTTCACTCCAGCTGGGAGCCACTGTGCTGTCGGGGCGCACTCGAGTTCAAGGCAGAGCAAACACAGTGTCTGAGCATCCTCTGCCAAGGTTTTTCACTCGCAGGAGCGCACAGTGGCAAATTATCACTGCTGGTGGAGGGAGGAGGCCTGGCAGAGGACGCAGTCAGAGGCAATAAAACTGTTCAGCTGCTGCGTGTTCGATACGGCCAGACACAGGCACAGCAACACAGAGATAACATCAGTGTTTGTGACTGACAATCAATACACGAGCACAACGTGTCGGTGGGCAGGTTGAAAGGTAAGCGCTGCCTCTTTTTATCTTTACACTGCAAATCATGGAGAAAAAAGAATATGATGTGGGTCAATTTGTTTTTGAGATGGCAGTTGACTTAAATCACGAGTGTTGTTGGAAAAAGGAGCTTTAAATGAGTGACTGGGCGTGTAGCATCCAACAAGCAAATGGATGGTTTTCAGATGACTAAACCGGGCTCTTATCTCTTCCATAAAGCGGGAAACAGTACTTCCTCTCTTGACCCAGGCCTCTCGACTTGAAGTGAGCCATGGCTGGCATAGCAAAAGGGGTATGGACAAGTAATACAATGCAAACCATTAAAAACAGAAAAATGCACCTGAATGGAAGATGTGGGGTAAAAAAAAGCAAAAGCCAGATAGAAAGCAGCAAAATCAAGGCAGAGGCCTCTCCAGGTGAAAAAAAAAGGAGTGTACTGGAAACAATAATGGTCTGACATGAAACATAATCCCCTCTGTCTGTGATTTTATTGGCAGCCCCTCCAAAGAATGGTGGCTCCCCTATTATGACTTAACACATCAAAATCGCAGCATAGCACACACAGAAAAGGCCACCTGATGATAAACACAGCAGACAGCATCAGAGGCTTTATCTCGTGGCTGCCTGCAGCTCGACACAGGTTCAATTTGGCCCGCAACAATCGATTCTGTCCCTCCTTGCCTCTGCTTCAGCCGGTGGAATAAAAACAGACCTTTCTGTAAGGAACAGGTCTCAGCTGGTATGCCGTGTCAAGGTAAAGAAGAGGAAAACTAGCGAGGGAGCAACCCAGACGTTTGGCATCAAACTGGTGCACAACATTTTAATTATGATCACAGTGGGAGAACTGTGCTATTCATCAACTCGGAAATGTAAAATAAATTGAGATATTAATGAAGGTGGATGAAGAGACGCATATAAAGATGGTTATATAATGGTCAAATCAAAGTCTAATATTGCCTTTTAATTTGCTCCATGTTGGTTTTCGGATATGGAGTGAAGATAAGCATGTGTAGAATATCAGTAAAGAGTTCTAGCAAAACTGCAATTCATGGACGGATAAATAAGTGTCTGAGAGCAGATTACAGGGACCAAGCTCATGCCAGTTTTTAACCAAAGATAAAGATGGCTTTCATACGACTACAAACTAATGTCATTTGGTGTTGGTAGTTATCAAGTCAGGCTGTTTGACTGGAAGAGAGCGTCTCATGCATCAATAATAATAGATGTTTTGTTGTATTTCTCCAAATCAGACACCAACATCATTTGGCCTGCAGAGTACAGTGAATAGATGACCTGACCCTCTTAAAAAAAAAAAAAAAGAGGCATTATTTGTGCTCACTGTATGTATCTGCAGGCGGGTATAAAAGGTATTTCTGATGTGTGAGCGAGCCGCCATCTTGTGGGTAATTTCATCCTTAAAAAAGTGACAGCGCGGTGGGGTCTCTCTATTTGAAGAGAGTATAATCATTTCCTGAGCTGCAGGGAAAAAGGAGTTGAGAACGATATCAGATTCATTACATGGGAGGAAAAACACTTTTACGGGAGTGCGCAATATAGAGCACTCCTTTCATGACAATTATTAATACCCTGTCCCATTTATTTGCAATATCAACCCCTCACTCCAATGAAGGTTGTCCCTCTGATCAGTATGCAGGCGACCTGGCTTCAAATCCTCAATTTCACATGCAAATGCAGTGCAACTGATTTAAATAATATTTGAATATGGATCACACAGTGTGACTCCGTATCACAGCGCTGAGAGGAAAAGAAGGTGGAAAATGCAAATCACCAACATGTAAGAGAAAGGTCATAGCCGGGACCTGTTAGATTTATTTTGGAAATAAAGGGTTTGATGCTAAATTAAACTCATTCCATAAAGCCCGAGGACAAAATTAGAAGATATCAGAGCGATTTAAATGTTAGAGGCAAACAAACACTGCATCGTCTGTGTTACGCAAAGGGAGCAGGTGGTGTTTTGAAGTTTGGTTAAACTAACCTGTTTCCAACCTTCGTTTCAAAGTGACAAAGGGTGAAAGTTTTCGTTTTCAACTGCCATTTTCGACTACAAATGCAATTGTACAAATGGTTTGAATACGATCTCTGAAACAGGCTGCAGCACACACTCCAGGTCAGTAGTTGGTGCTGTGATTTAACGATGTGCATAGATACTTCCATTTTTACTTCTCACACATGCTAATTGACCGAAAACCTTCAAAAACCCCAATCTCAAAGCAGCCCGTTTCACATATCGTTCCATTTTCAGGTTATTGTATAGATGGACAGCACAAATACAGGGAAATGTTTTCACCTGAAAACCTTAATGAGAACAATGTAGCTGTGACCCCTTAAAATCCAGCAGTGACTACTGTCCTAGTGTGGCAGGGACAAAGACACAAACACGTGTGGCAGGCTGAGAATGGATTCCTGGAGCATGAGTTTCAGGATGGATACAGATGAGCATGGTCTTGGCAGACCCTGCAAAAACCTACAAGTGCCATATAAATGTTGCAATATCGGCAGCCAGTGCCTACATCGCGGCGTGTCTCTGCTCCTCTGGGGGATATAAATCATGAGTGATGGTGGAATCCTCACACATAGTGGCATGCATTAACTTAAAGGGGCACATGGGAGCGGGCTCTCGCGGGCCCTGTAAAACTCCAAAGAGCATCCCTGCAATGCTTACTTCAGGCCATGCTTTTAAATTACACACTGATGACAGCCCATGATAAAAATGACCCAATTTGGTATCCAAAATCAATTCCAGCCCACGACTGCCGCGCAGGGGTTGGCGAAAGCTGACCAGCTTCTTATGACAGCATTTGAGCCGCGGACACGTTTTCTCAAACAGCGGTCAATAGAGGCAGAGACTCTGGGAATGAAAGGAGGGAGAAACAGAGGCACTTCACCACAATGACCACCTAGTCGGTAAATGATCTGTTGCCTTTCCGGGGGGCGGGGGGGGGGGAATGGCATGTCTTGTATGATGTGTGTTTTTTCTCCACTGCACGATGTGATTTGTGTGCATAAGGCTGCGTGGATGGACAGACAGGCACAATACATATCTTTACAAAGACATGTATTGTTCAAATTCAATCCAACATGACAGGAGCCTTACGGTTTATGCTGTTTGTTTAAAGCTAGCAGAGAGAACTTCATCTGGAGCTACTGTTGCAATTAGCTGTGCAGGAGGCCTGGATCTGAGGAGAATAAAACCAGAGGAGGATAACACCCCAATGCACAACAACACACAGACACACCATGGCTAATGTTTGAGAGACACTTAAAACACATTCCTGCCCACATGACGTCGGGCCAAGAGCATTAAACCTTCACTTTCAAGGCGGTGAAAAGGATCACAACACACTCAGAAAGGAATAAAATATCTCACTTCTCGCCCACATAGTCAAACTTGGGCAACAGCCAAGAGTCTGGAAGTTTTTAAACTCGATGCCCGAACTGTCATTTATAACATCAGTCACGTCGATGTGAACTTTATGTGTTTTTTCTCCCCCTGGTAGGAATTCTTTGGCCTGATTTTAGTCGATTTCTGTGAGAGCTTTCATTGCTTTTTGTGATTTTATTAACCCTGTTTTGTTTGCTTTTATTGAATTTCATGAAAATAAAGTTATTATCATTAGCTTATTTGAAGATAAAATTTTGGATCATGACTGAAAATTGAAATAAAAGAGAAACGTCTATGAGTTTTTCAGTCTGAGGTCATCCCCATGAATTTTAATTAAGTCAGACAAAACCAAGTCAGTCATCCCTGGATTATGAAATTAAATTTCATATCCCACTCTTACTGGATTTGTTAAGACAAAATACAAGTGGTCTGTGGAGGAGAACTTGGAAGAGCACTTAAATGAATGACTCAACAATAGTGTGATACCTATTTGGCAAGCTCAGTCATTTTAATATAGATCTCACCACTGAGAAATCGCACCAGCACGCAACATAAATCCTGCGCTGGGTGGGCATATTGTGCTGCAGATTATACCTTTTCAGTCAGTCAATATTAAAAAATCCCTGCTCTTTTTATTGTAACGCCTCAACAGGGCCTTATCTGGAGGGTGCAGGGATCACCTCCGAGAAAACTCAATTTCCTGCTCATTTGTACAACAATCCTCATCATTATCTTACTTATCAGAATCGCCTGACAGCCGTGCCATCACAGGTTTCTCCATGAAAGCTACTTTTAAGTCCCGCTAACGTTCAGTGAAACGTCTCGTCTGTGACGACGACAGCGTAAGAATACAACAGCTCTGTTGCTCAACTCTCTTTATGACAGGTCAAAAACATCTTATCTGGCCTCGTGTTACCTTTTTTTATTTATATAGCGACACACGATGCATAGAAGAAGCCAAACTGTTTGATAATGTACAAAGTGAAGGCAGATGTGCAGTATTGTTATAATGTGCTGGAGATCTGAAACACTGAGGAGCGCAGCACTGTGGTACCTCTATCTGTCACACCTTGTTACAGAAAGAGTTTTCCTACATCCTGATAGTTTTATTCACTCAGAACGAGGCTGAGACATCCAAGCTTGAAAGAGTGATAAAAGAATATAGAAGATCATAGATGGTGCTTGTACATTGGTTAACTCGCTCAAGTAGTTTCTGACAACTTTTGGATAATTAAACATGCACCAATTTGACCCATAAACATCATTGCTGGAGCTTTTCTTCAGTTTTCTTCAGTATACATAGAGTGAAGGCACACTGGACAGGTCTCTATAGGTGCTTTATAGGACACACACCTTTCACACTCACACCTAGGGGTGATTTAGAGACTGATTGAGGTAGACATGCATGTTTTTGGTCTGTGGGATGACAACACCCTGCTAAACACGGGAAAAAATAAGCAATATATATACACCGAAAGGCCCTTGGTTGCACTGGGAGTCAGACCTGATCACTGAGCCTTAATAAACATGTTTAAACATGGCATTATGAATGCAGCCAGACTTTGGTAGCAGGTGGTTTGCAGAGAAGCACTCTCAACATGGCTCCCAACACTGTGTCTGTATGGTGCTATCGCCTCCTCATGGACCCAGAAACACATACATTTAGCAATTTATACTGTTCGGGGGAAAGGCAGGGAGCCGGATTATACTGCATGAGTGGTTTGAGAAGTTTATATGAACATTTTGATGTTTTTCTTTGGCAGTGACTCTGGGGTTACTGCTGGGATCCATTGTTTCTGTTGCTGAATCCGAGCTGTCATCGACCGTGAATGAGCGAGCTACAAACTTCTGAGGGCAAACCTACAGGGGCCGGCTATTTATTAATCAAAACATTTCCATTCTGTTAAATGCTAAAATTCTGTCAAAAATGTGCATTGGAACTAATTCAGGTTATATCTTGAAAAAAATAGAGTGTTTTTTTTTTATGAATATGTGAACGCAGCTCTGACAAAAGGGCAGCGGTGGGTGACGAAAAACAAAGCGAGAAGCAGTGTGTGTTTGCTGAGTTTTCCCTAAATGGAGGAGCGCAACTTTTCCCTTTTGTTAGAAAACAAACCTGAAATGAATGTGATCTCTGGGCCAGACGTCATGCGAGCCAACCTGCTGTTTGAAAGCTACCAACCCCTGAACCTCTCCCTCTCTCTCTCTCTCTCTCTCATGATCACACGGTCATGTGGATTTTGAAGGAGACAGGGCCACTAATTGGCAATGACTTTAAAGGTAAACAGCTCCGCTCCCCTGTGTGCCCCTGGTGCACCGTGTCACATTTCCTCCGCCTCAAACACACACTGGCTCTCGCATGTCAAACAGGAATTTACTCTGCTTTAAACATTCACAAGCATGTGTAAAAACATTAGTTCAACAGTTTATCAATTAATCAGTTTTTATCCTAAAAGAAAAAGAGCACCATTTCCCAAGTCTGCAGAGGAGGACCGGCCCTTGGTAAAAGGCAGAGAGATGCATTTGAAATGGAGCTTCCTTGTTCACCTCCACTCATGGTACACTCCCAGCATGGGAAATGGTCTACTGTGACAGGCTGAATTTCTAGGCTGGCAAACAGCATTATTCTCATTCCTGGTCCCATTGTCAGCTCTCATTGAAATCTGCTGTCACGGACTGGAGCCTGATGCTAAGCAGGGCTGCTGGCCTCCCTGCATGTGTCTGTCTCTGTCTACATTCATACTGGCTGGCCAAAGAGGTGATGTAAGAAATCAGAGGTGGAGGGAAAGGGAGACGGACATGAAGAGGGGGGGGAAAAAAAAGAAAAAAGGGGAGAGAGCGAAAGAGAGGCAGAGAGCGAGAGGGGATAGTTGTTTTGGTCTCACAATGAACTACTCATCCGCCATGAAGTGAGAAAGGGGAAAAAAGAAGAAAAAAGAAAACTCTCTAGAGCTCATCACTCATCCTGAGCTGGTGGAGCTGGACAGGTCTGTTTCCTGTTCCTAATATTCTTCATGACAGACTGTCCATTTAAACTGCTGGCCTCGCTGATCCTGCTCTATCACTTCCAGGTCCAGGGATGGGTATACCTTAAACAACCGGTGAGGAAATTGCCTCCATTTCTAGGCACGGCGACATGTTGACTAATGGTCGCGTGTACGTGATGTTACGCTGGTGGGCAGATAAAGCATTTTTAATAAACACGTGTGCATGACGGACTTGACAACTGTGGGCTGCGAAAGCTTAAATGTTTGTCAGTCATTTCAGCTTCTACGTCTTGAGCAACAACTTGAGGAACCAGAGTGGGCGAGACTGTTGAAACCTGCAAATATTGAAATAATTCCCAGCTTTGGTCTGCAATGTTATAAAAAAAACCTCTCCCGTCATGTACATCTGTATGTGCAACCATGCACAAAGTGTACAGTCAAATCAACAGGAAATCTGGGTCTCGGGACGCCAAAGACTGTCATTATTTGTGTATGACTGAAGACTGCGCCTTCAATAATACAAGTACCCGTTGCCAGATTCCTTTGATGTATAAGTGATGAGCTCTCAAACACGAAAAGCTTCCGAGTACTTGTGCTTGGTGCTTGGGCACTGAAACACAAGAAATCACGGCTGGAAAGGTGCCGACCTTGCATAATAAGGAGGCTGCTCGGACATAAACAAAACCACAATCATTACCCATGCTTGAACCTTTTGTGATTTGACCAACCATGCTAGAGAAGCCAGTGAAACTTTAACCATCTGTCCGTGTTTCTGCCGATTCTACAACAAGCATGTTAAATCACAGTAAAGAAGTGATAATGTTATCCTTAATAAACCATAGCACATGCAAAGGAGCTTTTCCTTTTCTGGTACCCAACAAGAATTTAGACACGAGTGTAAAGTCCGAGTGAATCTAACACATTTGATTTAGTGTTTCCAGAATTTAAAAGTTCACAGTTAACTTTTAGAAAGAAAAAAAACAAAGGGAATCCTCAAAAGTTACATTGGACGTTAGTTACCATTCACGATCATCTTATACTGTTTTTACCCAACAATTACAGGGAAAACATGGATACGGCCTGGAAATGATTCACAAGTTTAAGGATTGGTGTATAGGATTAGGTGGATTTCTCCACCAATATTAACTGAAGAGCTGCTGACTCTCTACTTAGGGACCCGTGAATGAACCAATAGTCACATTAAAACTAAGTGGGGCCCTTCCTACAGCCAGGTCTGCCATTCCTGGGAGCCCAGTGAGGCAGCAGCTGCACTCCACGGTGCAGAATAACCTTTCAATGAATATTCACTAATGAAAATGTAATTACAAACACAATATTACATTTCCTCCAACAGATCCTTCTAAATCCTACTCTCATGAGATTTGGGGATGATTTTTTTTGTATCGTCAGAGTTATGAGAGATTTGAAACTAGTGACTGTAGTTTCAAATCATCTTTGCTTAGAGTAGTTTTCTCTCTCCCTCGCTCTCTCGTGCGTCCTTGCAGACCCTCTTAATCCCAGGCAGGCAGGATGGGAAGCATCAGTGAGCTGCAATCTTCAGGTCTCCTCACAGATTTTCAAAGGGGTTTAGAGCCAGGCTTTTGCCGGGTGTCTCAAGTACGTACAGAGACAAAGCCACTCCACTGTTGTTTTGGATGTGCGATCTGGGTCAATGTACCTCCTGTGAGTGAGTTTC
The DNA here is from genome assembly GCA_029224185.1 of Karalla daura. Lineage (NCBI taxonomy): Eukaryota > Metazoa > Chordata > Actinopteri > Chaetodontiformes > Leiognathidae > Karalla > Karalla daura. The sequence goes on from CM055195.1 coordinate 5,322,879, forward strand.
CACCAAGCTCTGAAGTAATCTGCACACCAATCTAATATCAAGAAATTGATAAAATTCTCTTCAGTTCACCTGCGTGTGATTTGTCATCTAAAAAATACCAATTAAGTTGAAACACTGCACATTCAAGAGCCTTGCACCACAGCCTATTAATTCCAAAAATTAAATGGCAAATGGAATTCCCAATGAGAATATTAATATAAATCTAAATCAGACTGCCATTCAATTATATTGGTGTGGAAAACTAAAAAGTTTAAACCAAAAAGAAGAAATAAGTGTGAAACATTTTTATTTTTATATTTAAATTTGTTGAAAACTCAACAAGGTCTGTGTTACTGGGAGTCACAAATGAAGCAGCCAAACATAGAACAGATGACCAGAAGGATCTGTCCGGTCACCAGAGGTCTCACTGCTGGAGGTCAGAGAACATGGGATGTATCACACCTCACTTTCTGCAGAGGACTGTCTGCCTCCTGAAATTGGTGTGACCCACTGGGAGAAGACACCTGGCAAAGGGGAACGCCACAGAGCCGAGACGCAGTCCTGACTTGTGCACACTGAAATATACCTAAATCATAACGATAACCGTCTCTCTATCTACTAATCTGTGTATCTATCGCTATGTAAGCTCTAATAGCAATTGGATATTATCCCGCATCTATGTCAGAACAAAGGTCAATGATCAGACTTGTGCATAATGATGACATAAATACATAAAAAAAAAAAAAAAGTGGGGCAGTTTTTGAAACGAAAAGCCTTTAGCCTGCTCCGAATGCAAACATGTAAGATATCTATTAATAGAGCTTTTCAGCTTGTCGCTTTCTTTAGCTGAAAAAAGTGACACATCTGTGCATCCATTGCAGTGGTTCTCAAGGCTCTGGCTGTGAATTATCTGCATTTTTCCTGAAGCTTCTGCAGCTGACTTTAGTGAGATATCATCTCTGGACTGGCATGAGGGAATTACGTCTCAACCCCATGATTCCCTCAACCCCATTGAAACCAAAAGACAAATGATCCTCTATGTGTTACACCCCATCCAGAAAGGCATTTTGTCTACGTAATACAGAGCCAAGTGCTGCTAGGAGTTTAAATGGGAAATGAGCACTGCTTTATTATGCTGCAGTGCCTTGAAATGAATGTGGATAATAGATATATTCACAGCGGTATTAATATCCTCAGAGTTCATCTTTTTTTTTCCTCCCCTCATTCTCCATTTTCTCTCTTACAGGCTCCAAAGTACTTTGCCCTTGGCTATGCCTTATACTAAATAGATTTATGAGAACATTTGTGTCATATTTCCTCTTTTCCCGGATTGTCAAGACAGATTGTCAGTGCACCACTGATTGAGTGGAATCACCACACAGACTTCGTTCCCATTGTCAGGCCCCACATATTCATCTCAGAGGGGGATTTAGCAACGCAAATTGTCCAACGACACTTCTCTCAAGGCTCTACCACTGCCATTAAGATGAGGTCAGGGGTAAGACAATAGTGGATCCTATGACTACAGTTCAAAGTGATTATAGTCTGAATCTCGCCATGCATTAATAAATGAACGCGTGTGCAGTTTACGCAATTTACACCGTGTAGTGGTATCACCCAGATGTCATGCGCCACGCTAAATTATGAAGTATCAGATGAAGGGATGCACAGCTAGGGGACTAGAAGCTTATATGGGTCAAGATTTGCACTCTTCATAAGGATATGAGAATGAAACCAAAGAAAACTCCTCCGTTTAATACATTTTACGGTCAGCAGACAAAAGAAAAGGAAACTGACTTTGAGGCTGAATTCTGAAAAAAAAACCCTACTGAACATTCAAATTAATGTTGACTGAGGCAGAAAAGCCAGAGAGGAGGAGAGTATTTCACTGTACTGTACATGTCTGCACTGAGCTCCTGTAGTGAAGGAAATTAGCTGTGGATCTGCTTTTGAAATATCAATCAGCGGTGTTCAACCTGTGTCCATTATGGATAAATCAAAGACGGAGAGAACAAAATGGCCCCGGGGATGTATTGCACATTGATAGTATTGAACGTATGGCGGTGAAAGCACAAACTAGCACTAACACTCGGTGGGCGACAGTAGGTCTGTGAATAGTGCTTATTCTTTAAAACATGCATGTTGAAGACCCTAAAATTGCCCCTTGAAGTCTGACAGTGAACACCCTTTGGTACCTATACTTACTTATAAGCAAGCAATACTTCCTGGGTACTTAAAAGTAAGTATATGTATTCTCTGAAGTGAAATTAAGGGTGTGAATCCATATCTGAGGCCATCTCAGTGGTGCTGCCGGGTGGGACCATTTTGTGGGGATTAGGAGATGACGGGGGGAAAATAAGAGCATTTTCAGTGGGTCTCTTTGAGCTGCCCAGACACCCCCCCCCCCAACACACACACACACACACACATACACACACACACACACTCCTTCAAATCCTTCATCCCTCAGAGTGATTTATCAGCAGAGATCCGAGATGACATGATGGCAGGAGAGGCGACCGGTCCTGTGCTCAGACGGAGACGGAGCACAACCTGAGATAGGACGGCGGTCTGGATACAAACTGTTATAAACAAAGTCAAAGCCCTTTGCTCTGGGACAACCTAGCGATTAATGTAGAAGTCTGGAAAAAGCACTGCTTCATTCTTTCAAACACGGCTGCCATTTTATTGTCAAATGTATCAATCACTATTATATGCAGTATTACAATTTAGCTGTTTTTCTACTTTTACTGAGTGCTTTCAGAAATATCTATAAATGTGTCACAGAATTTTTATTCACTACTCAATACCGAGGTTAAAGATATCAATAAGCCATCATGATACATCTTTCCGCAAGCTCTATCACTTTTAAACGATTTTGAGGCGCTGAATGACAGAGGCGTCTCTTTAGCAGCTCTTCACTGTCTGGAGATAAGTGCTGCTGTAGATGCTGGTGAAAAATACTGTCAAGATCTCATCCTTGTCCGCTGTTCAGGTCGTAATGATTTTACCAGCATTCTTCAATCAATCCTTTTTCAGAAGAAGGAAAAATAGAGCAGTATTTTCTCGCCTGTCACTGACCTAAGAGGAAGGCAGTCCAGCCTTTCATGCACTCACTCTGCTGTCTGGAGGATAAAAAAAGAACGGGTCACTCTGGAATTTGAAAAGGTTTCGTATAGTCTAAAAGGTGTTGGTAGGTATGGACCTGGGATAACATATTTCTTTAGACTTTTAACTTTAATTTGGTGCCGAATATAGAAAGCTTTCTACAAAAGCAAAACAAAAAAACAACACATTTTCATACGGAGCACTTGATCGGTGAAAGAGACGAATGCGAGGTTATAAACTGATTCAACAATGAAACTGTGTTGGTGCGGTATGACCTCCAGCTCTTTCACCAAATTCCACTGAGAGATTATTTTCCCAAGATGCTGCTATTGAAAAGATATAGAACGAGCCAGTGAAAAAGAGGTCACGACCTTGTTGATGAAGATGATTTAAAACAAATCTGTATACACAAATAGCTGCAGAGTATATGATAATATGGAAACGTTTGCCTACTGACTCGTTTCAAACACTTATATCACGATAAAGACAAAGTTCAAATCTACTCAGCAAACGTTGTCATTAAGTGATTTTGTGTCTGTAGTGATACTCGGGAATAAAAAGGGATTTGGGCCCACAGTTACAAAGTTAAATAACACTGATCAAACAGTAATTCAGATAGCACCTTAAACTAATTTATGTTCCTGTTCATAAAATGTCTTTATAATTTGTGGCAGTTTGAAAAACGGGACTGAAATGGGCACCAGCTCAAGAGAGCTAATTGAATTACTATAAGTAAAGTTAAGTGCTACAGATGCTTTTAATCAGGCCTAAATGATTTGGGGGGTATAAATTTTGGATCTGAAGCTTATAAACGTCTCAATATCAAAACATATTATTGTTTTTTTTTCTTTCTTTCTTTTCTATTGTGTGTGTGTGCATGGAGCTTCCACTTGTCCGGCTACAATCTGGAACAGTACCTGCAACATGCTGCCCCTGGCTCCTCACATAATCAAGTGAATTTTAATCAGAATTGACCTTGATACAGGTGGGCTTTGATAATGTCCTGGGAGAGAGGAAGAGGCTCCTGAGGGAGCTTCTCGGTGAGCTGGTCTTAGTTAACGTTAACCTCTGGCTTCCGTTCCTCGCTCTCCTCTGCAGCCGGGCTCGACTACCGGCATACTGATTCCTGATGTGATAAAACACACTGACATCTGCCTTTGGAAGAGGTGTCACAATATTTCAACGGTATTAATATGCGTCTTTCTCTCAGCGAGGAGCTGAGTTGAGAGAATTAAGCTGTAATGAAAGGATGTCTTTCGATTAGGACGACCTGCTGTGCTCACAGTAAAGACGTCACACTCAAACATCCGAGCAGAACGTGTATTAAGGGGCAACACGGTGGAAGGAAGATGGTCTTTGGTTCGAATCCAGATCAAATCGAGGGAATTTCTGTGTAGAGTTTGCATATTCTCCCTGTACCTGCATGGATTTTCCTCCAAACACACGTTGCATGTCTAAATCAATTGAAACTGAATTGGCCCTAGTTGTGAGACCACACAGTAAATGTGTGTGTGTGTGTGTGTGTGTGTGTGTGTGTGTGATGGGCATCAGTGGTATAAAGCAGGATAAAGCAGGATAATGGATGGATGTAAAAATTAGTCATGAGCTATTTCTGTTTTGATTGAGAGATTCCAAAACATGTTTTTTGTTGACAATGTAATGGAAAAGAATTAGGATGCAATCAGCAATCATTAGCAATACGCCTTAATTTGAATATGTATAGGCGTGTTGAAAAGTAGACTGAGATAATTAAATATGCGCCTAGTTGAATGGTGGCGACGTAGAAACAAGAAATACACAGACAATGGCAAGGTGGAAATGCAATTTCTGGGAGAAATCCGCACGGAAAGAGTGGAAAATCTGAAGCAGCCAATCAAAGCTGGAGGGAAATTACAATTTCCAAGGGAAATTATCCAGCCTTGATTGCACTTATCGATGACATTAACTGTACAACTTCCACCCATTGTGGAGAGCCATTTGATTGCATTTCAATCCCCAACATCTCCGTCGGTGTCCCTTTAAGTCAACCCTTTCCCTTCAAGCCGCCCACAATCAACAATCAGGAACCACGGGGCCGGCCGGCAGCCTTCCCATCAGCCTGCTCCCATGAAATTTATCGCCCGAGAAGGCTCAGCTGCACCGCCTTCTTGTTTTTCATCTTTCTTTTATCTTTTCATCAATGAGAGAATAAAGTGTATACTGTCAACTCGTCCGCTTTACTATACTGTATGTTTGGGTTAAAATGCTTTTACTGGGGTGGTATATTACTGTATTTATGGAGCACAGGAGCGAGCCGCTTTGTAAACATGACACACAAACATGGCTGCTCGTCGGCTCCGAGGGGCCCCCGCGCCCGCCCAGCCTAGCTGCCAGAACACAACCCAGCCGGCGGGTGGAAACCAGCCCCACATTCGCTTTGGAGTGAGAGGAGCATCTCTGGAGAAGAATCTGGAGACGGTGGTAAATAATTGAGAGATGCTCAACTATTCTACAGGCAGTAAAAGGCTTCCAGAGACTGCACATGGCCAGCACGCGGCCTCTGATCGCTCGCCTCTTCTCTTTTATTTTATTTTTTTAGATGCTTGTTAGCAGAGTTTTCATGCTTTCCTTACCTACCTCACTTTACCATGCTAACAATAACGTACGTGGAAGGAAATACTCGAAATTTCTTCCGGTTGTTGGGATGCAGATTTTCTCAAAAATAGGATCAGTGGCTTGTTTAAATATGGAAACCTCTGCCTCTAATTGAGCCCAGCAGTCTCAATTAATGTCTCCAGATGTAAACAGGAACTGCACCACTGTTACCACATCCCGCCTTTAATTGTATGTGATGATCAACGAAACGAGAGAGGCAACGTTGCGCCCATTGTTACTTATTTATTTCTTTTTTTTGCATCCCTACTTCTTAAATAGGTCCTCAGGGTTTTGCTTGAGAGACATTAATTTACTGGTTTCACTCAATTAACTGGCGTCTCCTTCATTTCCAGGAAATGACAAAGTTGATATAATTCAAAATTTGTGCACACAGACATCTAAATATACTGTATGCGGCACTCTGAGACTATTCAGTCCACTTACACAATGGCTGGCAGCCTCAGTCAAGTGCATAATTAGTTGAATTAGATTAAATAACCAATTACGAGACTAATAAAGTAAATAAGCCTGCAGGGATTCCACCAAATGCTTGAGAATAGAATTAGAGTGGAATTAGTTTATTGACGGGCTGAATGACAGCATGGTCAGACAAACGGCTCCATTCCAGTCACAAAAACACACAGAGCGCTGGCTGTTGACGAGGGATCAAACTTCGGGAAGAGAAAAAGACAAATAAATAACTGCAATCCATAAAGGACTAGTGTGCAGCCCGGAAATCACAATAGATTGGGTTTATCTTTGGTAGTTGTCTACAGCGGCCGCCTACAATAACGGCAGACAGCTGCAGTTTCTCTTTTCTGTCGAGCGTTTCATATATTTTAGATGCTCTGAAGGCAAACAAACACCGAGACAGACGGACTCACCTCTGCTGGCGTTCTCGACGTGCTCCAGTTCGTCCGGAAACCGCAAAATTGCTTCGTAATGCTCTTCACACTTGTCTGCCAGGAAATGAAGGAGTGTTGTATTCTGACCGATGGATTTTGTGTCTCGGAGCTAAAAAAAAGACACAAAAACAGAAAGAAAAGAAAAAGAAAAGCTTTTATTTGAAACTTGACAAATCATCGACTGGTTAATTCGTCACCGAATTATCCACAAGTATCTGCTTTTTCATAATTATTGTTATTGGTAATGTTTGTCATTTGTTACTCATGTTTTTGCTCCACTTATTACTAACTACTTACTACTATATTTACTATATTATGTTTTTTTTCTGTTGTGACCTTTCTGTAATGTATTGGGCTGCTGTATAGAAAATACTTTCCTCATTAAAGTACTTATCTTGGTCTCATTGTGGGTCCCTACACGTCTCAATGTAACTCCATAGATTATCCTGAACCTCTTGTAACAGTGCAGCACTGACAGGGGAGTATAGAGAGACTGTGCACAAGCAGGATATTCGAGACTAATGTATTACTCTCAAATAAAGTATACTTTTCCATCCACTGGCAGATAGATAAAACACCATTGTGTACATGTGGGTTCAATGCAGTACATAGAGTACATACACACATACACAATACAGCGTCACACCCATGAGAATAAAACAGAAAGTGCGACAAAAAAAGTTTGAGAGGAAAGTACTGTGGCGTGTTTGCCAAATGTGCAACACACCCGTGTGTGTGTGTGTGTGTCTGTGTGTGTGTGTGTGTGTGTGTGTGTGTGTTCACACACAGTAGCCACACAGTCTCCACATTGGTGCATAGGGAACTTGTTCCATATTCATTCCCCACTGTGATTGCCATGCTGTTCGAACGGCATGCTGGGAAAACTAATTAGCACAACCCACCTCTGCGTACTCATACCGATAATATCCGCGCCGTAAACAGCCTGCAGTCGGACAAGCCCACACATGTGCACCGGAGAACACATGTGTATTTGGCACTCTCACTCTCCTTACACACACACACACACACACACACACTTTAAATCTGACACTTTTAAGACAAACATGGTTTCGAACAATTACAGGCGTTCACAGACATGCCCTCGAACGCGCACACACACATGCACTTTCATTACATGAGGATCAATCATTCGCTCATGTTGGATAATCACAATTTAATTTCATGGATTTTAAATTTTAATTTGTTCATTGCGATACCCCGAACTGTCATTACCACACAAAAAAGTGCATCTGTGGTGTGCTGATTTCATCTGCTAACTAATATTAGTAATGTGTAATAAAGAGTGGGTAAACCGGGAGAGGTAAAAGAAATCATTAAGGGATTTGTAGGCATTAACAAACATTTAGCAAGACAATGGTTGGAAATAACGTGGAGGAGTGGTACAGAGTGTATCTCCAGGTTGGAGGTAACTGTGTGTGTCCTCGCTGACACTACCTGTAAATGATTTAAAGAGGTATATTTAACCTGAAATAATCTAGTGGCCATACAGGGGAGGAGGATGGCCTCACTCTCTGTGGGGCGTTTTATTGAGTGTGGTGGAAGTAAGTGGAGATGTGGGTTCAGGTAATAAGGCCGCCATTAAAATTATCTGATGAAATTGGAAGTGTATTAGCATTGTGAGGTGAATATCATTGACACATTTACACTGGACCACAGTCTGCAAAGCATGCACACTCACTAATGCACACACATGCGCTGATCCAAACCTGCACTTTTGAATTTCATATGAACTCTAATGCAATAATTTGTACAGTTTAATTTAAGCCTGAAAATTAAAAGTGTGAAGTCTTCCCTGCTGAAAAAAAGAAGAAATAACCGCTGTATTAATGATGAAACGTAAGGCTCAGGTGATAATATTTTGCTGAACTCAGAAGACTCATGATGCAACTTATTGCATATCATTTCCTTATAAACCTTCACATTACAGGAAGTACTGTATGGAAGTTTTTACCAGATGTGTAGGGACAAAATATAATACCTATGCAATATCTACCTGTGTTGATGTTGTGTGTATGGTATTTATAACCATATCTGTATCTATTTATCCTAAATTTCCCCAATGTTGGACAAATAACGGTTTATCTTTTCTCATCTTATACAACATACTAATCGTCTTCTAAGACATCTGGGTTGTATCGAACATTGCAGAGTAGATATCTGACACCGTGCATAATGTACTTGAGAACTAGTTTATATAGCAGGAGCAGTTTTCGAGAAGCAGGATATTGAGATAGAGGAGCTGCTGTTAGTAGTGGTAACACATACTGCTGAGGGGCCTGTGGAAGGGCATGGGGAATCTTACATAAAGCCCAAGGCACTGATGTTATTTTCACACTATTTTACATCAGGAATTTCAGTCGATGCAGCTTTAAGGTATCGTGAGAACCGTGCCGGAGGTTGTGGAGTATCTGTGCACAGGTTGTAGCTGTGAGCTGCTCCACGTCAAAGTCTGGGGCCATTTCTAATCGGACTCCATCCCCTGCTCTGGCCATTTCAAAGTTTGTGCTAAAAGCTGGGAGTAAGAAAAAAAAAGCTTTGTAACGTTCCCCTTGAAGAGTTGCGGCTACATTAAGTTTTACCTTAAGACTTTTCTTCAACACCAATGATATAAAATGCCTTTTTTTTTCCTTTTACTGCCACTTTTTCACACAAGCTGCTCACAATGTGTCTTATCTCGTTATGTCATAATGCAGAGACTGAATGGAGTGCGTATAAATGCTGCTCCCTCAAACAAATCTGTTTATTTGAAGTTGATGGAAAAAACATTGCTTCATTACAGCGCCGCTGAAAATGAATCCCGAACCACGGTATCGTTCAATCTTTCATAACGTAAATTGCCTTGAGGTGGAATTCTTCCTAATCCCTCACTGGTTACTGCCGTTCGTTTAGCATTTACCGTGGCAAAGTATTGCGCCGAGCAAACATGTTTTTCCACTTACGCTTTAGATTCAAATGAAATAAAAAAACACGATTGTTAACTAATGACACAACAGGTGGAGATGGGGATATGGTTTCACCCCAGCAGACGGCTCCTGATTGATTGATTTCAACGTGGTAAAATTACATAGCGCTGGAGCTAAATTGCTCATCCAGAGAGGGAGACGTAGCACAGGAGGCCAGGAAGGAATAAGTCCTCTGCATGCAACCCGGTGAGTCAGGACTCGCTCATTTTCCTCGAAGCTGCAGATATCGTTTCAGAGGAAAATGTGATGTTTTGAAAGCAGGACAAAAGGCCACACTTACATAAGGCTGATAACTGTATGGAACATAGTGAAGCGCCTGTTAGTGCACTGTTGAACCTCAAATGGACAGAAATCATTGCTGTGCGCTTTTTAATTATTAAGCAGAGCCGGTAAAAGTGTTTTTCCCTCAGTAAGACAAGGATAGAACGCAGGAGAAAGAGCCGGTTTGTTTTTGAGCTGCACAGCTCGGTTTTATCCATCACAATCGTCATGCATATTCTCAAGTGTCGAGTTACAATGCATGTGATGCTTTTAATACTCTTTGAAATTGCGCATCGGGCATCCTCCTCTTTCACATACTGATCTGCGGTCACACGGGAGCCACATTTCACTGATGTCCTTGTAAAAACCAGAGCGAGGCGTTCGACAGGCAGAGTATATATGTGACCGGGCTGGCTCCCGGGAGGCCTGCGTGTCCTTGGACGGGACAGGGGGCTGCGGTGGAGGGCTGGAGGTGGGTCAGCGTGTACCCTTCCCACCGTCAGCCTCCTCCTCCCTGATGAGCCCATTAGGTACCCGAGACCTGCCACCCAGGGGGCCATTTACTTGATTGACTAAAGTGAGAAAGCAGGTTTTTTTTTTCTTCTTGTCCCTCTATAATGGCCCAATCAGCCCCCCGAGGAATCTCCAGCCTCCACACTGACACTACATACTGATTCAGGGAGCTTGACAGAATACGAATGGCACCGTCCGAAAGCCCTTTTCACACCTGCTCCAAACATCATGCCTGTAAGTCAGAGGTTTACACTCTCCTCACACTTCAGACCCATATAGAACCCGCGCCTCCCCCTGTATTGACTGTCCTCACATTTTGACATGACTGTTTATCTTTATATCCTCTTTCTTCCCTACTCCCAACAGTTGTAGTTGAAGGAAAGCAAATGGATAGTGTTATAAAGTCTGACACGAGCAGCTTGAGAGGTGGATCCCGCAACATATTTTGTTGTTTATCCCCACAGCTTGATTTCCAACCTTCAGCAGAGCTGGCAGGTGGGGCTGGACCCTGCTCCAGCACCTCTCAAAGCACTCGCCACGCGGTGCTTTTTCTCGTCAGTTTCATCATCAATTAGAGACGACATTCAATACCGTTGCCTATGCGACGTGGTGCCAACGCTTCTTTAAATGAGCGAGACAACAAAGTGGATTCTTGGCGCCGAGTTAGGACCTAATTTGTTCACATGTTGTTGATTTGGGAAATATTAATATTTTGCTGGATCTTTATCCGGAGAGTTAGCTGGCATGAAAGTAGCCTGGAACAAGTTTTTTTTTGTATGTGGCTATGATTCAGTGAGTGTTTTCTTTTTTTTTAACTATAAGATGCAGAGCATACACAATCCTCAAAGAGGAAATCTTCAACACAAATTTTAATGATGTGTTATTTCAGCAACTTGAACCTAATTTCAAATACTTTTTTGGAGAAATTTTGTCAAAAAAACATGCATATTAACTACATATTCAGGGCGAGATTACGGAAGCTATGAGGAATTAGAGAATAATAAGAGACCATTTTAGATATTAGGTTCCAGAGAAAAGGTGTCAAAAAAGTGCAATATCAGTGGAAAGCTTGCGGTGGCTGATGTGACCGTCCCTAATGAGATGACTAATTTATGCATGGAAATATTAAATTTAGGGCTTTTATCTTCTGTACCAAAACTTGCTATTTTTGAGCCATCTTGCCACGCAGCTGAAGCACCACTTAAAAACCTAGACTAAAAACCGTGTTTTCATTGCGACATGACTTGCCAAGGCTTTGTCGACTACAGACTACTGACTTCTCTCTTACCTTCGCTTATGACTCTGCCTCTCAGAACACAATGTAAGAAAGCCTCTTGTCTAGCTGCCTGCCTGAAGGAAGTTTGAGAACTGTGTGTGTGTGCGTGTGTGTGAATATGTGTGTGTGTGTGGCTGAAAAAGTCTACTTCAAGAGTTCGATTCATACACGACTGTGTGTGTGTGTGTGTGTGTGTGTGTGTGTGTATGTGTGTGAGAGTGTGTGTGTGTGTGTGCATGCATCGCTGCCGGTCCTTTCTTGCACACCTTCGCCTGCTGTGATTTTGCCTGGCAGTGGATGCGGACGCTGCCTTTATTCCGGCTCCGGCTCGACTGCGTCTCTATGCCTCATGGTGGTGGTTTGGTTTATTTGTTGTATCGAACTTGTTTCATTCGATCGGCGATTATGTCGTGCAGATCATAGAAGACGGAGCCGGTGGAAAGTCCTCTGAGGCGTGCTCGCAGGCGCGAGACCCAAATAAATGACCTGCCGTGTTTACATCTGCTCACATCTGTCTAGTCATCGTTTCTCAAAGAGCAGACGCGTCTCTATTATCTCAGAGCAGCGTCTGATGAAGGATGGACCGGCCTGACTGAGGATGGTGTACCACTGTATTTTACGAAGGCTTGATCCAGTTATACCTCAATAGTCTTCAAGTAAAAACAAAAATGATTGTTATAACAAAAATAAAACAACAAAACAATTAAAAACATCTGGTAACTTCATCCACACATTCATTATCTGCCTCCTATGCATCTCCACAAAGTTGTCAGGGGGGTTCAGGGCTAACTCTAAATATGGAGCCAGTTTTTCTGTTTCCACAGGCAGGGAACTGACTGTAGGCGAGGCACCAGTTTTTATTGGACTGGAGGTAATAGCCTCTTACGTCACAGATTGATACTAATGAAAGCAGCAAGACCACACATTTTACAAAAGAGAAGCCTTGGACGTGATCAAACAGCAGTGGTCCATGGAGACAGCCTGTCTCCAGTCCTCACCGTATGCTTGTCACCTGAGATTCAGGACAAACTCCAGGAAGCTGCATAGACCAAGCTGTTGTTCTTTCATATACAATGAGAGGTGGCTAATGCCTCGGTTGGCACAGAACAAACTGACGTATACAGTCACGTGGCTCCCTAACCACCTCCAGCCATGCAAAAGCAATTTGGTTCTCATCTGGTCTGAGCCAGCACGTGAACTGGAACTGCCTTGGTGGATAAATAAGATCAACACACCATTCACTCTGACTCTTGGGGGCAAGTTTGAGCATCCAATCGACCATAATGCACATTTTTGATGCACACATAGAGAAAACATCCATACAGAAAGTCTATCGTTCCAATCAAATGTTGAACATCTTGCTGCACAGTAAATGTGCCAGCCTACAAGAGTTATCTACATGGTGCACCATGTAAATAACTCTTTAATACGCTGAATTGTTTTGGCAGTGCAGCTTTTAAAGCTAAGAGTACATGTATCTTACTATAGGTTTATGCTCCACTGTCTGCCCTCATTGCAAGGCCCATAATGTGCAGCTCCACAGTGCAATAACAGGAAAGATGGAGGAAAAAGCCCTTTTAGGGCTCTTTATTAACGGTACGGTTTGATTACAAGTAAACATAAAAGCAAGCAGGCACCGGGGCTCAATGCATACAGCTTAATGAGATCAGACAGCGCGTTCTTTTGTCTTTGTGATGCAACTGTGCTGAAAAAGAGTTGAGTCATTTCGAGTGTGTGAAAGTAAACAGAAATGAGAGCGCCCGAATGCTGTGGAGTTTGAGCGTGATTTGCAGGTGCTTCTTTAGATTTCAAGTACAGCTCTTCACAGCTGACAGACACTTAGCACGCCAGAAAGAAATTAGCATTTCACTACGACGCGTTTGTCCCATTTATCCAAACGTGTCCTCTACGTCCCCTAACGCAACTTAAGGACGTGCGAAAAGTAGAAAAGAAACAGGGGCGAGTCAGTGCAGACGGTAAAGTGCACAGGGGCGGTGTGTTACCTTGCAGAGGAAGCTGATGTTGAAGCCAAACGTCTGGGCGTTCCTCGAGCCAGCATTCATGTAATTGCCGACCAGCAAAACCAGCTCCAGGAGCCGGCTGAAGCCCTCGCTCTTCTTCACCTCCTCACAGGCAAAGGTCACATTCATGATGTCTGGCCGGATGTTATTCACCTGCTCCTCGAAGGTCAGCTTGAACAGAATGCCGTTGAGTCGCGGTCGGAGGAGTTTCACTGAACTCATCTGAGGCGGAGAAATAAAAAAAAAGACCACAGGGGCAAGATGAGCACTTTTCAACACATGTTAACTACACCATCAGCATGTTTGCTCTTGAATATTTCAGTTAAGCTGGTGCACATTGTTCTACAGTGGTAAATACACATATTTCTTTGTTTGAGCATCCAGATAATTTTGTCGACTTGCTGCAATGTCTTTGCAGGGTGCAGGAGCATGACAATGCAATAACAAATAATAAAAACAGATATTTTTTTTCCACATTAAACTGTTCACAAATAACTTCTCGGGAGAAGTTATTTGTGAGATCTGACAACGAGTGAAACATTTACAAAAACCTGTGACTGATGTCCAATAAAACTGCACTGTGTGAGTGTCGCCCTGTTGCAGCTTTTCCAGCTTTTAAACACAGCAGCACAAACTGACTTGTCTCACAAAGTAGTAACAGGAAATACAGTGTTCAGACTGTGCGGCTGCATTTGGAGACTCATGCTGGGTGCAAACCGTGGCTGCTCGTAGACAAAAATGGAAAGAAAAAGGCCAGTTATTGTCTGAACTTTCTTTATGAACACTAGGACAGTTTTGCTGCCCTCAGAATTTCAGGGCGTGAAGTATTAAAACTGCACTTGCCAGAGCTCTTACTGGGCAAATAATGCTGATAGACCCATAAACCACATTTATTGGCATACAGGCACAAAAATGACTATTGTGGTTCTAAAACACGGATTCTGCTGTTCACAATCTCAGAGATATTTGAATGTTATCTCAGTTTGTGAGTTCCCATAATAGCTTTTCTTAACAAGATGAAACAAAGACGAAGGAATAAATCCTACGAGCATTAACTTATATCATCATGGAGCCAAGATGCTACAGCGGTAACTAGTTTTAATGAACTGAGAATCAACAGCCATCTCCAGCAAATGGGACCAAGCTCTTCCCTGCCTCCCTCCTGACTTTCATATGGACAGAGGATCCCCCCCCACCCCCCTCCTTCCCATTAAACAGATTTGTCATAAATAATATAACAGCCTCAATCAATACTTGTGGGCTTGGGAGCGGAATCACTGAAGCCAGACGAAAATGAGAGAGAAAAAAAAATTGCTATGAGAATGGGAGGGAATTAAAACAAATAGGGTTTTGGCTGTAAGATATGTGGCAAAGCACAAACCACAGACACATTCTACAGATTGCTGCATAATCCGGTGCTTGAAGGCA
This sequence comes from Karalla daura, assembly GCA_029224185.1. NCBI lineage: Eukaryota > Metazoa > Chordata > Actinopteri > Chaetodontiformes > Leiognathidae > Karalla > Karalla daura. The sequence continues at coordinate 5,337,988 of CM055195.1, forward strand.
ACCTTCAGATCCAGCCCATAATGCTTCATTACCGCTCAAATTTATTCATGTGCATGGGCAAGTTGTCTGTCAAATAACTGCCCCCCCCCCTCCATCTCCAACCCCAACGACTCCTTACACACATGTGCAGAGAGCACAAACACCCCCCCCTCCTCACTCTCCTCACACACTTGAATTGATTTCTATACAATAAGGAGAAATCACAATGAAAGCGAGCTGGCTGGTGACAGCTCTGGCAGAGGAAAAGCTTGAGCGCAGCTTATTTCCCAGGGGAACTAAATAGCTCTGCATTGAGGAGCTACTTCATCAGCAGGGAGGTATATGATCACACAATTGAGCGAGATCACGGGGGAAACCGCCACCCCATGCTTCATTACATCTCCTAAAAGACATGGGCAAAAAAAACCCCAAAACAACACAGCAACAATAACAACAACAACAAAAAGCCTTCAACAGCAGAAAAAGGAGGCTAGCCTTGGAGAGACGGGGCACATTTGCAACTCGTGGGTCTAATTGAACACTTTGGTAACGCACCTCCTCGATCTCGTAGTAAGATTTGAGGATAACGCTCGCCTTTACAGTGGCCTAAAGTGCCGGGTATCCACTTGGTAAATGGAAGGAAAGAGCAGTTAATTAAAAAGTAATTACAGCTGTAACTAAGTGGAAAAGGTCAGAACAGCTTGATGATGTAGTTCCCTTCTGTAACTGATTTACTGTAAGACTCGGCCGCTCCGCTCGGCCTCCGTCCTCTGCTGGACGGCAGCGGGTCAGAGAGACGGACACAACTCCGGGTCCGAGTCTGACACACGCCGGGCGGACCCAGACGGGACTCGATGGCGTCGATAGATAAGGTCAAACTGCAGACTGCCTTTTAAAATATTTACCTGCTTAATTACAGATAATTAGCTGCTAATGGCTGCACGTTAGCACGCCGCATGCAGGGATCTTGCGGATGGCAGTGAGAAGACAACGCTTCCGGAAGAACTCGCCGTTCTCCGACGGAACAATGTGCTACGCAGGGCATTTCTTATTCCTCGGCTGGAACAGAAGGACTTCAGCTCGTCAGTGTAAATCGATTAGAGGATTGGGATACATCACCACGCCGGCTGACTACAGCGGCGTGCTTTTCAAAGAACTTTATTACAGACAGGATTCATAGCCTTAGGGTGTGATTTTATCATGAGACAACATTGACAGTTGATGTCAAAAATATGGCGTCGGCTGAATTCTTGATGCCGAATCCTCATCAAAAATGATTGAACTGTTCTCTGCCAGAGTCAAAAGTGCCTTTTTTTTTTTAATCATAGCTTCTGTCATTCCAAAAGTCGGGTTACCAAATTGTGACTTTTCTTTATTAAATATGCCCTTTATATTGTTGGAGGTTTCAATTAAACATTACTGCAACTCCGTCTAAATTATAAATTTCTCCATTTCCTGGTCTCTAGCTGAAAACTGCTGTCCAAATCCAGCCGACCTCTCCATCTCTCTCACTCTCCATCTCTCTCTCTGTCTCTCTCTCTCTCTCTCAAAAAGTGCATGAGGCAATGCAGGCGGAAGACAGACAAATGTGCAACAGTGCAGAGTATGTGCATGAGGTATGGCGAGAAAAACTGTGTGAGTAATGAATAAAAAGCTGAATTTCTCAAGTGTGCATGCTTGTGCAAGTGTTTGACTGGGGCAGACTGGGAGTATGATTGAGAACGCTGCATGTTGTTTCGGGCCGATCCAGTAGTCACCAGGAAATTATACTCACCACAATGCCAAACTGCTCCGACTCCACTAGCTCTTCATATTCACCCTTTAGTTCCGCTAGCGCACTCAGCTCTTTCTGCTCTGGCAGGTTCTTTATCAGGTTCTACAAATGGGAGAGCACACACACACACACACACACACACACACACACACACACACAAACACACACACACAAACACACACACAAACACACACACAAACAAACACACAAAGAGTTACTGTTAATGCAAATCTCATTTTCTACCCATGTCAGGATAAAAATCGCCTCACAGACGAAAAGAAAAAGACAGCGAACAAGGACTCGGTTCCTATTCAACCCGCCTGGTTGCAGCCACAAGTCTGAAATGTAACAGTGTGTAGACATGCAGTTTCATTCATATCACACAGCATCGGCTTTTAACTTGCAGTCACACGCGAGGCTTGTCCCACATCTGTAAATGAGTGTAGATTATTTGACATTTCCCATCAAACATGTTTTTCTCTTTTGCTTGGATTTCGGTCTGAATGCAGGTGAGTTTGCTGGTAGGAGGATGAGCAGATAAGGTCACGAAATCACTGCTCACAGTTGGCTTTTTACGGTGACACCGGCCGCCCTGAAGCAATTACCGGAGGACCTTCAGATAACTGACCTTCTACGCAGTCATCACCTCGCGATTGTCTTGAAAATACATGCAACAGGTTTGCCACTAATTTGCTGCCCGTCTGCTAAATTTGTAAGAAGCAGGTAACCCAAAAAAAAACAAAGAGACTAAAGTCACAGGTTGTTGCTGATGTTGAGTTTGGAGATTAAGATGGAGATGAGGCGGGATAATGGGAGGGGCTCTGCTTTCTGTAAATGTTAATTGTTTGCGTGAAGGTCAGCCGAGTTAATAAAACCGACCACGCGACTTTTTTTTCCCCTTTCCTCCTCGTCTTTTTCCTCTGAGAAAAAGAAGAGGAAGAGGTGCCCTTTTCCACGTCTTCACAAAGCTTCCTTCCTCATTAGCTCCCAAAAGTTATTCAGCAGGGGGAGCAGCCCAGCGTGGGGGGGTAGAGGGTAGGAGGTGTGTGTGTGCACGTGTGTGTGCGCGTGTGTGTGTGTGTGTGTGTGTGGGGTGGGTGTTGGTCATGTGACTCAGCAGCTGGACGTAACCGTCGCCGGGCTTCGGACCGGGCTGACCACCGCACAGAGCCAGAGTCCGCTGCCCGCTAATGATGACATCTCTGTCCTTCCCGCCAGGGAATTTAGCAATAAAAAAAAAAAACGAAAAAGAAGGAAAAAGTAAGCCATAACACAGGCCTGGCATTCCTGTTGGGGAGGGAGCCACTATATCAAGTGTTGCTTGCTTTTTGCTGAAGCTCCAATTAGGGTCTGCGGCAAGCAATGGTGCCATGATAATGAAGGCTTTTGATCATATCAGCAGAGGGAGAAAGCATTGTTGATGATATAGGGGAAAAAAAACACTATTGTGTAATTGGATTCGTACGGATGGATTTATATTGGAGCTGAGTGATGACTGCGCATTCCAGCAAGTTCCAAGCAAGCAGAAATGCTCCACTTCTACACAGTGTCATTATGATATGCAAACGTGGCGTCAGTGATTATTTACTTGAGGCCACTTCACTCACCTGAAGACATTTTCCTTCAAAGAAAAAGAGAAAAGACAACACGATTCTGTTTGTGTTCAGAGACGCAGGCTTCAGGCGGACTCAGAGCTGCAAGTGCAGCACTGGAAGAAGAGGGCAAAGCTCTTCACTGGACGTGCAGCTCTTCCCTTGAACCCAGGGAAATAGGCTGCTGGATCAGTGATGAAGCTCTGCTTGATAATGTGTCACTGGCTGTATACGCAGCCCTGAACCATTCGTCCAGGCGTTGCGTCATCATAGTGTCTTTTCATTCCAGCTACATGAGGTTTAGCACACCATAGAAATGAAGCATCCTTGGAGGAGTCTTAGTAGCAGATTTCTGCTCAATGGCTTACAACAAGTAGGTAGGAATACATAGTGACACATCCAGACATGGAGACGGGACTGCCAAGACGACCGGATGAGGAATTATTCCAGACGTTTCTGAACGCTACAGAGGCAGAGGAGCAGGTAACAGAACCACCTTGTGCTTGTCATTGCATTTGTCTGTCTTCTTGTTAATTATCAGAAACCCCACGGAGCACAATTGACACAAAGGCAGCGCCATATGTGTGGCAACGTGGGAGATGTGGGTGATGATGCTGGGCCAGACTCTGCACCACAGGCCACCAGACACACACAGCGGTGCAGAGAGATTATGGGGAAGTACGCGAGCAACACTACACATTCATTTACCGCCTTGGGCGAAGATGAAGCCGCTACGTATCAGCACGCTTGCCAAATTGCATCGGCAAATCCACCGGCAAGGAAAATAAAGAAGGTAGCTCAGGTTGAAAAATTATAAATCCTAGGTCGTAAAAAACTGTTTAGAGCCTGAACATGTGAAAGAAGTGAAAATGTTAAATAAGTGGTAAATTATTAAGTCACGTACTGTTACAGACTGTAACATCTACGTGAATGTACACAACACAAAATATACTTATATCAATCTGACAATGCGCTATAACTATATAAATACAGATAAAAACACAAAGAGGTAAGAACATTTATCTATAGTCAACGTGGCCAATCTGATAAATAAAGTCTCTGATTCCCCTAAAGGATACAAGCGGGAAACAAATCAGGAAACAAATGAAACTGTGTCCTACATAATTTCTCACCAAGCTAAAAAAGACAAGTGTGCTAGATGTGAGGAATCTCTTCTCCATCCATTGACACTCCAGTCTAATCCCTCTAATACCCGCCACCCCCTTCTTACAAATATTGGAAAATTTGACTTTTTTATTATTTAATGAGAGCTTATTGAGCTGAAACCATCTCTCAGCGATTCCCAGTCTGTATAATTTATTACAGTGTGTAAGTAGGTTTGTGGTGAATTCATGTCGGTACCATGGGCAAACAAAGCAGGAGAAGAGCCAAATTTACAAAATAATGGATATATTCGTCTGTTGACTGTCACACTTTTGTGTGTACCCTCCTTAAATCTGTCATTTTTGTCAATTCTGGGGCGACATTGTTTCAACGTGTCTTTTAGCTGTCAATCAACCTCGTCCTCAGTTTGACTAATCGGAATCAATTAATCATTGTCGGAGGTTTCGGATAACACACGCACTAGCACAATTTATGAGAATGCACGCTTGTCAAATTGTGTCAAATTGCAATTTAAAGAATAGCCATGGCATTAATGTGCAGATAATTGGTTTCGGTTGCTATCGTGTTCTGAAACAGATTAGGGTATCACTGCACACAAAACTCCAATCAATCCACGATAGATTCACAGGAGCAGGTTGAAACGAGGATGCTGGGAAGCTGCACTTTCCCACTCAAATTTATCTTGGACCATATTGGTACACAGTATTATTAATTAAGTACTCCCTTCACATCAAATAAAGTTTTTCTTTTTCCTGGAGTTGAATATTTGAGTTTCACAGTGCAGTATGTGTGAGTGCGTGTGTGTGTTTGACACTCGAAGGCTGTTTTCACTTTCATCTGCTGAGAGCGAGAAATCCCATTTTTTTTAGGGGCGGGCATACAAACATAATTTGTGACATTACAAAAAGAGTTCAAGGTCCAATATTCCACTTGTCAAAATGTGAAATGCAGAGACCATCAAGGGAATAAAGTTTACCACGAATAAGATATCACTTCAAATACTTTCTCTAGATGAAAAGACAAGATAATTCTAGTTGTTTGACGTGTAAAAAACCCCCCAACAATCTTTAACTAGGCACAATTAATATGGCTGAAATGACTCCTACTACTACAACTACTACTAGAACTGCTACCCAGAGTGTGAAGGGCCCATACTCGAGGACTGTGAACGGTTGGCAGGCTAAAGGAGAGTGTAGAAGTAATGAGATACAAGTTACGGTTCACTAAACATTTGTAGAGGATGGCAGTATCTGTAGGGCTTTAACTTCCATACTTTGATCTCCACTGCTGTCAACCGGCTTCCAGTGAATCAAGTTCACAGTTTCACAGCACCCGTGAACCCATGCCAAGTTAATACAGTTTAAAAGGGGGGTATTAGCATTGATTTAACCGTAGAGTTTACAGCACCACACGCTGCTAAAGACAGCAGGTGCTGATGTACTGCAAAGTAAAAACGCCAAAAAGAACTCTGACATGATGAGTACAATGTCAGTCAAAACATATATGATGCATACGTGTCTAGATAGCATTATGCGCCATGAAGGGTACATCAATCCTAACATCTCTCAGGCCTGGAGTGCAGCTTCTACGTTGTAAGACTCTGAGCATATGGAGGCGTATTCCCGGCAGCGATGTTAAAATCATAACGAAAACCAACAAAAACCTTTGGATGTAGTCTGAGACGCGTCAATCGATGAAGTGCTTCTCGGAGCAATAAAGTCTTTATTAAGCTGGGTTAAATAACGGAGAAAAGAGGGAGAATCACCCCATGTCTGAAAGATGATCTGAGTAAACTGTGTTCCTCTCTACTCTGTCTACGGGAGGTCTACAACAAAGGCGGGAGAGGAGCGCTGTCTGCCGTGTACTTGACAGATGTGATTTTCTTCTTTTAATTGATTTTCTCCTCAATTCTGGGAGACAGAGAAACATGTGGTCCTTTGCCCGCTCCGTTGCGATGAAGAGCAACGTGAGACTGCCGTCTCCCCGCCGTGACTCCGCAGCGGGCTCCCTACCTGGCTGGTGGCAAATCAGTGGAGACTTCAGGTTGAATCAATGGAAAAGTAATAGACAGACGAGAAGAGTCCTCAGCATTCTACGAGCCGTACTGCTCAAAGCAGAAACTGACAGCTCCAAAAAAGACATTATTCGAAATTTCTGAAGTTGTTTTTTTTTTGTTTTTTACCTCCCTTCTCTTCTCTCTTCTTTTTTTTCATACTAAGTTTAAAAGTCAACAGAGAAAAAAGTAACTTTTCACAATAGTTTGTGGGTGTAGACAGCATACATCTCAAACAAAAGGTTACAACCACAGAACTGGAAACTGAATATGCAGAACAAAGACTATCAAGTTCTGCTTTTGTTTACAAGAACGGGGACAGTCTTGACAGGTAATGTTGGAAAAATGAACTGGTATATGTTCTAAATATAAGAAATATTGTCTAAATATTGCTTATTTTATATTTTAATTAAAAATGACATGCTATAGTAGTGATAAAGACATTAAACTCACTAATATGAGCATGTTGTTTGTCATTTACCCCTCAGCAAATGGGACAGAACTCACCAAATCGAAACAAAGCACCCACGACAAACAACAAACGGCAAATCTTGTCTCACAGGTAAATATGGTAATGTACATCAGTCATACGGGCTGTTGTAGCTCTTACACAATCTACATCCTGCCAAACCACACAAACACCTCAAATCTCTCTGTGAGCAAAGCTACGGTGACAGGCTGACAGGCAACAAACTGAGTGTGACAGATTCTAAAATCGCATTAAACTAAATGAGAACTGCAGTGAGAGAGAAAGACACAAACGCAGCGAGAGGGAGGAAGAAAGGTGGGGAGAGAGATAGAGTAAAAGAGGGGGGGTGGGATTAATTTGAGGGTCGGGGCTGGGAAACCTGACAGACTTAGTGTGACATTAAATGTGTCTTTTAGAAGGAAATATGAAGGAATCTCTTACACGTGCACACCTGAGCACTCCCGATGAAGGGTGTGAAGCAGGATTAGGAGGGAAATTAACAAGGCAAATAGCGGGTTCATGTGGAGAGAGAAAAGAGATGAACAAAGAGATAGACTTTGGGAAAAGAAAGAGACAAAGATGGAGGAGACAGACAACGGATGCAATAGGAAAGAAAAACTAAACAAGCAAAGGAATAGAAGCAGCAAGAGACAAAGTGTTTCTGAAAGCTTATTCCACTCGCACCTGAATCTGCTGTGAGCCCTCGGGACTCACAGATTAATCCAACTTTTTATATATTAACTGGAAGGAGAATCTGCTCCCGAATGTGAACGCACTCTGATTATCCAACGGTTTCAAATTCAATATTACTGATTTTAATCAATGCAAGGAGACAAGCTGAGCATATGCTTAAATAAAAAACACAATATGGTGTGGAGAGCGAAAGGAAAGGAGATGAACTCTACTGCAGAGCATTGGAATTACGACTGAACATTTGTGAATAGTGAATATTCGACTCTTTACAATGTCCCATACAGTCAATCTAACGCGGTGCTGGCGTGTGATGAGACTGTCAATCAAATAAGAAGAGTGCTAGCGTGCAAAAAACAGTAATAGAAATTAATTTGTTTGTGGAGTCTGCTGTCTGAGAGCGTTTCTCTGAGTGATGTGCCATCTGTCGCAGAAACAAAGATGCCGAATTTGGAGGAGGAAAACAGAAAACTAATTCTTGGTTAAGAAAATACAGCACCCAGTGTGCCCGAGGAGAAGCTGCACGGACTGCACCTAATCAAAATTTAACTGTTGTGCTGTATTGTGGATGAACTCAATCGCATTGTACGCATTTGAATGTGTCTGCACGACCTGTCTGTCTGTGTGTGTGTGTGCGTGTGTGTGCTCTTTTAATCAATATTCAACCTGAGGACAGAGTACCTGGCCTGGACCCTGTGGCTAGAGAGCAGCAGCGTGGTGATGATCAGTGAAAAGTACATGTAGTACCTTGGGTCCTGGCCATCAATTTCTGAAGCACATTTGATACTGCGCCAAGCCAAACCTCGCCTCCCTTTCCTCTGCCTCTACTTTGTTTATTCAATACTCCTCCCGCCCCTGTCTTATTTCTCCAGCCCCACCAAAATACAAATTAGAATAATGTATTTCACATTTCACTGTTAAATTAGCATTTGATGCCGAACAGAGTTATGTGCCGCTTGCCAAAATACACCACAATTAAGCCCAAGGGGGGACCCCGTTTCTCCTGCTTAAGCTCTAATCCAACATGCCCAATGCACAGCCATACTTATCGCCCTGCCCCACATGTGCACTTTTACACCATGCAAATGATGCCCGACAATGTGCCAGGCTGCTACAATCACCTGTTGTTACGGCGGAGAACAAAGGCTGGCACGGGCGCTGCCAGACGCTGCAGCCAATGGGCTGCCGCGCGTAATGATGAGGCCATGCATATGGATGAGCGTCGTGGTGATCTGGGTGATTGACAAGAGAGATAAACAATAATAACAAGCAAGGCTAGTGCGAAAGACTCCGGTGAGACCTGGCGGAAAGGTTGTTGCCATGGCGAGGTGAAGGGGAAGCGAGGGGAAGCGAAGACGACGCCCGTGTTTACTGCCAGACGGTCTGTGTTAGCTGCTCATGTGACAGAGTGAGGAACATCACTACTAGGTCGTTATTTTTGTAAATACATATACGGGAAAATAATTGAAGAGGATACAGTCTCTTTAAGATGCAGCCAACTGGGTAGATACTGTGGCCAACCATAAAGTTTACTATGTGTGTGTGTGTGTTTGTCTGACTGAGCTAAAGTCACCACAGAACTCGCACCCATCGCCTGTCGTCGCTCCTACGTCGCTTATTTGTGGTGGAAAGCAAAACAAAACATAATGTTTATAATAAAAACACAGGGCCGCATGACTATCTGGGGATCAGAGTAATATTGGTAAATCTAAATGAAAGAAATGTAATATTAGTGTGCATACTCCAAAAAGCAAATTCCAAATCCCAGGTAGGGAAGCCACACACACACGCACACGCACACACATACACACACACACACACACACTAGCAATGAAAACAAAAGTCTGCCGTAATGTTATTATGTTTTTTTTTACTACTTGAACAAACGGGCATTTATGAGTGGAGTTATAGCGGCTGTGGCAGACAAAAAAAACTCCCTGTTGTGCATCGACAGAAACTTCCCGATGCTGTAAAATAAGACGCCGGAATAGACGTTACCTTGTATTTTACCACCTTACTGATAGTGGATTGAGAACTCAAGGGTCAGGGAGATGAGACATGTTTAACAGGTGTTGTTCTGGCACATCAGGACGTCCTCACATATGGTGCGACTGTCATACGCTGTGACAGCGCCATACCCTTACCTCATCAGCTTTGACGCAGATCTACATGGTGAGAAAGGACGAGGAGCGGGAAGAAATTAATCTGAAACAACATACTGTTCATCCTCAATCAGATATGAACGCAAACATTTTCTGCTGTTTGCTTAAGAGCCCTGACTAGTCAGCTATCGTGTGCTGGAGATGAGACGCTGGAGAAGGTGCTGGACACTTCTGTGATACTCTCGCTGTTGCATTTGCATACAACACAGGGCAAGACTAATTACAAATGAATAGCAGCGGTGCTGTGTTAGTCATTAGCATTTCCTTTTGAAAAGGAGATGGGTTAATATAAAATACATTGGCAGACATTAAACATTAACAAGCCACTCTGATATTCCGCAAAAACAAGCCCCCAGGGCCATATCATTCGCTGACGAGAGTTAGCTCACCACACACTCCAAAAACTGGGCGTGCTTAAACATTTAGTGATGACTCCCTCACTTCAAGCAGCCAGATCACTCGGCACGTTCTGGGCGAGAGGTGGGGGGAGGAGGGTGGGCTGGTGCTGCTCTACAGCAGCCGACTAAACTGTTTTTCTCTTTTTTTTTGCATTTGAAATAAATCCCCCGTCTGCTATTGTTTTGCATGTCAGTTCAAAGTCACACTTTGCATTAAGGGACACGCCTGCGTCTATTCCACTAGAGCAGTTCCAGGGCTGGTTTGGAGCTGGTGCTTCATTCAGAACTTATGTTATTCTGTTTCCACCGACAAAGAACTGGCACCAGGGAAGAGCAGCACAACTTCTTTACTGAGCCTTTAATAAGAACCGCTTGCATCACGTTTTGAGTGACCCAAGCACTGAAAAACCTTGCTTGTTTTGATGTAGGTACACGTGTTCCTTTACAAAGACTTTTGTCTCTATCTGTACTGTTCAATTTAGTGATTAAGGATGGAACAGGCCTGTGGAACAAAGGAAAGGTAAACTGGTTCCCAACGGGTTCAGAGATGGACTAACAGGAAAGCATCATTATCACATTGACTGCTTTGCTGGAGCAAGGGGTACTATTCTCCATTCACAAATGTTAATCGATTCTAGCTCTGTATGAAGTATTGATCATTGATTCTAAGTAGATAAGATGTATGTGAATAGAAATCTATGACGATAATAAGCTGTGTGTGACCATAGGTGCCTTTCTCTCTCTCTTCTGCATAATTAAAATGCTGCTAATTAGTTTTTATATAATTTACTGTAAATTCATTCAGTTTTTTCTGCACATTTCTGCACACACTTCTTCCTGGTCGCAGAATTTATTGGGAACAAAAACATATAAAGCACTACATTTAACAGAGATCAGAGGTTTGGTGCACTGGAACCTTTGCTGAACCTCAAGTTATTAGTCTAATGTGTTATTATTCCATGATTTGTGTACTGTAAAGCCATAGAGCAATTCCCTAAGATGTGCCGGGTTATGCAACCAAGGAACACCAGGTAGCCCAGCAGAAATAATGTACATTAAATAAAAAGGAAAATAAAGTGGCCATACAAAGGAAGCTTGGAGAGCTTGGAGAGTGCACCTCTCAAGCATTAATCTAATTCCTGAGAACCAATACCACTTAATCCCTCCTACTGTAAGTGAGAAATCTTCCTAATGATGCCGTCGGACACATTTCCTCCCAGAGGTTGCGAAGCATATGTAATACAAGCAGAAAAACACTGTCAGCCTCTTGAACATACTTAACAATTTTGCTTGGAGTTTTGCCAGTGCAGTGCAGAGCTTTACTGTCAGGATTGGCCAATTTAATCAAAACAACTAGATTGATGAATTAAAACTGGTCATTTTACAGATCCGAATCCTGGCTCAAATCCAGGTTGGATTCTAGTTCTGTGTGCGTGAACTTTCTCCAAGAGTCCACTCCACAGTCCAAAAACGTTTGGAGCCTCTTAAGTGGTCCTATAGGTTTCAGTGTGTTAATGGTGAGTGTGTGTGGGTGTGTGTGTGTCCTAAGATGGACTGGAGAATTTTCTAGGATGTGTTCAGCTTTTTTTTTTTTTTTCCCTATGTGCCCTCCAACCACTACTGGTTATCCCTTAGCTTATCCCTAAATACCTAAAAAGAACTATAGTAGAAATGGTAAACAAACCTCAAAAGCTACTAGCGCATCCTAGATCATCAACATGTTCTTTATGTGAATTTCCACGTTTCAATTTTATAGTCAAATGAGGTTCATAATAAAATCCAGCTGGACTAATGCTGTTGAACCAAATGTACAACAACAACTGACAAATACAAAACACTGCCCTACTTTTCAACAAAAAGAAAAAAAAAACGCCTTAGGCTGTGTTTAAACAAAAATCTGCAACCACAAAATCACAGTATACTAATATCATAATAAGTAAATCTCATTGCAATTATGTTGCCATGATAGCAACCTTGCCAGTGAACTACTGCGAGTGCCCGTCTGCATGTGCCTCAGTTGATTAGATCACACACACATTCAAGTTTACAAGTGCTTATTATTAATCTGCCTGTTGTTTGTCTTGCCTGTGTTCCACTGGCAGGGACTGTCAGGGCACGGGACCAAACCAGCAGCACCACCGTGCCAGTCAAACCTTCCCCCGGGTCCATGCAGGCTGGGAGGGACGTGGGGGGGTGGTGGGTGGAGGAGGACGTGGTGAAACCGCCAAAACGGAGCCACCTCAAGTCAGTGACAGCGAGGTCACGGCCACAGCCTCGTCATGGCTGGAACGCGCCGGAATACGTAGTGAGCAGGGGTGCGTGTGTGTGTGGGGGGGGTGCCATTGAAACAGCCTGGAGGGAGGGGGGGGGGGGGGGGGGGGGGGGGGGGGGGGGGTCGGTGTGGGTGCAAGGCGTCTGGTAGTGCCAAACTAAATACAAACACAATGCAACCAGGACCCCGAAGGCCCGGGCGCACGTGCCTGACTCTTTCCCACACACAAACAGGGTCTGCAGAAGCTTCCCTCGCTGCTCCTGCCGCTTGCCAACAATGGCGATGAATGGCTTTGTCAGGCTGTCAGCCCTTTAAAAGCAGACCTTTGCCAGGCTGTCTGAGGCTCAATCTGTTTTCACGCAGCCAACACTCATTATTGTTTTTTCATTGTCCTCTTCATCTCATTGTTATACAGGGTATGGTGGCGGGGTGGCTCTGATGTCTTTCTGAATTTGATGAAGCTGACCTGATATACAGAGGTGCCCTCTATCCACTGGCACCATGAATATTATTGCCAAATGAGATGGGGAGGGAGGAGAGGGATAGAGAGAGGGAGGGAAAGAGATAGCATGCAAACATGTGTGTGTGCGCTGGCACATGGGCCTAACATGCTTTTATTGGTCAGATGATGAATGACAAAGCTGTGCAGGGGCTGGGGAGACAGAGGGGATAACTGACACCTCCTATCCATTTGTATGTACTGTACGTGTGTTTGGACGCCGGGTGCATGCGAGATGAAAATCAGAGCGGAATTGCAAGGATTCATATGAAGGCTGGATGAATGGGCAGAGCCAGGACTGTCTGCCAGCATTCGGGGATGTGTACATCATCTCCGAGGCGTTGATGGGCCCTAATGCAGAATAAGGAGAGCCAATCAACTCCTATCTATCCACTCTGCCACAGTGACACATTGTAGGGGTACTTCAAGGCCAGCGCGCAGCCACATTCTGCTGACAAATCATTACATTAGACACGTCGCCGGAGAAGGAAGATAATAAGATTGAGTTACAGAGTTTTAGATGCATTATGAACACCTCTTGCTTCCTTGATTCCTTCTATTTTGACTCCTCCTTCCATTCATCAGCGCCCCGCTCTCTTGTCACTCCACTCGCCTTTGCAAAATAATGCCGGGGGTACAATTTCGAGCCGAGCTGAGTTGGTGTTTTATTTTCTCCCGCTATCGAATGCTACAAGCTCAGTTTAGACCGAGTCATTGTTTGTCAGAGCTCTTCATGAGGATGCATGAGTACAAGGGGGCTTTGTGGAGCTGTCAGGTACAGTTATGCCTGAAAACGTGTTTAAACTGATAAAAAAGACGAGAAAAGCACTGAGATCAAAGTGACTACGCGCTCACTACTTTTCTTAAAAATCTGAGTAGGAATATTTGACTTCTGATCCTCGTCCCTGCATCGATGAATCTGCTCATAGTCATAAATTAAGAGCATTTTATCATGACATCACATTTGTCATGTTCCGGGGAATGAGCGTCCATGTTTGCCTCAGCAAGTCTATGTTTAATTCATGGACAAACATGCGGTGCCTTGCTATTAAAAAACCCTGAAAACTAACTAACATTGATCGATATAGGTTTCATTTCAACTACACCCTTGATTGATTTTTCCCCTCATTTGTCACAATTTCAGCACCATAATTTATTTACTTTTATTTACGGAGCGCACACACACACACCCACCCACATATTGTAGCAATCGCATTTCCTTTGAGCTTTGCCCGAGCCTCGCACACACACAGCTTCCTGCTCTGTGTGTGTGTGTGTAGTTGTCCATGTGGATAAATGGTGATTGGCGTGTGGCTGAAAGTGGGTGGTGTAGAGTGATTAATCAGCATAATGAGTGAAGATGAGCACTGTGCAGATGGAGCCCACACTCAGGACTGTGTCACCCAGCAGGGGGTCTCTCTGCTCCCCCTCCAGTGCCTCAGTATAGCTCCCACTGTATTTCTAAGGCATGTGTCACACGCTTCCCTGTTTAATTTGCGAGCCCGTTTCTGCATGATTTTGTTCTATAATCACCTAACTCTTATTTCGCCACGCAGATTGGGCTTAGTATACAACTTTCAGACAAATAACACCGAGTCCTGTGTTAGTCTGATGACTTTGCCAAATGGTGACACGCAGTCTTGGGTAAATGCTGAAGCTGTTGGAGCGAAAACAAAGAGCGAATTCAGTCCTTTGTCTAACGCAGGAAACAAAACAAAAAAATGCTAAACTAGGAACTGTCTGATACGGAAAATCTGATTAAGGATCAGAAGCTTGGGAAGACAAGCTAATGAATATTATTAAGCATTTTAATATCAACACTCAAAACCAAACTGACAGGTTGAAGCAGCAGAGGGAGAAGGGGTGGGTCGCCCAGAGAGAGCCACGTCGCCTCATTGGGCCTGATCTCTGAGGAGTGAATCCCCTCAGAAACACCTGGATCACAGAGCTGCAGGCAGCTGCAGGGCCACCGAACAGCGGGACGTCACACACTTTCACTTTCAGCCTCTCCAGCCAAAGCAAAGCAGTGCTGAAACAAAGCAGTGCAGCAGATATGTGGCTATGCAAGACTGGGCTTTCACCATGTGAAGGGGTGTTCACGGACATCTGCGTGTGCCAGGAGGAAACCCTCTATAAAATGACCAAAGCTCCGTCCTGGGAGATTTCCCTAATGGAAAACAGAACCGAAAGGAGGAGGTGCGACAATCTAGTTTTCCCTCCGACCACTCGAGTTGCAATACGCTGAAAGGCTATTATTTCCTTTTCTTTTTTTTTCTTCCCAATGACCCCAGAAATTAACTGCCTAATGGATGATAATGGACCGATTCTACTTTGTAAATACAAAACGCTGCACATCACAGAGACGAAAAGACTGACAGAGTGAATTGGAAGTAAATGAACGTTTTTTTTTCCCTCCCCAATAGCATTGTCCTAATTGCCTGGGGCTAAGCCCTACTCTGTCTTCAGCATCGTTATCTAAGCAGCAGTCAAACGCGTGCCAGATGTGGGCTCCTTCTGCAACTATAAGTTAATTCTGTCAGCCCTCACGCCCTCCCCCCGCTGGATTTGGTGACATTAGCTCGGTTCCCAAATGCTTATGCTGAGTCACACACTTGCTCTGAGGAGCCATGTCGAGCTCGCCTCTTCTTCCGCGGCTTTGTTTCCTTTGCATTTATTAGCAGGGTGAAGAGTCCTCATGAAGAAGTGCTTGTGTTTGGAACAAAAGTGTCAGTTCCTATCAGCTGACCATCTGTCATATCACTAACATAACACCCATGTTTCAGGGTTTTTTTTTTCCTTTTTTTGAAGGTTACAGCAGATGCCTGTATCATAGTAACAGAGGAAATCTGAGAACACAAAGATAAGCTCTTTTTCGTGTTTCTTAGCTTTGGCAATTGTTTGTTAATATTTTATGAGTATATGAGTGCAATGCCATGTCCCTAGACTTAAGAGATTGCTTAACAGCCTTGAGAAATTGGACAAAGTGTTTCAACTATTCAAGTGCTGCCTGTTGACTATTGAGTAGCTTCCAAGCAAACACAACTCTGCGTCTGCAGCTCGTCAAGGTCAGTGTGATGGTGACTGTTTGATGGTGGGAGTTTATTTTCCCTGTAACCCAGCCAGACTATTACAAACCAGCCCAAGCATTCGCCCGCTTCCATGTGCAACCAGGCTCTGTTGAGGAAGTGTTGGAGACGCAGCTGTCTCACAGCTTTGGAAAGGCTGAAGGTCGAGACGGGTCAATGCCACGACTTCTCCTCTCCTTCACAAAGCAGGAGGGGGCCAGAGTCTTATAGCATACACTCTGTACTTTCTAGCAGATTGCCAGCCAATTAAATGTTATCAGAGCTCGAAATAATAGTCCTGCAGTCTCGCTCTGCAGATAGACCCCCCCCTTCCATCTAAATATATATTGCCTCACCACCTTTTACTAGTGTCTGGTATCCGATTGTAGGGGAAGAAGCAGTCAGGCTCCTGCACGAGCGTCTGATGATAAGCCATGCAGGAAAGGACGTATGTTTCCATACGAAGGTAACATGAGTTCTTCTCAAGGTCATGGACACCTTTGGGTTTTAGCTTTATTGGTTCTTTTGGGCTCCAATCACACAACGCAGTGCATCACACTGCAATGATTGTATTAAAGTCTAATCCTCTCATTGCTGTTTTGCTGCACACTTTACACCTCCTCCCACTGAAATAAAACTAAGACAAAAGACAACAGGGCTGTTTTTGTGCTTAACACAAGGACAGTGCAAGAAATATTGGTGCAATTGAAGCTCTTGCTGCCAAGTGATGCATCTTCACCCCGGCTGCACCCGCCCCGCTTTCAATTAATGCTTTCTGAGAGAAGAAAAACAGAAATAAAATGGGAGCAAAAAAACAAGTAGCCTTTAGGAAGCTCATCAATTATGGTTTAAGACAAAGGCAAGAGGAAAGGAGGGTGGAGCTGGGGAGACTTTGCCAAGCCATGTCCTTCATCATCTATTATAAGAAGATGAATGGGGGGTCTCAGTGGTCCACATGAGAATGAGGAGACAGACTTGTGCCAAAAACAGACTATACCAGGCTTAAAATGGGGTCGCCAAGGTGTCTGCCAGACACTCGAATTTAAAAAATCTTTGTTTCTTGTGGACGTGTAGAGAAGGTCTCTCTCGCACACAAGCGCACACATTTTTCAGCGGGTAAAAATAAGTGCGTGTGTATTTGTGTGTGCGAGTGTGTGAGTCTGTGTGTGTGTGTGTGAGAGAGAGTGAAAGAACTAACACAGCACGGTGAGCATCAGTCTTACCTGGATGAGTGATTCGCTCAGTCTTTCCTCGTCTACCTCCAGCACAATGTCCCGAATCTCTTCATAAGGCAGGCGGAACGAGCCCAAGAAAATTGCTGTTGTGATGGAGAGAGAAGAGAGTCATTTCCTCTCCTTTTTTTTTATTAGACCATGGGGTTCAAAGAGACATTTCAGCGCTCATCGCTCCTCAGACAAAATGACCACAGACCTAACTTGACACTTGGAAAAACTAATACACTTTCTGCCTCTCAACAGGATAGTTTGAGTCACCTGATAATAATTGGGAAGGAAAACATCAGGCTTTAGCAGGAATCATGAGAGGCATCAAAGTGGTACAATTTCCGCCCAACTGTTAATAAAACGTGACCCATAATAATAATGGAGGGACGTATTAGACGGCGGTTATTACTTGTTGGATCATTACTGTGGTGTCATCTGGGAAAGCTTCGTGGGTTTTGTTTGGGTGGATAGGAAGAATGTGCCTCGGGGGGAGGACAGACAGCCTTGTGGGTGTTTCTCTCCAGGTGGGGTGCCTACGGTGGAAATTGGAGCTGATGGTGTATCCAGGTGGAAGTCACAGGTGGAGGTTTGGTAATGAGTTGGAGGAGAGTACCTCAACAGCTGCTATACTGCTGCAGCACCGGGACCTGATGTCTGTATTTGACGCGCAACAAATGGAGAGGTAGTATCCTGTTTCTTTTCCCGTTTTTTTTGGTTTTCGACAGTCTATTACTATTTATTACACCACGCTGCATTTTCCCATTACTCAGACAAGGCCTCACTGTGTCATGTTCCGGCAGCACGGCCACAATGTCTTTTTATCTACGAATCATCCTATTTTTTTGTCAACTCAATGAGGCCAATTAATGGGTGCTATATGATCTTGTCTGCGACTCTCTAATTCCTGGAAGTACTCTGAATCCTAAACTGAAGTAGATATAAGGGTCTCTTAAACCTTGAAGCTCCTCAAACATGTATTACATCAATGTAATTGGGTTCACCAAACATGCTCATTAATGCCACAATCAATTTATTTTGGAATTTCACTTCAGCAGCCTACTTTGTGTGTTTGCATCATGATTATAAACCTATGAATTTAACATCTCACTGTCTTATTTGTTGCACTTTCGACAAGCTTTTGTATTTTTAAGTGTTTCCTTATCCAATAATATTCTGAACCTTGACATCGAAACGGATTAAAGTTTGAGTAATTTCCCCACCTTTGTGCATGCGGTACACACGAGGCAGAGAAGGCAGGTGCGAGAAATCCAAACTGCACCTGATTGGTTATTTGCAAACCACCCTGAGCCAAAAAGAGCGGAGCGGTGCAGGTGGAGGTGTGCTAAAGCTGCAGCATCTGCCTCCAGAGTTAGGTTTGTGGCTTTAGCTGCTGGAGGTTCACAGTGGGCTGCGTCTGACCAGCGGTGATCAACAGTCGCTGCAGCATTCACAATTCAAATGGCCGTCACATTATTGTTTCTTTTTTCCCCTTTAAAGTTGCCGTAATTTATTCTCATGCATAAACCGTAAACAGAAAAATCATATGGCGTTGTGTTTCTTCGATTGGTTCTTTATTTGGTGAATGTGAGGCAGGAGTTTGGCTTGTTTAGACAGTTGATACTCGGCACACAAGCTGTGCGACACAGTGGTTTCCTCACAGCTGCAGCTCGGAGATGTTTGTCAAGTTGAGGATGAGTGGGAAATCTACTACTTTTGTTATGGAAATTGTTTAAAATAACAGAAATGGAGTCTGAGTTAGTGGTGGAAGGCTACGCCGGGGAAGTCACTGTGCGGATGATTAGTTAGATAACAGTGTGGGCTTTTACAAAGCTTCAGCCACCACAATGTAACAAAACATCGGTATATATAAAGAATAATGATTGCGTCGTCTCCCTTTGTACATTTTCTATAGAGGCGAGGTAACACATTGGAAGCAAATTTCTGTCAAACTTAAAAGAAAGTTAACTCCTCTGCCTTGTTTCATACGGGCTGGAAACTCTTTCAGCTTTAAACATCTGACAACTTATGGAGGAGCCTGCCTTCACAGAGTCAGATTCTCATGAAGCCTTTTTTTATTCACTTTGAAAGATTTAAAGCCTACACTATGTCAAAGTGTTTTTTATTAAGGACAGCGGAGAGAGAAAAGCTTGTGTTCTATAAAATACAGTGTCAAACTCTGAAAATGTCCAATCTGGCTCCTGCTCTCGCTCTCGCACCAGAAGCTCTTGAAGCAGAATGTGATTTGATGTTTGATGATGACTTTTTTTTTTTAAATTCAATTTAATTCTCCTCTTTTCATCAATAACATTCACGATGTTGCATTTGTATTCAACGGCGCAGAGGGCATGTGCTCCATCGGATCAAGCTGAAATAAGTCCCGTTCAGGTGTAAAACGCTTCATTTTACAACATTCACCGACTCAAAAAGTCCAAATCACTTCATTTAACTCACTCCACCGACTCTCGGCTTCCTTTCACACTCACCTCTTCACTGTTTGCCCGCTAATACAACGGAAACGGTAAAGTGGGACGACGGTCCGAGGAGGATTCTCCAACCTGCAGAAAGTCGTCTTGTATCTTATCGCGTTTTGACAAGCGTGATTCTCTTTACGCACGGCTGAGCCACGAGGCAAATGTTGGCTGGCAGCTTATTGTGGAAGCCGCGAGAGCGTGTTAAGACGGACAGATACGGCTCGACACGATTTATCAAGACAGAGGAACGCATAATCAGCGCACCTGGAATACATAACGCGGCCGCGACATCACAATCACTCACGCCGTCCCGCTCCCCGTCCCAGTCACTGAACCTTCAGCACTGACGCACGTCAGAACTGAAAAGGGAGCTCAGAGGTTTCCGCAGCAGGCAGTGAATGTGATGTATGATGCTGTAGCGTGTGTCAAGGCAACTCGGGGAGGGGGGGGTGGGTGAGGGGCAGGGTGGGCTGCGTGGGACCGCATGCCTCCCACCCGTTTCCCATTCTGGAGGTGAGACTTCCTACACTTAGTTTTGCTCGGTGCCAAATTCAAAGCCCATCTGCTGGGGCTGTAATCAAAGATGGCAGTGACACCTATCAACATTGTCACAGCTCATAAACAAGTGTAATGACATACACACACACACACACACATGCTGACTCCTCTACTGTATGTGTCATCCGTATGTTCATGCCACATGCGCCCTCCCTGACATCAGACCCCCGATATTTTGCCTGATGAACTCATTACCCTGGTCTGTGTTGGCAGAAGATGAATACATGAATACGGCATGAAGCCCCCTCGCTGCGCCGTCTCAAGATGTCACCAGCGGGTCGGGAATTGGTTTGGAGGCGCGTGAAAGCTGTGTGCATTTCCGTGATGTACATGTATCCCTGCTCTTGACGTCCCGGTTTGTTTACAGTCCTCATCCAGAGTGAATTGAGTCATTTGTTTACCCCTAAAATAAACTCGTGTGCGGTCCACAGTTTGCCACCTCTGCTCGTCTCCTTAAATGAGAAAGGTGAGACGAACCGCGGGTAAACAAAGAGGGCTGCAGCGAGGGTGACATCTGATGTTAGCATATGACATGCATATTTCATGAGCTGTGTTATCATCTGCATAGTGTCTCTGAGGTGGGGGTGTATAAAGGCTCGACATGAAATCTCAGAGATTTTAGAGAAACAACAGGAAAATGCTTGACCCAGCAATCAACCCAGGAGTGCCAGCAGCCACTTGTGGTTTTTTGCTTTTTTTTTGCGTGGGGAGTAAGGGAGGAGCAGCGGGTTAAACTAAGGCCAAGATCATTTATATCTCACCTGGAATTTTCCCAGATATAAAAAAACATATATATATAAAAAAGAGAGATAAGTGGACAGAGGAGTGGAAGTCTGGAAGGTGAGACAAGGGCTGCACACCAGTATTAAGTAAACACTGAGCTCACCTCTGATCCTGGGGGATTCCAAACACCTACATGCAGCTTCAGTGCTCTGCTCTGATAGGGATTTACTTTATGCGTGATTACAGACAAGGGGCTTGGAAACAATCTATATGCACTTGCGGTGACCGCTAAACGACTGCCAAGAAACATTCCCCCACAGGCTCGGGTAAAACACTATCACTGTTGAGGGCTTTCTACAGTTCCTTTTCCCACAAACAGCCTTGTTCAGCTGTTCATGGGGTATGAAAATGCCTGGGGTGTCGTAGAAAATAACACTGACATTTCTGACATAAAAGGTCACAGTAAAAAAAAAAAAAGAAAAAACACTCTAGTCCTGCATGAACTAATGGTGTTAAGCATGTGGGTAAGGACTTACAGAGATTCTGAGCCGTCTTGCCGTCCAGGATGCGAAGCTCTTTCGCCTTTTTCTTGAACTGCTGCATCCTGTCGTCGGTCTCATCTCGTACGTCTTTCTTGACTGCAAAAGAGACAAAAAAAAAAGGAAAGGATACATAAATTATATGCAACATAACAACACAGTGCAGCCAGCCATTAAATCAAAATGTGACACTGTGTAAAAGCAGAGTGATAGATATTCAAATGGATTTCTCAAACAATTTCTACCCAAAGTGAAGACGCATTAGAATACCAACACTTTGAATAGGCCATGATGGGCAAGTGGCGACAGATGGCATAAACAATATTCTTAAAAAAAGAAGAAAAAAAGTTTATGTATCATGTATCGCAGCATTAACGGTGAAACCACAGATAGATAGATAGATAGATAGATAGATAGATAGATAGATAGATAGATAGATAGATAGATAGATAGATAGATAGATAGATAGATAGATAGATAGATAGATAGATAGATAGATAGATAGATAGATAGATAGATAGATAGATAGATAGATAGATAGATAGATAGATAGATAAGTAGGTGGGCAGCCAAGTAGGTAGGCAGGTAGATAGTACTTTATTGATCCCTAAGGGAGCTTCCCTCAGTTTATGGCCCAATACAAAACAGAATCCAGGATCTATGTCTTCGTCACATTTCATTTTTGTACGTACTATCTCTCAAAGTAAGCATAAACAACACTGCAGCTCCGCTCAGGCTGAAATGCATCGTTTTCTCAGAGGGGGGGGGGGCTAGCCTTGCACTCATGCGGATATGTGGTTATTGATAGGCGGATGTGATTGATGACAGCCCCGCCCCTCTCTTAATATCACACTGGAAGAACAAAATGAGCGGAAGCAGCAGCCGTGGCACGGGCGCGCGGCCCTGCGGACGGCGTTGTGCGTTCCTGTCACTGTGACAGTGGGTAGATGGTTGATCGGCACAGCTTCCCTTCCCCTAGGCCCTGTCTGTCAACTCGCTCGAGCCGAGGAGATAATTGCGTTACCCCCCACCAATCCCAGAAAAAAAATGGCATTAAGTCTCTGGTACATGACTGAACACAATAGACAAATTGGTCCAAGCATGAAGAAGGCCTCTGCTTTCATAATGGAGACATTATTGAGTCTCCCTGGGGAAGAACCACACGTCACTGTGTATTAGTCTTCACTTACACTTCAGTAACATCCACCTCGGAGAGAGCAGGTGTCTGTGCCCAGTATAAAA
Source organism: Karalla daura (assembly GCA_029224185.1). Lineage (NCBI taxonomy): Eukaryota > Metazoa > Chordata > Actinopteri > Chaetodontiformes > Leiognathidae > Karalla > Karalla daura. The sequence continues at coordinate 5,360,822 of CM055195.1, forward strand.
GGTCAAATTTTTAAACAGTAATTACCGCACTGAGGAGGGATGAATGAGCCTCGTCTGCTCAATGAGGGAGCAGCCAGGCTCCTCGGACCCTCCCTTCTCCCGCTGACGGCTTGTGGGAGAGGCAGCACACTTTGTTGCTAATCATCACAACTGCGCTGTTTGAGCCCAAGGTGGGAGTCTCCCAGGATATCCAGAACAAACAATCTGCTCCCCCAGTGCCGCCTTGCATATTTGAAGAAACAATCAAAGAGGCAGCATCTCCTGGGCATCCAGAAGAAGCAGCGCTGAAGGCACCTGCCTAGCTCCAGAGCACGCTGTCAGCACGCAGCGCCGGGGAAGCCGCTGTTTACTGTATGAAGCAGCGCTGCGTCCCAGCGCTAGCTACACCACTGCAGTCTGATTCCCTGTCAACTCAAGGACTGAGGAGACGCTGGCCACCGCTTCAAATGCTAATTGACAAAAACACACATTTGCAGACATGATGTCTCAAAAGAAGGAGTTCTACAATGTGATTCCAAATTAATTCAGCCTGGATGGTGAGAAAACGGGACAAATCTGAGTAATCTAAATGCTGCTAATCTTCAAAGAGGAGAGAAGAAGCGTACGCTTTCATTTCATTTCAGTGTTTTGCTTCAGACCTCATCAGGTTTACATTAATTAAAGACTCTTGGAACAATCGTTCTCTGTCCTCCTCTTTAAAAATCAATTTGGTTTTGTGACAACCAGCCTACAGTAATTGCAGTGAAAGTACAAAAAGCTTGGGTACCATGTCTTCAGTGATAATGTAGAACTCCAGGTTTTGACCTGGTAGATGCAAACATTTATATGGCAGATCACTTGTTGTCTGGTTGCATGTTTTCAAATAAAACTTTTTTAAAACCTTTTTTTTATAACCACATTTAACTTTGAAAGTTACTTATTCTACAAGTGTCAAAATCTCTCCAAACCCCATAAACCAGAGAAGCAACTTAATTTTAATGCTTTTATAAATAAATCAAATAAGTCCGGACATTGCAGCTGCAACATCCCTGAGTCACAAACACTGAGTCAGTAAAGAGCGAGGCCAAGGAGTGGTGCAGGGTTTCTTTCATGGGGGAGAGTCTTGGACAAAGAAACTGGAGAGCCAGCGAAAATAAACCACGAGGAAACAATGATCTCCCTCAGAGGATGGTTCGCAGACAGAGGCCGAATCACACTGAGAAGAGGAGGAATGTGGCCGCGTTTTCAGGGCTGGGTCTCCTCAAACCTCCACCCCCCTCCCTCACCCTCTCTCTGCCACTTGAACCTCTCACTCAGGTGCCTTTCAGTCTCAGCAGGACGCTCTCGGCCTGTTCGTCAGTGCCTCAGCTGTCCTCGCCCTCGGCCCTGGGGGCCCCATGCTATCTTAAATTAAATAGAAAAAAAGAAAAACAGTGGCTTTAATAATGTGAAACAGACACATTTCTCTGTGATGCCATCCTATACAGCTCAGAGCTCCCCCGCCGGGCACCGGCTAGTGCCATCACTTGGCTGATTTCCTGCTACAGTATTTGCTGGCTGACTCAATTATGCCACATGTCACATGCTTCCTCTGAGCACCACATACGGACTGATGGGCCCCGGAGGGCTTGCACACACACACACACACACGCACACATGCACGCACACACACACACACACATCCGAGCGGCAGCTACTAGCTGCAGTACCAGGTGTGGGGACAGGATGACTGTAGCTAGCATATTTCAACCAGATGGATGTCCACAGTAATAAACCAAGTTTCATGAATGTTTCCAAAACACAACTGTTGTCAGGCAGCCCAAACCCTCAACTCTGAAAAAAGTCCTGACACCTTGTGAAAAGTAGGAAGATGTTGGAGCAGATTTAACGTCCTATGAAGGCTGAGACGAGAGCAGCACCTGCCGGGATCGTACCACAGTTCAACCACCTGACTGATCTCACGTGATCATATAATGACTGGCTATACGAGAAAGGCATTGTAGAAAGGTTCATTCACTCACAGATACGGAGGAGGAGTTTCAGCACACATGACCATATAAAGACAAACTTAGGAACAAGCTGCAAAGATGCAGTCATTCGTAAGCGCTCATTTCCTGATGACCCCATGGGACAAAAAGTTTTCATGTTTCAAAATCCTCATTTTATTTTGTGCCAAAAAAGCTTAACCCGGGCAACAGTGCAGGTCCACCAACAGCTGATAAAAGTCTTTGCCAACATTTAAACGTGTTTTACAAGTTGCCCAGTGGCTAAAATGTAATACTCTGACAACAAAGCCATCCCTTTCATGTTTGTTAATGGAATTTTCCAGAGCAGTCACTCAGTGGAAAACCATTTGCGACAGGCTCAATGTGGGTGAGCTTTTTGGCACTTTTTGCTGATTTCCTCGTTGTGGATAACGTTGACACATTACGTGAAGATCTACGTTATTATCTCTGTGTCCGATCGATAAACCCACCAGCACAATGTATTAATTGATGCTGGGTGGAATAGCGTGACTTTTTATCCAGGCAAACTCAGCCTAAAGGCTGAATAAAACCTTCTGAAATATGAACAGTGCTTTGTGAGCTTTGAACCCAATATAGCTTGTAGACCTCAACTCTGGCATAAATGATCCTCGGGCCAGATGGTCCTCTAAGGGAAATAATAGGGTCAAACTCTTTTGACTTAATATCGGTCAGTGTGAGTTTGCAAGAAAGAAATGTTCCAGTGAGTGAAAAATAAAAAGTCTTGCACGCTGATTTTGCTATAATGCGTTAACTTTGAAGGTTGAAAAGCTCCGAGTAGCATGTCAAGAAGGAAGTGTTTCAAAAAAATCATGTTTTAACAAAACATGAAAGATTCACTGAAGCCAACATAATCACAAGAAGAGACGTCTCTGCAGAGTGTATCTGTTACACATTCCATTAACTGAGGGGGAGTTAAAGCCCGCTCCGTGCCAAAAGGAGTCACCAAATTGATAGAGGCTCCGGTGGAAAGAGAGAAAAAAAGACATGAATGTTTGAGCAAAAACAGATTTGGCTTATTAAAGATCATTTGGCATAGATGTTAAACCCACTCTGTGGGCCTTGGACTGAGGTATACCCTTGGGAAGATCTGAGATAACAAGAGTTCTCCAACACTTGGACAACCAGCCTGTTTGCTGGCCCGGAATCACAAGCCTGGTTGCCTTCCATGAGATATCTCCCTCAAGACGTGAATCTAAAGCCCAGGGTATTACAAAGCTAAACACTACCACATGTTCACTTCCGGCCACAGACCACTCGGCTGAGCCTCTCCACTAGACACCATGAAATGAGCAGGCCTTGGAAAAAATGAATGAATAAAAGAAAGTGCAGATGACAGGTCTTCAACAAACATTTTTACAGTGAAGGCAAAGGAACACAGAGTGGAACAGACAATGTGGTGTCTGGTGCCCCACAAGGCAATTTATTCCCTCAATTGTGCAATCTGCCTGCAAACATGTGCCCTGTCCTCCATCTCGGGGACTCACACTGAGGATTGAGCTGCTGGAGAGCTGCCAGGCTGTCTAAAGGAGATGGATTCTGAGGAAGAGTCACTGGCCACGCTGCAGATCCGTGCTCCCCGAATAAATAAAAAAGTATTAAGGTATTAGGGAGGGACGGGGGAAACAAGAGACAAAAAACAGTGCAAGGCAAAAGGTGTTTCTGAATGTCGACTGGCAGGATAGAGACTTGGAGGGTGAAAAAGTGCCTGGCCCAGTCAAAGCTGGAATAATGAGTGAGACCTTCAAAAATAGAGAGCGCGCTCAAGATCTCGACGTACCAATTGACCAGTGAAATCCAGCTGTGACCAATTTCTCCCATTGACGAAGGCTAAACAGAGGTCTCTTTCTCAGCCCCAAAGCCAATTTGCTGTGTGGATACGCACCTCTCAGTATCTGCTCCTCCCGCTATCTTGGATCTGAAAAGCATGCTCCCACTCGCAAAAAGGCAATCCCTCTCCCTTTGACTCAGAGACTCCAAATCATTCCTCTTACTTTCAGCGCGGCAAACCTGCATCGATTGTATGCACTAAACCAGAATACAAGAAAAAAAAAGTCTACAAACTCGATACAAATGAGACATAATGGAGACTGTGGTGACCGATAACAACATAAATAATAACGTAATATGACTAAAGGTTGTTTTTCATTGTAAAGAAAATGCTCGGCTCTGGTACAATTATGTTTCTCTATTCAGTACAAGAGCACAACTTCATATTACCTCTGGAAATGTTTTTGTTCCCATTCCTGAGCTTTTAACCTTGATGCAAAAGAATGTTAAAGTCATTTTTTTTGTCTTTGAAATACTCCTCAGCTCAAGGTGAAACATTATGACGGAGCTGCCGTGGAGGGGGGAGTTGGATCTATCAACCATGCAATCATCATCATGCCTAATGGTAACAGGGAGTGGGGGGGACGTGGCTGATAATGATAATGATGATGGAAACTGTGGATAGTGTGTGTGTATGTGTGTGTGAGCACAGTCATGTGGATCAAAACACCCAACCAAAATATATGTATAGGCCTGTTCAACCAGACGTGACCGTGTGGGTTTCAAGCTAACTGGTTTTCTGGAGTTATCTCTCCTCCCCATCTACAACCATCTGGTTCTGGTTACTCCTGATCTCTAAATAAAAGGTGAGTATTATGGGAGCTGGAGTCCCGCAGAGTGACGCTCTGACCTGTGGCCAGTAATGCTTTCAGTATGCAGGGAGAGGCTCAGCCCACGGTGGAAGGTTCACAGCTGGGCCTGGAGCAGGGCCCAGGGAGAAAAACGCCTCCGCTTCTAATTGAGACAACACAGATCTCCCTCAGTGACCTCGATCCCTGTTTCACTTCCAAGAGGAGAGGAGAGGAGCTCCTGCAAGACGATTCCCTTTGAAATGATGGATTTTCTATTGAATAAGGAGAATTGGAGTAACGGTGTCGGTAACTTAATACATGCTTAACTTTATATGTCTGGTTATGTTCAGAAATTGATTTAATAAATATAAAAACATGATAAATGCAGCGGTGACCTTTCCACAAAGCCTCACCAAAACTTTAACAAAGCCGATCGATTCGATAAAAATATGAAAGGTTTACGTTTATGACGCCACGGTATCTCTCAGCTCACGGATTTGCTTTTGTACCAACACAAAACAAAATTGTTCAGCTGTGAAAATTAACTTGATACAACAATGCTGTGCAATTTAAGATTAAAGCAAGGAAAGAAAAAAAAAAGTAATCCACCTAAATCGATATCCATGAGCATCTTCAATGCCCTGGGGCTTTGTACAGCCTTTTAACAAGTATATATTTAATCTGCACACATCTCCACGACTGTTGTTCTCTCTCTCTCTCTCTCTCTCTCTCTCTCTCTCTCTCTCTCTCTCTCTCTCTCTCTCTCTCTCTCTCTCTCTCTCTCTCTCTCTCTATCTCTCTCTCTCTCTCTCGGAGTAGAGCAGGGAGTGTGGGAAGGCTCTGACTCTGCCTCTTAAATTGGTCATGGAGACATGCTCCTGGGGGCAGCCAATGGATTGAGCCTGACAGCCAATCAGTTCTAGGAAACCACTCTCCGGTGGTGCCGCGGCTGCTCGTTGTGACCCAGTGCGCTCGAGCGCTGGTGGGAAGGCGCTGCGCTGATGGTCCGAGCAGTAGCCCTCCCTCCCTGCCTCCGTCCATCCATCCATCCATCCATCCCTCCATCCCTCCCCTCAGATACCCCCCAAGATCCCACCATACCTCCCAACCTTAAGCATTCTGCAGACAAGGCCGAGGCTCAGCTCATGTCACAGCGAGGGAATGAAGAACAGAGATTTGAGGCTCAGGCTGTTCCTCGGACAGCTGGCAGGATTACTGATGACCCCCCCACACACACACACGCACACACACACACACACACACACACACACACACACCGCCCTCCTCCCAGCTCTCTAACGTGCTGTATAAGTCCAATCCCAGAGAGGGACTGCGAAGAGACAGCGGTGTCCGCCGATACAGCAGGTCACCCTTAAAGGAGACATCAGGAAGTGTGTTTGTAGTCTGTCCTGCCAGGAGTTACGTGGGAGTGCTGATGAATGACCCGGAACATGTGCAGCCTCGCTCAGAGCTGAATCACACCGGCCTTACACATTATATATTAACTTCAGCCAGCCTGAAGTTAATTTCAATATTTTTTTAAGACTTAATAAAGACTTTCCAAAACAGACCTCCTCATCACCACTCAAATATGTAATCAGCAACACATATTCAACTTATGAAGGTCACAGACTGCAAACCATACAACAGACCTCAGATCAGCTGTGACGGAACAAAGCTTGGAAGTATAAATTAAACCACAGGTAGAGTATGTTAGAATAAACCTGTGACTGAAACTCTCAATTATTCACCATAAATTCCTTCGTTTTTACAGTCAAAGTATTTGGAAAGCGCTTGAGAGCCAACAAAACTGAAAACATACTGTAAAATCATAATTAATACATTTTAATACGTTTTAAGAGCATTAATTCCACCAAAACATAACTCTTAATACTTGAATACAGCCTGAGCATGTAAAGTGGTAGAACTGTTTGATTTAACAAGCCTGCAATCTGATTTCCAGTGTCTTTCCACTGAGGCTCGCTGTCTTCCTCCTGCTATTTTGGAGACTTTCTGCTCAGATGGGTTCAAAACAACACTCACAAGTACAACAACTCCACTCCGCAGAGATGAAACCAATGCTGTCCTCTTCATCCAACTTCAGTTAGAAAGCGACTAATTGCGCTTTTCTTAAATTTCGAGTGTTGTTCCATCAACAACATGGCTAAAACAGCACCGAACAAGCCCTGGATGTCATTTGCGCTGTCTGCTACAGAGAAAAGTGCTCGGGCTTTCTCGCTGCACTCACCGTCCCACTTTTTGGAGCGTGTTCGGCAGGGATGCATTTTGTACATTTGTCAGCTGACAGAACATAATCTGCCCTCTCTCTATCTTCTATAAAGAAGAGTTACTCCTTGGCCTCCCTTTCATGAGCGGCCCAGTTGCTCTTGTTTTGATTGCTTTTTCATTACTTCAGGATGAAAAACAAGATGCAAAGCAAACAAAACCGCTTTTGATCTGATAGATCCGATATTCGGTTTCATTACTGTTGGGTTCTTTTTTTTTTTAATTTTCTTTTCTTCTTAGGTCTTGACATTGTGAACATGCCTTGTTTCAATTCCAGATAAAAACACCCTCAATGTGAATGAGTGAATAGTAATGACTGATGAGGTCACACCCATGGATGCAGAGAGACTGATGAGATGTCAGTAGTAATGTTCATTATAATAATTGAGGTTATATATATATTTTTTCCTTCTTCAGTATGACCACAATCGCTGGTTTGGAACACGCAAACACGCGGGCGTATGTGGGCAAGGAGCTTAAAACTGTGACGCACGAAAGGTTGTCAAACAAGGAAGAGACGGGCATGTTTGTGTGTGTGTTGTTTTTTTTTTAAGAAATGCGCTCAAGTATTATCTCTTCTTCTTGTGAAGGTTAACCAATAGGTTGATCCAATTTGTCAACTGAGGCGTGAAAGGACTTAAGGAATACTTCACATTTCTGTGCAGGGAAATGTCAAGGTTTGCTGAGGAGATGAGGACAAGAGGAGGGGGAAATGACTTTTTCTCATTCTGGCAGCTTGAGCCCACGCTTGTTAGCAGCAATACGTTTATCCCTGGCAATCAGCAAGGGGACAGATATATATATATATATATATATATATATATATATATATATATATATATATATATATATATATATATATATATATATATATATATATATATATATATATATATATATATATATATATATATATATATATATATATATATATATATATATATATATATATATATATATATATATATATATATATATATATATATATATATACACACAGTAATATATATATACACACAGTAAAAAGTTGCACGATTCCCCCAAATGCATAAAAGCATAAAAGGCATCTGGTGCCACGTCTGTCACTAATAACACATGTGCTGTGCGTCCATATGCACGCAGATACACACAAACGTGGAAGCATAAAATAAAAAAAAGCAGTGATTGGTCCCTGATGGTGATTGAGGCTGTAACAGCCTCCATCATGTCACCCCCTGATGACTATTCTTCACACAGCTGCAGACAAGCATCTTCTGGTGACATGGAAGTGTCAAGGCAGAAACGCCCTGATTAAAGATGCTCCGCGTGGCACCTGGGGTAGAGTTAAAAAGCCAGGCGGGGAGAATGTGAGTGTGAAGAGAGCCACTCAGTCGTGAACTGCATTTAGATCCCAAAATCACACTGGAGGTTGAGCTGTTCACCTGCCTCCATGTTTACAAGGAGTATCTCTCCTCCGCTCCCTGTTTGCTGTTTGTGACGATTCTGATGGCTACACGGGCTGCAGCTACTGCAGACATGCTGCAATTACAGATCAACTCTGCATCCACTCTTCATACTTTAATAGCTGTCCAACTATCACATGCTATACAGTATATGCCACTGAAAAGGTTGGTTGATTGGCTGAGACAAATGGAAGTGATTGTGTTAAATAACCGCTTGACCTTGTCTCAAATAGTATTAATCACTGGCTCCTGACTCAAATCAAATTGGAAATCAAATTGTGGCAGAATTTCTGATATCCACAATCATTGAATTGTATCATGATGGAACTTGTGATTTACAACCCTACTAGCCATAGAGTCACTGGGTCATTTTTTGTATGCCCCTGAAGTTGTAGATGTAGAGTAATGGTAGATTTTGAGTCATTAGAAAAGATACTCTGGAGAGCTGTAGAAGAGGAGACTGCAAAAGAAATCCATTTGCATTAGAAATAGCGCCTCACACACAACAGTGTGGTGTGCCAGCACATGGTAACCGCTTCCTATAAAATGACTACTTTCAGTGAAATCACTGTGCTCAACTGGCCACTAATGGAGACATAAAACGCGTAATTGTAGGGAGACTCACTGCCGAAGCTCCAGAATCCCCTAAGAAACAGGAAGAGGGTTTGATGAGTGATTGTTAAAAGAAACTGTAAACATACACATGAGAATCATCATAATAGACACCTCCAGCACGCCACCCGAATGCACTTCATGATGAGTTTTGTGACACAAAAGCATCTAAACCTGTAATTATCTTAAATGTGGCTCATCGGAGCAGAGCCAGGGCACACTGTACGGACCGATTCTTGATTAATTATCCTTTGTTTAGTCAGCGAGAATAAAAAAAACAGGTTGGCCGGTCTTAATGAGCGGTAATGATAGACTGGCTCTGGTGCTGTAGGGGAAGGCAGGAGGTCAGGACCCCGCATGTAAAGCAGCCTTTAGTCTCCGACACCCATGACTCCGGGAGCACTGCGGTAATTGGATTCTTGACTTGTGCGACAGTGGAATTAGGGGTATCCGGGGTGTTTGGGGCACAGACCGCTGAAGTGCGGCCCACCTCTTAGCGGGCTGATTATGATGTGTTTATGAGTCCTGCTGCTGCGGCCCTGCTGCCTGGACGGTCGCAGCACTAACCTGTTGGCAGTAAAACGGATGCTGAGGCACTGAGTCAGTCGCTTAGTGAAGTTTCCCTTGTAAAAGTGAAGCCTGTGAGCGAGTGGATGGATCCAATAAAAGAGCAAACTGCTGACCTGGACTTTTAGTTGTTACTACCCTAAACCTTCAATACACCACTGCCTGAAATGATGGCGCTGCAGCTGGCCCCCGCAATTACACACACACACACACACGCATGCACACACGCGCACGCACAAAAGGCTCCTTTGTGTGAGGTGCAAACAATTTTGTTGTCCACCATTTGTTATTTAACTGCAAACAGAAGGTAATGCATATTAGCAAGCTGTAAGGGTTAAGATGAAAAGCGAGGCCATTGTTTAAAAGGCATCTTTTAAGTTTACGTCTTCCACAGATACTATTTGGTGCAGAGCGAAGAAGAACACGGAGGACAAGGATTGTGTTCTAATGCCGCTACAACGCGGTGTCCTTGAGTGACATGAAAGGCGCTTTACGAATAAAAGGTTTTATTATTTTATTACTGAGGAGATGCTGTAAGACTACTTTCTTCCATAGCGAGGACTGGGTGAATTAGGGCACTGAAAGCCACGTTAGATCTCTTGTGAAAGTGAAATCACGTCGAGCAACCTTTTTCTTTGCTGCATTCACTGAGGTTCAGTAGAAAGGTTGACTGTGGTTCTACACATGGTCGTTCTTCAAGTGAACTTGAAGCAAACGTTTCAAATAAGAGGGAAAAAAGTGCATCGGCAGCAAAAAACGATTCTTTTGAAATTGTAATCAGCCGATCGGCAAATGTGAATTAACCGTTAACTGCGTCAGAACTTCACTTCACATGAGAATAAAAAGAAAACTTCACCGATATCAACCTTTTCTTACATCAAAAAAAGTGTCTGGGAAACGGGTGGATGGAAAATAAAGAAAAAAACGCAGCCTTTGTCAAGAAACGCCAATGGCATTAATGATTAGGATCAACTGGAGGAGGCGCTCGGGTCCTGTGATGTCCGGAGAGCGAGCTCAGCTCCCTCACGACGGCGTGGAGACGTGGGTTGAAACGTGTACAGCACAGACGCCGAGATGCAGCCTGTGATCAAACGGCTGCTTTCAGCCTCACAGTACCCACCTGCACATGAAGGAGAGCTGCATGCAGGCAAACACGTGTCCAATGGCACTCACACGAGCTCTGGAATGTCTGTTTGCTTTCTAGTTTATTTGGCCAAATCTCAGTTCCACACACACACACACACACCTCCCAGAGATCCTTGATCTCTGTAATGGGCCTTTAGATTTTCTGATTCCCTGCTACAATTACCACTCTGACAGACTGAAACAACCTTTCCAAGCAGTAAAAGTAAAGAAAAAGAAAAAAAAAATGCAAAGATACAGTCAGAAAAATGTTCACATAAAATTGACGGGAATAGAGTACGTGAAAAAAAGCAGAAAAAGATCAATAGGAATTCTGTAAGGGTTCCACTCCTAAACTGTCATTTCACCCTTAATGGACGTAAACAACAGATAAACACAGGTTGTGCTTGCACCAGATGTTTACAAGTGGCCAAGTGTCAGTTGTGTCAGCTGAATTGTATGGATGTTCTGATTGGCTTCGTGACATGTGAAGCCTAAGTGCACGCGCGTTACAGAAAATGTGCTGAATCCTGCCAAGACACATCGTTAGAAAAAAAAAGAAGAAGAAAAAACAAATTCATAATGGCATTTCACCAGCTGTCAAGAGAGCCGAATCCTGTTGAAACGCAAGAGAATATGAGGAGAATGCACGCATGCGGACGACACACACAGATACGTGCAATCTGTTTATTCCACGGTGCTTCTCCTAAATGCTTGATATACTGTACTTGGCAGAGAAGACGCAGCAGCAAAGGAGAAAGAGAGATTTGTCTGTAGCATGTGTGAGCAGCAGCATATCAGGCTTCCTCACACAGGAGCACGAGGCGGGAAAGCTGCCAGGCAATCCTACCTCCTGCACTCCGCCGTCCTTTACTGTACCTCCGCGGCCTGCCGTTCCCAAACTAATGATATTTCTACATTCGATATGCTTTTACGATACCACTCCCGTGAAAACCACAATAGCTGAAACGCTGCCATTACGGCTGTGAAAGGTAAGAGTTTGTGGTGCTCTGACATGTAAGTACATCACTTAAGCAATTTGGTGCCGCGAACGGTTGCTGCTGCCATTCTCTTAAGCACCGGGCTCGGAGCGGACGCGCTCCCACCTGAGGGACGTGTCGGCGCAAATCAAGACGTACCGGAGCAAAAACATACGCCGACTACTACTGCGCCCTGGCAGCCCGTGTGAATGGTTTACATTCACTGCGCCATGACAGATTGATTCAGAAGCTGATGTGGAAAAAAAAAAGAGAGATTCTGAGACACGTTTCTGAAGTCAGACAAAAGGATAAACGCTTCTAGAACTGGAAAATGCCACTGATCCACGATCATGTGAAAAGAGAGTGCACCGCGATTACATTTTTTTCCTTCTTTCGCTCCTTCCTCCCGTTTCTCCTTTCAACCGTATCTTCACCTGAGTTAGACTGATCCGTGCTGCGGTGCTGGGACTGGAAATAAGGGGCAGATCCTACAGCACAGGATAAGTCTCCCATTGGAGGAGGAGGAAGAGGAGGGGAGAGCTCATCCTGACAGGGATATAGAGAGGTCTCCTGTCAGCCGCACGCTGCTAGCGTGACGTGGAGTCGTGGGTGTTTATGTTCCTATGTAAATCATGGCGGCGCCTTCGCCTGCACATAACTCCACGCTACAGAGTTACAAAAAGTCGATAGGATACGGGAGGTGTTTTCCTCGGCCCTGCTGACAGACAGCCCGCCTGTCGCCTGGTGTTTGTGTTATCTGTGACAGTGGGTGAGCCCGGTGGGGTCGAGGGAGGGGGTGGGGGGGGTCACCTGTGAGATGCACAGAGGAACAGCGGGGGATCTCTGTGGAGACAGGAGGGAAGGGATCTGTGGCCATCATATAGCCGACGATGCATCTTTACTCATCTCTGCTTTTCTCTTTTTTTTTTCTTCTCTCTCTACTTCTCACGACTATTTCTGGAAACGGGAGGGGAAAAAAAGGTGGAAACCGATAAGCGACGCTGTTTATATTTAATTTATGGATCAGCCAATGGGAAAATATATGGATCTGAATACTGAACACAATGTGCTTCCCAGTGCAAACACGAGATAAACACTTGCTGAATCAGTGACACTTCTTAAATCACTTCCAGGAGCTTCTTTTCTTTTGAAGCTGCGTTATATCCACCAGTTTATTCCCACTCTGTCATATCTGTTCTGTTATTATTTCTACCATATTGTCAGTTTTTTCATCAATTTAAATCAGATTTCGTCTGCTTCGCTGCAGACCTGAAATGTCACCGTGGTTCAGCCAGGAAGCACTTCCTCTGAAATACGACTCACGTCTCTGTTCTACATCAACATCTCCAGGACCCAGTGAGTCCTGAGTTTCAATTTTACCTCTACAAAGTCAAGACTGACAAGAAGAAATGGATAAAATATGAGTGTAACTATATGAGAACTACTTTTTTTGTGGTGCCGTGAAGAGTCCCGATTCCTCCACATGTTTAAATCTTCTCGTCCCAAAGATCTTCAAACAACAGGACGCACATGCAGTCAGAAAATGAATCTGCTATGCTGTCAGGCTGCAGATGCTCTTCGGGACCCGGATAATTGCGCGGCAGCCTATTTCAGACAACCAGGTGGCAGCATGTGTTTTTGAGGCTTGTGACTTCCCTTACCACCCACAATCAGCGCCGTCCTCCAGGACTTCAAACACTCCCTCTGTTCTCCAAACCCTCCAGTCCCCGCTCTCCAGGGGAACCAAGCACCTGGCCCCAAGTTTCATATTCCTCTCAGGTGTGCCTCCGCAGCGCGACCAGCCTGATATGCACGCATATTAAGTACTGTATTGGCATTCTATTTTTCCAATAGTTAGGATTTCACTTTCAAAGTAGGCCACCACTGAAGGACAGAACACCTTTTCTGCATACCAATTCCATCAGATGGAGTACGAGTGGACTCAGAATCCCCTCAGGTTTACACAATTTGCCTGCGTATGCATGTGTGAACACCCAGAACATGTGAAAAAAAAGGAGAAAAAAGAAAAAAAAACACTTGTTTTCATGTTTATGCTCCTCTATCACCAAACACTCTCCGTATTTTAATAACCTCTTCAACTATTCAAAACAAAGCACGCACTTATTCCCCGGTCCCTTAATGTCTTAAAATGGCTGCACCACCATCCGCCACGTCTGTCTCCCAGCTCCATCTTCTCTGTCCATCCCACACCTCCATCACAGGTAGCTGTCTTCTTATCAGCTGGGAGCTCACACAGTATTCCCAGCGGCCGCTCTGGGGTTTCTGTCTTATGGGACTCTGCAGATTTTAAAGCAGCAGAGGAAGCCCACACTGACTCCATTTCCCGGGAGAACAAAGCGAATAGTGGAAGGAAGTGGATACATTGCATGTGGCCCGATCCCTTGTCACTTACAAAGTCAGCCTGCAGCCATGATGAAGCCTGTTGCTCTGCACAGCACCTGCACTGACACTCACACACAAAAAAATCCCCTTTGTTCATTTTGTGTGTTGTGTAAGCATGCCAGCTTTGCTCCAGTGAATCGCTGCTCCTCAGTTTAAATACAGTAGGTGTAAATGATTGAATAACAGCATGCGGGCCGACAAACGCACTGCATTACATTTAAATGCCTTCTGGTGCTTGAGCCGACGTAGTCTGATCGTATAAAAAGAAAAAAGTGCTTTAACCAACAGTTGCAACAATAAATCCGACGTCATCCGAAGTGTCTGTTTCCTAAGAAGAGCAGATTAGACAGAAATGCCGTTCTGCATATTTTACTGATAAGTCAGTCCAGTGGAGCCACTGATCTCCACAGAAACACATGCAGCTGGATGTTCATCATTATTCCACCAAATGAGAGGGAGGGCGCAATATTGCTTAGTCATATATTCACAATCACACACACGCTTCATTGTGTTTAATGTTAATTAATCTCCCTCTCTCCCTCTCTCTCTCTCAAATCTTCATTATTATAAACAAAACAAACACTCTTTTTAAGGGCTGCACTGAAAATTATTTGGTTCTTGTCGAGATAAAAACAACTTCGATTGAGAAGTGTTTAGTAATTAATCTTATTTCAGGAGTTATTTTCTTATTTTAATTGTTCATTTTTACACTATAATCTTACTCCTAGATTAAACAATCTTATTTCAAGAAATGTGGTCAAGTGGAATAGACCATCTCCCTTGTTTTGAGTTCCTTTTCCTCAGATCTAGAGTTTTTATCTTGATCTTTTAGAACCCCCTTTTTTTTTTGCAGTGTGGAGAATCAAAACATGACAATCGAAACTTGGACGCTTGGCTGGAATTCAACAGGAATACGCGCAGGCTTTGTTTCTCAGATGCTGGATGAAACTCAATGTTTGCTTCCCATCTGTTGCAATACTGGACATAAATAGACAAAAACACCGTTTTTTTTTTCTTTTGTAGGGAGGGGGCTTTAGTGAATATCGAGGCAAATATTAAGAAAGAGAGCCAACTGCTATGTGCAGAGGAGGAAACAGGCTACTGTACGTGACATCTGTCTTTGTTGTACACTTTTGTTTTTTTATATATCTGAGTGAAACGATTTCATGTTTGGCCCTAAAAAAAACAAAGCGGCTGTTAGAAGACAGTTGCAGTTTCTCAGAGAGGACAAAGTCTGGGGCTGGGGGAGAACTTCTTCCAGTCATTACAGAGACAGAGAGACATGAACAGTCACGCAGGGCTCCTGGCACACTGCAATGGCTCCAGCCTCTGTGGTGAGCAGCGGGAGGTCCTTACCTGAGACAATGTACCGAAATTACTTAACATTTTCCACTTGGCTGTGAAAACAGCCAAGTGAATGGACTGTACTGAATGGACTGTACTCCCTCAAACGATTGTCTGGGCTCATTGACTGTCAGGACCGAGCCCGTTCCACTCAAGCACGGGATGTCGACCCCGGTGAACGGCTGCAGAGGCGGCTGCATTATGCTTCTGTAAATCCTGCCGGTCTGGATGATTGAACTCTTCCATCTAATGCAATATTATCGCACTGCCTCTAAGACATGTCCGCCCCCCCCCACATCCAGTCTCCACGTCTTCTGTCCATCACCTAAAACATCTGGATTCATTTTAGAAGGTCAGGACTAGTGAAGCAGAAACTGTCAGTGGAAGTTGTCTTGATGTATGTCATGAGATGGAGCAAAGAAATGCCACCCTCAGATGGACCAAGAAATAGCATTTCTGTTGATAATATGGAGTCTGAGAAAGCCTCTGCAGAGATAAAGGTGCCAGGTGGACACTCGGCTGCATCACATACATATAGGACACCCAAAGTAGCTCCATGAGGCTGATTTTAATTCAGAGGATTTTAAAAAGATGTAAAATGAACATGCGGGCAACCAGATAATTGATCAAATCAATCCCCGTCCGTGTGTAATGAAATGATGAAAACTTAATTTGCATTGTTGGTTGAAGAAATTTCGCCCGGTGATTTATTTACTTATTTCTTAACAAAGAGGTCCAGCTGGTGAAGGAGCCGGCACTTCCAAAGCCCCTTGCAAAAATAACCGTATTTTCAATATGAGTATCTTTATTAGGTGTGTGCTTTTGGGTACTTGCTCATTTCTTCAGGGGCAAACAAAAGTAAGCTGAGCACTCGATCGGCGGTCCCTCCCACCCACCTCACCATGCCAATACCCTTCCTCTTAACTCCCTCTCTCCCACCCTGTTTCCCCTTCCTATCACCCATCCTCCTGGATTAAAAGCTCTTAATTTCCACTAATTATACAAACTCATTTCTTTTTCTTCATGTCTCGGCATTTCTCCCTGTTTTCTCTCCATGGGGCTCATAAACACGCTCTGAAACTGGGTTTAATAAACCTGCCTAGTGAGGGTTTAGGGCCTTTAATGGACACGGGGCTTGTTTGATACGTCTCCACTTCATCACACGCTTTATTAATTAAAGTTTATATTACATTAGAAACAAAGTTAAAGCCATTTGCTCCCCGTTTAATGGTTTCATGTAGCTGCATATCTATGGCCAATTAATTGGAGTCTTGCCGACCCGTTTGCATTTTTCTCCTGTTTGACAAAAGCGTGTTAGGGTTTGCTTCGGGGCAATATGTTGCAAGCGGCAGCAATACCGCACGTATAATCCAGAAATATCAGAAGGTCGGCTGAGCTCGCAGCTCAAAATGTGCGGTTGAGGAGCCTTAATATGGTTACACTTATGTTAAGAGCTTTTTTTTCTGTTTTGCTTTGTCACTCCTTGAAAAGTGAAAAGAGAAAAATCATTCCTTTCACCTCTGTCAATAAAGTGTTGCCATCTTGTCACCTGATGCTGAAGAAAGAGTCTATTAGGACGAGTAACACGAGCAGCAGCAACAAGAGAGGAAGGTCAACTGGGATCGATGCAGCTCTGCCTATTGTGCGAGAAGCTCAGTGCTGAGTTGGCTAACAACTCATTTTATTTTTCTTTTTTCGGATTTAAAAAATATATATCTTTAAATGGCATCGTTTCCCATTAACAGACATCTTGCACAGAGCTGAAATTAAATCACATGCTGCTATAATTAAATTATCATTATTTTTTTCCTGAGTTTTCCTTCAATTAAACAACATACAGCGTATTTTGTAGGCACTGTAGCTGTTGAGACTGAAAATAGACTTGTTTTGTAAGAAACAACTGAGTCTATCTAAAACTTTAGGATGAAAGCTATGCCCAAGTACGAGCAGCAAACTGACAATGTGTGAAGGTTTTCTGGAGTCCTGCATGAGTGGAGCCTGCAAACCCTAAACACTGTCTATGTGTGTGTGTGTGTGTGTGTGTGTGTGTGTGTGTGTGTGTGTGTGTGTGTGTGTGTGTGTGTGTGTGTGTGTGTGTGTGTGTGTGTGTGTCTCTATGTATGTGTGTGCATAGTAGGAGGTAGAGCATGGGGGAAAGCAGGCCAGCAGAAGTGCTGTGGCCTGTCAGACATAATGAGTAAGCAACGATACACAAAGTAATTGTGGCCAGCTCTGGGGACCCCCTCTGTGCGTGGCTGTGAGGAAATGTGTGTCTGTGTGCAGATTCACGCACACACGCAGACAGCAATACGTCAGAAGCCGCACAGGGCGCGCTGGGGCAGCCACACACAAGCAGAGCAGAGAGAAGAGAGAGGACGATAAACGCTGTGCAGAATGTTAACTGCATTAGGTATTTTAGAGGCACAATTGGCAACGTTAAGCTACGTATGGGAGAGCGTTTAAAGGCCTTTAAGTGTGTGTGCGTGTGCGTGTGTGTCCGTGTGTGTGTGTGCGTGTGTATGTGTGTGTGTGTGTGTGTGTGTGTGTGTGTGTGTGTGTGTGTGTGTGTGTGTGTGAGAGAGTGAGTAAAGGCATCCATTATCCTTGGAGCAGCAGAAAATGTGCCGGGGGACGTACTGAGATCCTCCCTGTGAGGCCTCCATGACAAAAGAGATTTTGTTTATATGCACATGTGAAGCAGCGCTGCCGAGCACAAGTTATCAAGGACGAATGAAATGCCATATATATTAAACAAGTCACCACTCTCTCTGTCTTGTGACAATGTGTAAAAACAGTTTTGATCCAAACTGCAGGGAGAAATGAGCTCTACATACATATAGTAAATGTTAAATTTCAGTTAAATGTATTGATGGTTTGGTGATGCCTCAAGGTGGCCATGCAAAATTTGACATTGAAATTTGAAAAATTTGAAATTGTAAATTTGTTAAATTAATTACGTCTCAAGATAACACATGAGATATGACATTAATAAATCCACTAAAGTCAAAATGAAGAAAAAAATAGACTTCCCACTCTTTTCTTTCACCAAGATTTCCAGGACTTCTCCAGGTACTCCCAATGCTTTAGAGATGTTATATTTACCCAGATTTATTTTGTTTTAATTCCTCTCCTGCCTTTAACAAGATACTTTATGGAATAATCTATTATGTGTTTAGAAATGATAAATAATTTAGAAACAGATGCAAACTTCACATTCATTTTCAGGGTAGCAGAGAAGCAGGACAACCCGACTTTTTCCAATGCAATTGACTTTTTCCTCAAATCTTCCATGACTTTGTTACTAATTTTCCAGGTTTTCTCGGTGAGGACAGATAGACTGAATCTTGTTTAAAGCTATAAAAAGCTATAAAAAATATATTTATTCATTAATTTGATTGCAAGAATTCAATTTGCATCAAAGTTAAATTGGGCCCTGACGGTAAAAGATGCTCCGACAAGTGTAGAACAAACTTAACAGAAGAGGAAAATGAATACTTATGCAAAAGCAGGAGGCGTTAATAGGATTTAAAGTTGATTGAGGGTGAACACAAACCCCTTCAGATAAGAGCACAATGAGATTAGACCTTCAGTCACCATGAAGACACAGTTCCAGGTCTCCAGCCCTGGACTCTGACACTGCCCCGTCTTTAACTAACCTCACATACATATGCAGATGAGGACGGCAGGGTCGCTCTGCAGCAGCGGTCAGCTGGATGTAACTGACCGCTCCTTCGCTACGATGCCAGCGTCTCCAGATTAAAGGAGCAGCACCGACCCCCCGCCCAGCTGAGGAGGGGGGGGGGTGGAGGGGTGGAAGGTCGTATCGCTGTTTACCCTGTGTCAGTGCAACAACGCAGGGCCGAGGCGCTGCTAAAATGTCCCTCCATTGTGTGTCTGTCTCCCTTTGTGTGTTTGACAAATGAAGTGTATGGTGGGAAACCAGGAAGGGGAGATGGTGGGGGGGTGTGGTGGGGTGGGGGGGGGGTGGAGATCCCACAATGGCAGCAGGTGCAGAGAGACAGCTAATATTTGCACAGCAGCCTTGGTGGCAAACAAGCAACTCCCCCCCAAAGAAAAGGGGCGACTGTCTCCTCATAAACGGCTCCGTTACAGACACATAAATCCAGGGCTGACTCCCCCAACCTATCTGCATCCCCCCCAACCACTCACTCCCCCCCACCCCACCCCACCCCACCTCACATCCCCATATCTTCTTCTTCTCCCTGCAAATCCCTTCAGTGCAGGACAATTGCCAAGATGCATCTTGGCAACATGTGACATTGCAGAGGTCAAGCTGAAAACCTCTTGTCTGAGTGCAGTGTGTGTGTCTGCCTGTGTGGGGTTCGTCTTGTCTGTGTGTACCCCCCCACACACACGCCCCCAGCCCCCCCCCCCCACCTGCAGTGTGCCAGACATAAGGCCGGCCACACTTCAGTCTCAGTCTCACTGTGATGAATGTACAGAAGTGTTTTGTTGCGGAGTGTGTGACCTGGTCCGCAAGTCCAAGCACACAATGGGAAACTTCACGCCCAGGTTAGGATCAGGTCATGCCACTGCAGGGTTACTGATCTATAATACAACTCATATATCTGAAATATCTGTATTTCATATTTCTGTGTTTTAAGTTGTTACAGGGTTATACAGGGTAACTGCAGGAATCCTGAAGTTATTCTACAATTTCAATAACATTTCAAAACTCCCAAATAAAGTTTAAGACCATGTCACCATTACAAGCTGTATTCTTTGTATCTTTATATACTTACTAAACAGTCATAGCTCACAGTTAAGTCTCTAGAGAAAACCCATACAGTACCGCAGACCTCAGATCAGCTGCTCATAAGAATAAATTAAACCAAAGGCAAAGTGCATTAAAAAATACCTTTGGTCACAACAAGTGACACTTTGGCTCTGCATTATTCCTTTGCAATCAGACTATATGGATAGAGCCTGAATACCAACAAAACCGAATAGCTCATTAAATCGCTATTGAGACTTTTTAAGACTTTTTATGGACCTTAATTTTCACAAGATTGGTCTATCAACTTTTAATGCTTTTTAAGACCCTGCGGACAGCCTGGCATATTAATAACTGTTTTTGTTACTTTAATCAGTTACCATCCATCCATTACCTCACCTGCTTTGTTCCCAATGGCAGGAGCAGGCAAATACACTGCAGAACTTTAACATTTATAGTCTCATATTTGTATATTTACAACTATATTGTACCTGTAATAGGTCTGATACATTTTTGCATATTTATGTTATTGAGTGACTTCTATGCACCCTGATTTCATTGTACATTGCTTCACTGCTATAATGACAATAAAGAGATCCTAGACAGGTTTCCAGTCCACCACAGGACACACACTATTCACCTTCTCACTCACACCTAGGGGCAACATAGAGTCTCCAGTCGACTTTATCATGCATGTTGTTGGACTGTGGGAGGAAACTGCATGTTCTCCTCCTTTCTGCGTGGGTTTTCTCCAAAGTCCAAAGAGATATGATCTCAGTCTGACCGAGTTTTGAACTGCTGCCTTTATCAGTTCCCCTTAGAATAAATACATCCAGCGTAAGATACACAAAAGACACTAAGCCCTAATATACATATATGCATAGGGTTTATGCATATGCTCAAAATAAGTTGACCTCTTTGTATGCTCATGCAAGGTGGGGTCAATCTGAAGGAGCCTGAGAAGTAACTGTGTGATTGTGTGCAGGCAAAGCCCTTTATCTCATGTTTTCTTCTCCACTAACCTCCTCTTTTTGTTGTTGGGCATAAGAAATGAAAGCTTAATCCATTTAGATGGAAAATCCATGGCAGCCGCCCCGGCCATGCAAGGGTATTAATAAGATGACAATGCAGATTCATCAACAGGACCATGCTGTTGCTCCATCACTGCCTGTCCACAGATAATAAATAAGCACTAGAGCAGCAGAAATGCTGGACCTTCTATATTTCTACACTATGGATGGAGATAAAAAGTTATATGTCATTAGATGAGCTGACGCTGCTATAATGTTCAAGAAGGGCAAAAAGAAAGAAGAGTTCTTGGGGAAATGAGACAAAAAAATCAGTGCAGTCTTTCAAATGTTCCCATGAACCAACATAAACAATTGTATTGTGTCCTATTTAGCTGCGTCAACACTGTCCACACGATCAAAATGGGGAATATCAGACATTGTACAAACACACAGCACTAGATATTCATGTTGGCACACCACAATATAAATAAATATGCCAATCTGACAATTTGCACAGCATGCGGAAATCAATATTTGTATTCTCTCTGGTACAGGATCTGCTGAGCATCATGTTTGCAGATGTACAGATTATAACTAGAAAGTGTTGCTAATAAGAGTTCTCAGCTAGTGAGCGCAACAAGTGTTCTTGGCCAGTGAGTCTTTTTCTTCTTCAAGATGATTCTGCTTCCAGATTGTATGCATTAAAAGAGCACGAACAACAAGGTGACGTGGTTGCATAATGCACAACCGCCAATGGCAAATAAAGAAACCTTGGACCTTGGTTAGCAGTCCAACATCTAACAGCAAGAATGACATTTATGTGCAGTTTGCATGATTTCCATGGGTCTGGATGCATTTCCTAAGGTTTCCTCCCACAGGCTAAAACATGAATTAAGCTTGATCAGAGACTTTACATTGCCCCTAGGTGTGAATGTGAGAGTGAATGGTGTGTGTGTGTGGGAGTGACCTGTAATGATCTGGCAACCCATCCAAGGTGTATTCCCTGCCTTCACCCTGTGTGCAATTGAGCTGGAACTAGTGACACTGAAGCAGACAAGATAATGGATGGATGGAAAAGAGTGATTTGGTTTGGTGTTAAATCTAGTATTACTGACCTAATCTTGTCTTTGAGGATTCCACCACTACCACAATTGCCATATCGCTGGTGAAATGTGTGAATGTGAATCCATCGCTCCTGTGAATGGACGCATGCATGCTTGGAAGGATGGATGGACAGATGAAGGACCCGACATTTAAGCGCCCTTGAAAAGTCGATCTCCCTCCTGTGATCCAAGTAAAAACATGTATTGACAAGTGGAAGCCTTTAGAAACGCTGTGGTCACAGATGCATGGATTCATTTGGGTGAAGCTGTGGGTTCATTAACCTTTGCTTGGGTGTCCAGAGTCACAAGTAAATCCAACCGCTGGTGCAAAGCAAAGCCAGCACAAACACCATCAGTGAATGTGTTGGAAATGAAAGAAGATCATGGTTTCACATGTGGAACAAGACATGCAAGCAGTTTATGTCAGCATCTCCAAGATGCCTTTGAGGGTTGTTACATATCTGCAGATAAAGCTCAAATGAAGGTGACCTTTCCTCCTGGCTGGATGAAGGATTGATGGGGATTCAGCATATGATTAACTACTGAATGAGCTTTGAAGGGTCTGGGTAAGACTAGAGACAGTTGTAGCTTCAAGAATACTGTTGCACGCCGGCTTGGGGTGAACGTCTAGATCAGTAACACATAGACATCTCTTAAGACTTGGTTGGACTCGAGGACCAAAATCTGTGAGAGGCAGGCGCTGAACTGGCAGGTGAGGGGCACCAGCTTGGTCAATAAAGCGAGCCCCTGCCCCAAGGCAACACGCAGCCTCCCGCTGTGAGACGAGGCCGTGAGCCAGTGTTTAACTTTCATCCTGTCAGCCCATCGCTCCCACCACTCCCCCCACCACTTGCCACTCAGCGCCACATTCACCTCTTCCTGACCGCACATCCCCTCCCATTGATGAGAAGGCAATCAATGAGCTGGCCTGGCCTGCTCGGTAGCCTCAGGTGGGACTAGAAAGTCTGCAGTTGAGAGGTTTGTTTTTGATGGAGGAATTTGAGAAAAAGGCAAGGTGATGACTGAGAACTAAGGTGTTGGACTTGAGCCAAAAAAGCACAGTGTCTTGCATGTCATAAACAGAATATGGCATCATGGATTTTATGCATGATGCCATGAAAAAGTGTTTAGAAAAGCCAAAATGCGACACAAATACGCATGTGTGCTTAATGATAAATTAAAATGTCTAAACTAAATATGTCCATCTGTTGACTAAAAGCATTTCTGAAGTGCTCAAAACGCAAAACAATTGACAGGTGGAAGTCATCAGAGTTGTTTAAGGTCAATTCTGCTGACGTGTTTTAGTTTCCAGTTTAATAACTTGCTGAATATCAAATCTAAAGGACAGAGATATACCCAATATTTCTGTGTTGGATTCCTGTTCCGTTGCTGTAAAATCAGGCCAAGGTGTAGCATATAATACAAACAAATATGAATCTGAATACATTTGAGATCCTTCAAGCCAGCCTTTAATGATCAACAACACTGAGCTGAAATGGCTTTAGCATGCTCTCTTGTTCTGGCACAGACTTTTCTTTTGGGAACATTTCTTTGGCTTCCTGTAATATGTTTCAGTCTGGCATGACTCAACAAAAAGAAGGTAATAGTCTGCTTAAGAATATGATGTTAAACTCCACTTGGTTCAAGGTTTTGTGTGAATCTAAAGGTGTAGAGTCGTGGCAACTCAACTTTTTGTAGATTTGTGAAGATGATTCTCATCCGAGAGGTTGTAACCTCTGTAGAGTCATTAGCAGAGCTATTGAGACATCCTGGCTGTTGTTAAGATCTGTTGGAGTCACCTAAAGTCTGCTGTGAATGACTGTTGCTGGATTAGTGTGGTGATATTTGAAACTCCTTCAGAAGAGATGATGGGACAGCTTTGTATGTTGGAGACGGTGGTGTCGCAGGCCTCGCCCTCTGTTCTATGCCAACATTGATTAGCTTCCTCTTTCAAACCGTCTGTTCAGAACTGAAGAAGCACCTTGGCTTCAAGAATCTAGCATCAATGGAATATCAATTTATTGGATTACGATGACCTGGGTGAGTGAGAATCTCCACAGACATTTTCATCTTTTTATGAAGATAGAAACATTTATCAGAGGTGATTCAGTCAATTCAGAACAAAACCGGTGTGGGATTTCCAGGCTGCATATGATTGATTGTCATAATATCTTTGCACCACCTTTCAGTAACTGGAAACACAACACAGAATCTAATTTCGAAGCTTGCAAATTTAAGTGACATTATGCAAACACAGACATACGGTTACCAACACTCCCTTTCATGCTTATGAGCAACACCATTTGAAATGTGTGAGAAAGATGCAAAACACCTTGAGGAAAATCACGAGAGCAAGGAGGAGCACACTATCTACACACAAAACAAGCTGCAGGTGAGAACCCAGAGGTGATGGAATAGTGATAACCAGTACAGAAAGATATCATCATAACGGGAACTTGCATGTGTGCAATTTCACAAGAACTTCTCAAAACGCAGTGAGGAACCCAAGTCATTGATTGCAGTGAGATGAGGAGTGAGAGTAATTTTTTAGCCATCTTTTCTTCGCCTCAAAGTGACAAAAGACAAATCTACGGTTGCAAATTAACCCTGGAATAATGAATGAGAAATGGAGCCCTGGGGTCTTAATTGAATATTTGCTGGACTCATTTTGTTGACAATGATGGATGTCCTCAAAAAAAAGAAGGCCTCAGCAAAACCATAATTCATATTTCATCATCCCTACATCTGACTTCAGCTGTGCAGATTTATTGATTGGTAAATGATGAGTTTTCATTGTGCAGCTAAACTGAATGAAGTTTGACACGTTCCGGTGAGGTTTGATGAATTGGGGCTATCTGGATTTTGAAGGGATGAACATGGATACTTTGTGGAAACATCTGCAGCCCGAGATCAAAGACGGTTTGAGGCTCACAGCATGGGCATCCCTGCAGCTGCATGTGTTTGGTCCTCATTGTTAATACCATGTGACACTGCCCTGCTTAGCACGGCACTAAGCAGCAGAGTATACTTTAAGTGCATTACCCCAATTCCTCAAAACGGATGTTGAGCAGGCTTTGAGAGAAGCATTTTCTGTGCTCGCTGAAAGAGAAGTGGTTATGCTGTGCTTACTTGTGTATGACCTCAAGCAGCTCCATCGTTCCCGCAACCCGTGGCACACAAAAAGAGCTCCACGCATGCACGACTTAAGGCTTCTCTAAGACGAGTATCGAAAGTTGTTTATGCGAAATACCGTGAAGAGTTCCACACCACTGTCTTTAAATCTATAAATTGTGTTTATGGCACTGCCATTCCCTTTTTTTTTTTCTTTTTTTTTTTTTCTTGGTGACGAATCTGAGACATGACAGTGGATTGACTTTGAAAATGAGAATGTCATTTAAAGCCTGTGAAAAGACTCGAGCATTTGGCAGCGACCTTGTTTCGGATGCTATTTCTGTGGGCAAGCAACGCTAAGCATGTTACTAGAATAAGACGATTTTGATGGGGGGGGGGGGAGTCACTCAAGGAAATAAGTCAGATCGCAGACGCCTGGAGCACTTTAAGGACATGTCGGATGTGCACAATGCAGCGCTGATCACAGAGCACACTGGGGCAGATCCCTTTAAAATGCTGCTGTATGAATGTGAGAGTGCTGCTCTAGGCACACTTATTCATGGGATTAAAAACGGCATAAGGCAGTGGATTCCACAACTTTTGTCCCAGTGGTAACGTCTGCGCTCCTTTATAGGCGAAAATAAACTCTCAACCGCACAAAGACGATTCTGGAGGAAAGGGGAAGCGTGAGCCTCAGTGATGTTTGCACTGAGTAGCGACCCAGGGACTGGTTTCCACTCGGGCTGCGAGGTGAACGCAATTAACCACCTGACTGGAGAGAAAAATCAGCAGCAGTGTAGAAAACCACAGGAAGATGAAATGGATTCAGAAAAGTCTTGCAGTTCTGACAGCTATGCACGCTATACAGTATGTGATGAATGAGGGGAAAACATTTAGCTTGGAAAGGATTTTTTTTTTTTTTTTGCTTTGTTTTGTTTGTGAATGTGAAAATTAATTCACAATCAGTTAAACTAGCATCACTGGGTCTGCAAGAAGGACAATCACGCTTTGTTTTCATCATTGTTTTTGCTGTCAGGTAAAACAACCAAGGACCCAAAACTAACCATGATACAAGAGCTTATTGAGTGGATTCTGACTGCACTGAGCCTACAACTCAGTGTGATTTAAATCCCTCAAACTCACGGCCTTGCATCGAGTCGTGTGTCCTGTAGTCTGTCCCTGAAATGCCCGGGACCAGTTCCTGCATGGGGTCATGTGTGAACGGGGAGCATGGACTGATATTAAGGAAAATCTGCAGAGTCTGCTAATTTTTCACCGCATGATCTAATTACAATTTAGGGGGGGAAAAAAAGAAAAGCCGGTGCCGCACTGCAAGCAGGAACACTGTAGGACCAGAGCGAGCAAACCAGTCACAAAATTCTGCTTGTGACCTTTTAGCCACCATTACTTTTTATTGGTTGACTTGCCAATGCTCACACATTTGATTTGGTGACTAACAAGCAGTCTTGTTCTCCTGTGAACAAGAAAACTGTCTGAAAACACCTGCTCCATCACCTTCAGAAATAACAGCATGGCATCCATGAGCTTTTCTCACAAAGGTGTCCTTACTTCAACCTTCCGGGTGTGTGCAGTGCATTACTACCTGATGAGCTGTGGAGCAATAACAGCACTTTATACATAAGCTCTGATGGTTAAGCAAGAGTATGAGACCCTCACTGTGCACCCACTCCAGATGAGAACAACCTCTAACACCCTCGAGCTGAAAGTTAGCACTTAAACCTCCACAGTCTTGGTTCCATTTGAAATCCAGTATGCTGGAGTGGAGCCAAGACAATGAAAAACATTTCACTTTCCCCGTTAGTTGGAAAAGGCACCGTATGCATTTTGGTGTATAAACTAAAGCTTTAGCAGGAGTCTCCCCTTCGGAACATATGGTTCACCTTGAAGAAAGAGGACTTCCACTGACAGTGCAGATAAAAAGACAACTTCTGCAACACATCCGAGGGAGGTAATGATGGTAGACCATGAATAAATATTTTCCCATATGATTAAACTGAGCGAGGGGGAAGATG
The DNA here is from genome assembly GCA_029224185.1 of Karalla daura. Lineage (NCBI taxonomy): Eukaryota > Metazoa > Chordata > Actinopteri > Chaetodontiformes > Leiognathidae > Karalla > Karalla daura. The sequence goes on from CM055195.1 coordinate 5,388,194, forward strand.
GAGGTGGGAGAAGGTGGCTGTGGGCCCAGGCTGTGAGTGTGAGAGTGTGCATGCAGGAGGTTAGATAGGGAGTGGGGATAAGAATGCAGCTATCTGGGGCATATAATGTGCTGGGAGGCTCTGAAACAGCCGCGCCACACCCTCCCACCCCCAACCAGCAGATGAAGGCAAGGAATGTCTCCCTTGAGTTCAGAGGCCGTCAGAAGCTCCCTCTGTGTCACAAGGCTCGGCTAAGACAACATCCCCTGCCATAATAAACAGCCATGCGCAGGCAAAGGCGAAGAGATAATGCCACGGCACCATTCAAAGGGGCAAAGCAACTGAGAACTATGTTCTGTCTGGTGCAGAGGAACACCACCCATCAAAGCACATTGAATATATGCAAATGTCGATTTCAAATATAGGGCTTGAACAACAGCATCCTTTTGATGTCAAATGAAAACTGGGGGGACTGGTTGTGGAGCTCTATTTGCATGTGCCACTGTGTTTGCACTGTATGTACACGGACACTGGTGGCTTTAGTGTGCCTGCAGGTCTATACAAACTACAGTACATCTGGGGAAGTCGCCTTTGATTGATCAAGCAACCATGAAGTGGGGTTGCAGTAATTGAGTTTCACATCAGCTCTGGCAATCTTGCAAATTGGGCACTTTCTTTCATGTGTGAATTGCAAACAAATGAGTTCCCAGCAGTTTTTCTAGTAGCTGGCCCAAATATAAATGCATATTTAGAGAGGTTCTGTAAACACAGCACATCTGTGCTTACAGAGGGAAATATATAGCAGCATCTTGGAGATGTGATATAACGTATCAGCGTCTGAAGGTTTCAAAGAGGATAATAGTCTTCCCTCCTCCTCATAACGCACATCAAGGATTTCTGATGACATCCCGCAGCATCGACGTGCACACATATGTTGCTTGAATACATGGAAACACACTTAATTGCATATCTCTGAAAATAGAAATCGATATTAGGTTTGTAGTGATGCAAAAATGTGATCTAAAACTGGGCAACTACAGAGTCAGAAACAGATTCTCCTCCCGAACTGAAACAGACCAATTTACCTTTTTTTTTTCTAAATATGTGTCGCTAATTGCAGACTTACCTCTAAGTAATGATTATTGTACCAAGTGTTTGAAACAGCTGGAAATCACTTCCCTGAAGTCAACACAGGCACAGGCTGAACAACAAAAAAAATCCAAATCTCAACTTTGGCGCTCTGGCTCAGCCTGCTGCTGACTGCATTTACTGTGACGCTGGGCCTGTTTGCTTAATGGCATCCACACCAGATGGGCTTTGCAAGGGACAGTGGCAGCAGATATGACTTTCATGTTCCCCAAAAACAAGGGATAAACAACGTGTGGAAACAAACCAAGACGTGCAACCCACGGACCAATTACATGGCACTGCTGAACAGCAACAGGCAGTAGGGGGCAGTGATCCGCATTTGCAAAGCTTGAAAGTTCATATGGCCACCCTGAGTGCACTGCGGGACGCTGAGGCCGACAGAAATAACAAGTCTGTGGCGGCTGTAAATACTGCATTGTGCTCTCCGGTTCCTAGACAACACAAGCTCACACATCAGCTTGGAGATCAAAGTCTTTACGAGGAGACTAATCAAACCTGAGCGCACATGACAGTCGTGAAGGATGTGCCAAACACAGTGAAACTTCATGTCAACATCTCGCGCTATGGAGGTGATTTATTTTCGGTCGACTTTACGCTGACTTCACACTGATAAAAAGCACCTGCACACTAAAGTTAATTAACCTGAGATAATCCCCGGGACTCAACACAGGTCTGTTGTGTAGCATGGTTTACATAGTATTTCTCAATTTGTTGAATATATGGCAGCTGTCACAAACAACCCATCATACAACATGGACTGTGTTGTGTTTTCAGTGCCTTAAGATGTGCTTTAAAGACAAGTAGCAACAGCTCATATTAATGACGTGACAGCAAATTAGTTTATTAGCCATCAGGCACAGTGGTCTCATTTACCTAAAGGTCATTTAGGATATTTTGTTAACTCTTGCAAACTTATTTTACCTAAGTTTCCGGCTGCACGTCATCCTTCACACAGCTGAGTGTTAAATGTGGTGGAAAGAGACGGATTTCTGGCAACATTTAGCCTTAGCTTGCAAAAAAACGGTGAGCGGAGACACAGTTTGGCATCAACCCGTACAGTACTGTCGTCTTTTCATTCATCTGACCCGAGGGTGCAAATGAAAAGTAATGGGAAATTCTAATCAAAGGCGACACAACGGTGGCAGCCACGTGTTGGCTCTGATAACACAACCAGTCAGAGCTCGTCTCCACCAGCTTCAAATCGTAGAGCTTCTACAAGGATGTATATTTAATGTATACGCTGCATTATGTATGGAAATGGGATTGTCGGGCTGTTTTCACGAGACGCAAATATCCAAACCTGATGTTTTGTGTGTTATCGGCGCTTTCATTAATTCATCCGTCTCTCTCTCACCAAACAGTGGCGCGGTGTAATCTATCAAAGGCGGCGTCTATCTGGGCGCGCGGTGCCACCCAGACAGATGGCCTCAGCCGGGGCCTGGCAGGGAGTCGGGAGGAGAGGAGCATACTGTAACTGTCAGGCCAGGTCCCTCGAATCCCACAGCTTTCTGCAACACTGATCCCAATCACAGTACACCTGCTCTCCACCTTCCCCACTTTCAAACTTCGCTTGTAAGACAGACTGCGAGATTTGTGAAAGATGTGAGAAAGGGAAATTACTTTCCTTGACGCTTAAGCCCCAACTTTCGACTCGGAGTGAAAACTGATCCAAGACCGCTACGATCCAGAAAACTTTTTCAGGCCTTTTTTTTTTTTTCCTTCTCCTTCATCTTCATCTCCTTCTTCTTCCCACCGAACGCAAGGAGACAGTTGACGCGAGGCAGACTTGGTGAGGTCACAGAGTAACTTCGGGCCATCTGCCTACTCATGCTGGACTGTGATTATGAGCCTTAGGACTCCCTAAGGTGAGAGGAGAGAACACAGGCAGTCCGCGATCCATGCTGTCTCCTTGAGTGAATTTCACACGTACATTTGGCCCGTTTGTCCTTTTATTTTCGTCTGCTACACTGCCCTACTTCATGAGCTCTAAACACACTGCACTGTCATCAAATTCAGCCGCATTAAAGCCTTGGATTTGCACAGAAGCTGCTTTAATGCAAATTAATAAAAGATGTTAGTCTGCATTTCAAAAAAGCCGTGTTCACACATGTTGTAACACATACGTAATACTCCGCTCTGCGTCCTACATTGGTATGCAAGGTTTTTATCTTATGTAACACCGGGACCCAAATTACTTTACCATGTGCCACTGAAAATATTTATTCACAGATACATTTCTCATCAGTTATTTCAGGATGTTTTGCTCTGCTCTCGTTTCAAATTTACCTAAAAACGATTCAGGTCGACTGCAAACACATGATGCAAAATAACCCAAATCAAAGTCATCTACAGCCACATCTACAAGTGTCTGTTTCAGCTGATACAATAAGATGTCTAGAAACGTCTTAAGGCTGTTCTGTAACACAGTTACCTCGCATTATGTATCATCCATTTCCCACCTGTATCGACTCCACTTTTATTATTTTTCTATCCAATAATGCACCCTCGTGCCCTTGAATGGCTCAAAAGGAACACATTTATTTGACTATTTCCACTTGATTAATGGAAGCGACTCAGAAAACGTCCGGCAATGAATGAACGCCATCCACTGCGCTCAACGTCACCCCGTAGTGCCATTATTTTCCCCATACTCGGCACTTACATGCTTAACACGTATAATAGCTTGTTTATTGCTATATTATTCAGTTGCAAACCGTGTTGTTTATCCCTAAGGTATCCCAGGCCGCGTTGTTCACTCGGCTGCCTCGCAGCATTGTTTCTGTGGTGACGTCGTGAGGATGCGGGACCTTTCGCGGCTGCCGTGCCGTGTTTGGATTGAAGTCGTACTTTCTCTAATGAACTAGCGCTGGCAGGACTGTTTTGCCAGCTCCGGCGCCGATGTTTAATTAATGTGTTTTCCTAATTAACTCATCATTAATAACACATTATATATCTTAAAGAAAGAGCAATCCACCACTTTAGTTGAAGGCCACTAACTTGATGAAGTCATGAAAAGCTAATTCTTCGTTAATGATGACTGCAGAATTTGCCATTGCGTGTGCTCTGTGCCGTGAAGGGACAGTTATTAGTTAGTCTGTTTAATTGCAGACAACTATAAAGAAAACATGCACGCGGCTTAATAACTCAGGACCCGCGATGATGGAAATACGTCACTTCTCCGGCTAATTTATGTATTGTACTTTAGGTATGCTTGAGATATTGTTAATTACTGTACAATCCTGATAATTCAAGGGGTATTACATGCATGAAATCATGCCGTTTCACGCGTGGATTCACAGCAATTAACGTATCCAGACAACGGGCGACCACAGTTGATACGGGCTCCAGCAGTGGCCTTCACGTCCGACACTGTGACATTTCCCTCCTGGAAACCCACGGGGGAGCACGCCGGAGTGTTTTCTGAAATCTGCCAGAGACGTTGGCCGAACAACTGTTATACCTAGGACATCAAATCAAATGCGTGAGAGTTAATAATCTGTTAAATTGAATTGTGAGCATGACTGAGGCTGAGGAGAAAAGAAAAAGAAAGAAAGTGAGAAAAAAACTATTCACACCAGCAACACCACTCTTCAAAGTTGTCCGTCTATTCATTCTCTTTCCTCCTCTTTATATATACACTTCACAGTTGAGTCTGTAAGTATACAATTTTCCTCCCACACAGGCTCTTGTGAAATGATTGGCAGTTCCTCGCACAATCCATCCCGTTACAAGGACTGAGACATTGGCTGGAGCACTTCTCGCACCAACATACCTGGAGGCAGCTACTGTATAGAATCTACAGCCAGCATCACTGTTTCATCCAATCTGATTAATCCTACATTTTGCTAGCATGAGGAAGCGCACGGCATCACAGAGACAGTTTTATTAGAACGGGGAGGGAAAGAAAAAAAAAAAGAGAAAAGTAGAAAGCACTGGAGCAGGCTGACTTCACCTGGCTATGAATGAGCTTCTGATCATCAATCTGGATGTTTCATCGCTCCACAGCATTCCTCGCTCGTCTCTCCGAGCCTTGGATTGGCATCTACCTTTGTGCCCTCTCTCTCTCTCTCTCTCTCTCTGCTTCTCCTCTCCTTCTTTATTTCTCCCACTCACAAGTCCAATGCTTTGGGATCAATTTAGAGCCGGTGTAATTGCCTTGAAACTATTGTAGCATCATTAGACCACAGTTCTAAGATGGCATTTGCAGGGAAAGAAAGGGCATGGCTAACAGCTTCTCCATACCTCTAAAGGTTACTTTTAATCACCAAATGAGGAATCCTCTTCCACCAACCCCATTCCTGGTTTAATTTTACTCCCAGTTCCAGTCAAAGGGTCCACATCCTGTGCGCCACAGAGTAGCTGGCAGGCAACTCACACTAATTAAATGGTGGGTTTGTTTATTAGGGGAGGATTCTGATCTTTGACATCCCATGCTGCGATACAACGTAGTGGCTCTCACTTGGAGTTGAACTATAAACGCAGGACACACATTTAATCACGTATGAGTCAGAGATAATGTTGAATAAAGTACAAGGACTGGGCTGAGTTCTATATAAAGGCGTTTCTCTGATTAGTTCCAGCCTTGACTGCATATTCAAAACTATCATTACTCCTGAACTGTGATTTGTTGCAGAGAGGGGGAGAACTAAAGGTAGTCACCATCTAATTAATCTAGCTGTTTCTTTTCACAGTATAAATTAGGAATCTGTCAAACTCAGGTAAGAGTTGAAGTGCGTTATGAATAAGCTAGAAATGATGCTCAAATGGTCCCAATCTTACGTTTCCAAATCATCCTGAGAAAGAAGACTTGATGGCAGATTTTTTTTTTTTTTTTAAGTCACTAGAAGATGATTACACTAGAGTGGGCCATTCATTTTTTTCTTTTTTTTCATTCCTGGAAGAGGCTTCACTTTGCTTAAGAGGTGTCTTTGCTCTACTAGAAACAAAACAAAGTGGCTGGGGCAGAACACCATGCTGCCAAATTGAAACGAAGAAAGCTATAATTCAGTTTTTACCCTGTCAGTGCATACACTAAGCCATGACATGATTGCTGGTGATGAGTCCGTCACTTTTTATTTATTTTTTTTGCTTCTGTCTGTCTGACTTTTTTTCATCAGCCTCTCGTTTGTTCAGACAAAGAAGCTACTGCAGCAGACCAAATAAAAAACATTTAAAAAAACCTACAGGGTGAATCTTTTTCATAAATGAATAAATGAAGGCCAAATGATTATACACAGCACAGAGTGGAGACGGTTGAAAGTAGAGAAACACATGCAGTCATCAGCAGGGTTTCAACCTCTGTCTTCATCATGTCCTCTATGGGTGAGTCCATGGGATGGGAAATACTTGATAACACTACATGTCTGCATAGCTCACCCCCTCCCCCCTCTTACCACCTCAGCTGGAGGTGGAAAGACTGACATGCATCAAGCGCGCACACACACACGCACACACACACACACACACACACACACACACACACACACACACACACACACACACACACACACACACACACACTAAATCTAGGTCAAAGATCCATTAAAATTTCAACAAAGTCCTGTGCTCTGCCATGGAGGTGCAATGGAAACAATTCAAATGGATGGATGTGCAATGCCCATAGGGCTGAGCTATACTGGTGGCCATCACTACAAAGTACACTCACCCACACACACACACCCACACAAGACAAATGCCTCAACACACGTACATCCATCCATATGAGGACACTTTACTAACGCTGTGAAATTATTTCATACCATAACCTTAATCTGCTCCTTAGTTAACGCTTAATTTGATTGCTAAGCCTAAACCAGATTCATAACCACGCAATACTCCCAACACAAATAATCCTGGATATGAGGCCATACCTCACAGCAATAAGGTCCCCTGTGTGTGTGTGTGTGTGTGTGTGTGTGTGTGTGTGTGTGTGTGTGTGTGTGACTAGTCCAGGATGAGCCCTAGTAAGAAGAATGAAAGATAATGGCTGGATAACTGAGAAGAAACCCTAACTTCCATAAATGCTATACACTATACTATTATATATCCAAATTGAACTGTTGTAATATACTATAATATATATAATATATACTGTAATATACTGCACACTTTGCATATTATGTGACTGTTAGATCAATAACCACAGTCATATCCACACCTGCTTTCTATATATTTCTATATATAATACTGTACATTTACATTATTTTCCCTACAGTAACTGTTATGCACGTCATGTAATGTAATGTACATTTCCTCGCCTTTTAGCTGCTACACATGCAGTGACACTAAAGCTGATTTAATTCAGTATAATGAAAACAGGCCCGCCTTACAGCCTCTCCACCTGCATGTCTCTACCCACTGACTAACCTATTAAACCAACACATATGGATGCTGAAACGTGTCTTAGCCTCTGTCCACCCACAGCCACACACACCTGTGGATAAGTGTGGGTCATGACAGCGCTGCAGAGCTGCCAGTGCTGGAGCCGAGGCACGAGGACGAAAAAGAAAACTGCTCACTCACCTAGTTAAGAGACTTCTCTACACTTACTTTCCATTTCAAGGCCCATGGAGAATAAATACGATAAATAGCTTAACCTCAAGTCTAACTCGGAGTCAAACACTGTCAATCTGCCTGATGTCGTTATTCATTTATGTGCATAATTTATTAGAAAGAAAACTGTGCTTAAATGAAAAGCAATTTTTGAAACTGCACTCAACCGAAACAACTTAAAAATTATAGCAGTAATATCAGCGAATAACAGAAATTTTACAGTTTTTGTTCGGGGGATACAATCTTTACCACAGAGCAACATTTTTTTGACAAAATGAAAACAGCTGAACAACAAAGCAATTTCACTTACAAATGGCGCAGATGAAATGGGTAAAGCGACATTTGAGGATGAAGGGAAAAAATGTACTTGAAATTTTAAAGAGAGAAGGTCTTTTATTGGGAATATGAGGGGGTCAAGAGGTTGACTTTGATTCTGTGAGAGGACAATCCTCCTCAGATACTTCCCAAAGAAATCACACAGAGTACTTGGGAGCAAATCATTTTGCTTTTTGTAGAAACCGATTCTGTGTGAATGGCTTTAACGGTACAGGCTGCTATCAAGAGATTCACATGTGATCGCTACTGTATCCCAGTTTCATACGGGGGACGTTTCTTTTGATCCCACAGTGGGAGGGTCACCCTAATAAAATCCCACCATTTCCAGCTCAGCCGGAGGATTAGATCTGGTGGTAGAGGGCCCCGTTGTTAAAAAAAAAAAGAAAAAAGTTGATACATTTTCCCAGCTGGACTCTGCTGATCACAGCGGACGACTTCTGTGTTCCGAGATGAGGGATGAAGGCACAGAGAAAGAAAGAGAGAGAGAGAGAGAGAGAGAGAGAGAGAGAGAGAGAGAGAGAGAGAGAGAGAGAGAGCTGCCCAAATGGTGCCAGTGTCCACACTCACTGGCTGCCAGTGGAGACGGAGGACGAGCATTTGGCACAACACTGTGTACCTTAAAAAGAGGACGGGGTCATTTATCTTGAAAACAGGCCAAACTGTCCGTACCTACAGGGAACGATCCGCGCTCTCTCCTTTCATGACCAATATTTTTTGTTTTATTTAGAGATCCGATCGGGCAGAGACATGATTCTCTGCTTAAAGCATCCTTTGAGCTCAGCTCAGAGAGTTGTTTTATTTATTTATTTATTTATTTTTCCCATTTTATGATCTGAGTGAAATTAAAATTTGCAGAGTTTAATAGGTCCGAGGCTAATGGCCGATGGGATCTGTGTTGATATATTTGTTGAAATGTGTAGTGGAGAAAGTCATCATCATCATATTATTATAAGTGATTACTCAAAGTCAAGTATAATGGTCCTCCCGGGAGGTCCTTATTACCGAGTTTCAAATGGCTGAAGAGGCCAAATCTGGACCCGCAAACTTTCTTGCTGTGTGGGTACTGATGGAAGCCCAGTGTCTGAGATGTGTTTTAAAAGCAGGGACTCTCTCTCTCACCCTCTCTCTCTCTCTCTCTCTCTCTTTTTCCCTTTCCTTTCTTTGCTGCTCAAGTCTGACAGCCTGTCAGAGATCATCTTCATGGAGTGTGGCTCTTTCTCAGGGTTCTGTTTCCAGCAAGGTCTCTTTCGCTTTCCGATCCACAAGGTTGATCTCCATGTCGTCCTTGAAACACTTAGTTCTGAGTAGCCGAGGCTGTTTTCTTTCTCTTTTTTTTCTTTCTATTTTTTTGTTGGGATGCTTGTGTAACGTGACCCGTCCATCCCAGCGGGTGCTTAATGACGATAGTGACAGAGCTGCTGCTGTTGCTGCATCTCTCCTTCCAGCTGGTCTGGTTTGATTTTTCTCCGCAGGCGTTTCTGCTGCTAGAACTCTCCGTGACTTGTATTCCTTACTTTCGCCCGTCCGTGTCTCTTTACTGTACTACACAAAAGTGTGGGCAAGATAACTGCATGGTGGATGACAAGCAGCTTGGTCTTTGGAAGTAGGTCAGAGTTTTCAAAGACTCTTCGACTGCGCCTTGCAAAGAGCTCCAAGCCGCGCTGCAGATGCGGTTGTGAACCCATGTCCGCCCTTGAGGAAAAGGTGAATTCCAAGGCAAGGGAACTGCTCCACATTATCCAAGCCTGAACGTCAATCGCTTTGTTTGTTGTTGCTGTTGTTGGTAAGGGATGCAGAGAAGTCCAGTGAGTGAACTTTGGCCTCTTCTTGTTCTTTCTTCCGTTTTTCCAATCAAACCGAGAAGTTTGTGCAACCTGGCAAAAGCGTCGAGTGAGCACGGAGAGCTTCTGCGTGGGCGATGGTGTTTGAGAGATGGCACGAAGGTTGCAGGGCCTCGGAAGCAAAACCCATGTCATGGCAACTCTTAGAAGCATGCCACTGTGAAGCTGATCGGACTTTAACAATCAGAATTAAGCATTTTTTGATGCATCCTGAAGAATCCTGAACGTGCAGCAATATTTGCTGCTCCTCACACAGTCATATGATACGATCGTATCTTCAGCGCCATCGTTTCTCTCGTTACCTTCTCACCTCTGCTGGCTGCGTGCTTGCGAGTGGTTGGGCTGACAGGTCACTCTCTGAAGAGTTTCTAAAATAACGTGGCGCTGTAGCCATCATGTGGCACACGGCTATTAAATTATCATTAATTACAATGCAATTCCAGGGAAACCAAAAGCAAAAAAAAAAAAGAAATGACACCGCACGAACGTGACACAATCTGAATAATGACTCACATTTCATGCTAAGTAAAGCGCTCGCTGGTGACATTTGAAAAACAGTGTCAAACTCAGGAGCGATTCTCAGTGGGAGCAGGCAGAGCATAATTAAACCGCAGCATCTAGTTTAGCCCCTCTCTTTCTGCACTGAAACAATGAAATCTGGATTCAGACTCCTGCCTGTATGAGTGCATACGTGTGTGTGTGTGTGTGTGTGTGGACCCTAATGAGCTGCTGTGTCTTTGTGCATGTAGGGTCTCCATCAGAAGGAGACATAATGTGGAAGAGACGCGTTTTTCCAGCACCATTTGCCCCGAGGAGAGGCTTGCCCGTGATGCTTAATCTCTGTGGGGATGTGTGTATGTGGGCCTATCAACCTTCAGCGGAGCCAGAAATTCTCATATCTTCTCCTGCCGAGCCAGCAAGTTCCTCACACATGCCGCTTTCATGCACGCCACACACACACACACACACATAGAGGCAAGCATGAATGCATACTGCAGAGCAGACCAACTCAGAACCTACTTTGCTTGACACAGAGAGGCTGTATTAAATGCTTAAGGATAAACAGCACATTTCAGACTCGTACAGAATATAATGGGGTTGATCAACACCTCTCTGACAAAGAAATGAGACGGTCAAAGTTGCAGGAAGATAATATTTATTGCTAAGCAACTGAATTGTTCTTACTCACCCACATGTAAAAAACACTCACACATAAATGCATACACACACACACACACACCCCAAATAAAGAGGGAGTAATGTTTCATTCCAAAAGATATGTTTTAAGGCTTTCTTTTGAAAATGACAAACAGAAAATTTCCAGTGAAATTCAAGTGAAGTGTGAGGCCTCGCCCTCTTCTCCGTGCAACGTATTCCTGTCTTTGTCTCGTTCGTTTCGCTCTCTCGTTTTTTCACGATGCAAGTCGCCTTTATTACGAAATGAAGGCAATCAATGTCGTGCTTTCACCGGCATCCTCGGAGCCTGATTGGGCACAGAGGAGTTCTAATTATCACAGAAGAACACACCGGCGCTGACCCACAATACCCTCTCATAGCATCATGCGGTCGTATCCATGCCACACACACACACACACACACACACACACACGTATGAAGGCACACACACATTGATTTCAGATAAAAAAAAAGAAAGGAAAAAAAAAGCACACAAACAACATGAAATGCTATCGGCCCACACAGTTGGCTGGTGGCTGCCCATTATGTGTCACAATGACAGTAGCCCCTAATACATTCCTTATTAACAGGAGAACAACCTGCCTGGGGTTTTAATTGGGAAAGTGAGCAGGTATTGGCAGTGCATCAGATAGGACGGCTTGATGGTTATTTCAAGTGGTCTGATATGAATTCCAGGGGGTCCCGTCCGTGGCTTTGTTGTGCTTATTAGTCGTGTGAGCAGATAACAGATTGCATCTTAATTGGAAATCCCACCAGAAGCCTCGGTAACCATACTGTAAAATGATCCGCACCTTTGGAGTTTGCCTTTCCTCCGCTACTGAACCCTGCTAACAGGTTAGAGGGGGATGAGCGGGTGGGGTAAGCAAGACAAAAGTCACACGCCTCGTACTTTAGGGATCCAATTTCAGAGAAGCGAAATTACATGTGTGTGTGAAACCAGGGCCGTACCACGTCTCAGGCAGCTATGTGTGATTCTTGGCTCTAATCAGACTGATAGGATAACACATAGAGAATGACAGGCTGATGAGTAGATGTGTGAGCTCTAATTCACTGTGCAAGAACCTCAACGTACTTTTTACTTTTCCCCTGAACTTTATGACGCATAACAAGCACTGTAGGCTTCTCAACTATTCACAGAACATATGAGATGCTTAAAAAAATCCAGGCTATATCATGTTTTATACTGGCTATACATGTGAATCATACCTCCAATGAGATTGATGGGATAATAACTAGCGCATGTTATACCATGAACTCAAATTTAATGTAGAGAAATTTCAATGTTTACACAAATCCAAACTTTTACTTCTCACCTCTAGACTTTTAAAATGCCTGACAGGTTCTGAACTATTTACAGAACATATCTGAGGTACTAAAATTAAGCCGACAAATCACTCCAACATCCATCTCTAATGTCAATACAGTGGAGCTGCAGTGCAGGTGTGATTTTCTGTTTTGTGGTTTTGTTTGGTTTTTTTAGCCATGCCTCCGCCCACACACAGCTCAGGTTTGATCATGGTCAAAAGTTATTAAATATTCTAATGACATAAAATTTCAACACAAAAATAAATAAATAAACATTTTTCCCTGTGTGGTTCTGAAAGTGATGGGGAACACTGAACAAAGACAGAGACCCTGTGGTATTGTGATAGCACTGACACCAAGTGATGGAAGTCCATATACATGGTAATTAACAGTTAACGGTTAACTGTAACCTCCTGGAAATTCAGATAACGAAACCCCAGGCAGGTTACACACCTCGCCTGGCACAGGTTGGTTACACTCATATCTTACACTGTACCTCATACTGCAGTCCAACATACTAGAATGATCTGCAAGGCATTTACTGACACACCTGAAACACTTGAAACGTTGATAATTACTATTGCTGCTCATAGTGTTTCCATTGCAGCTTGTTTCGTCTTAACATTTTTGTGTTTTTATTAGATATTTTAATTTGATTTTAAAATAAAATAAATGGAAAAGTTCTGTCTCCACACACGTTGGTTAAGGTGAAGTCATGCATGTTTTGCAATCCAACTCTTCCACCGACACGTCTGAAAAACAACCTCGAGATGATGTAGTGATTTCTGACAGTGTTTTTTCTGTCATTGGAATAATAGGTTTTGCACATTCCTAAAGGTAATATACACACAGCCAGTGTGCTGGTGCCTGTCTCCAGCACATATGGAAAGATCTCAATAATAATCATTGATACTCCATTCATACCATTAACCCCTGAGAATGATTCAACCCTGAGGGAGGAACTCTTCAGGAAATGTGGGAGCTGCAGCTGCAGAGGAGCAACTGTGAGGTGTAGGCTGTGCAGCCATGAAATGAGTCTGACCTGTGACTTTTGTTACAGACCCCTTCCCTCCCAGCCATGTTTAAGGAACTGTTGGGGAAACCACTTGCTGGAGAAAAGCCACGCAGACACAATGAGAAACAAAGAACAGCCTTCAATCCGGGATTTGAACCACAGACGTTATTATTGTGAGATGCCAGCGCTCCTATGTAAAGCTGAGATCAAATGAGATGCACACTCCAAACTTATCCTATCTCCCCAACCCCCATTTCTAAGTAGAAGAAAAAAAAGGAAAGAAAAAAGAAAAGCAGACGCTATGAGGGGAAAGGTGCACTTCACCGTTCACAGGAAAGGTGTGTCTCAGATAACAGGCAGCCTGCGCTCTCTGGCTGGTACGCCCGTTTGATAAATAATAAGCATGTGTCTTGACAAAGAATGCATCAGAAATAGTGTAAATCTGGCCTTCGGGATTTTGAGAAGGCGACAGGGGAGGGAGGAAGACGATAGAAAGAGGAGAGAAAGAAAGGAATAGAATTTTGTGTGGCGCGCGTGCTGCTCTGCAAAGGCAACGAGGACTGACAGACGTTAAAAAAGCTAAAGACGAGCCCAGTGAAGGAACAGTCAACAGGGCTGTAATTCACATACAGGTCCAGCCCCTATGGAGAGACACACAGCAGAGTTTTATTAAACAGCCTCCTCACCATGAGGAACAAAAACAAGCGTGTAACTGGAAACTGTACTGCAGTAAAGAGGCAAACTGATCGTGAAACCGTGCCTGAAATCCAGTGGACTACAGGCCCCGGCAGCAATTGTTTACTTGATATTGGTATTGAACAGAGCGTAATATATGCAGACATTAGAATTCTTGGTCTATTAAAGTGAAGGCTTGGCACAGGGAAATATTGATCAAGGTTATCAGGTTTCCTTAAGCACCAAGCAGCGGTCTATATGAAGCTTGTCTCGGAGATTTGAAGTCGGGTATTTACAATGATAACCGAGTTACCGAACGCACGACGCAAAACTGGCTTTTCATTTTGATTTGGAAAAAAAAGCCAGAAAAGAAACAACTGGATGTGTGTGTGTGTGTGTGTATGTGTGTGTGTGTGTAGTCCAGGGATCAATCTGGAGTAATTACGCTGACAAAAATGGGCCACAACGCCTTGATTTGATGAAGTAGTTCTGTAAAAAATGAATAATAGCGTAGTAATGTTCTGCAAATTCAACCAGTATAAAGAGAAAACGCTGAGTCAAGCTTTGTGGAATGACACATTGATATTAACAAGGCGTGACCCTGTTGAATTGTTTTGGATGGTATCAATTGTTAATGCGCCCGCTGCTACAGTGTGAATATATTTTCACGAGGCTGGTTATGAAAAATTCAAGGCCTATCTTTAGACTATGGCGCTCACACGGACAAACTGCGCTCCTCTAAATCCATGATCGCTGCCTGGAGTACAGTCTGAGACTCTGCATCCCGAAGGCAAACATTACAATAGATGGGAACCAAAAGTGAAAGCGAAAAGGAAAGGAAGATCATTTCTGCTGGATATTACATCGCAACGTAAAATAAGCAGCAAACAAAACTGTTTTCCAAACGCATTTGATGAGGTTTTGAAAGGAGTCTCGGGTGATTCTGATAACATAGTTTCCCTGACCTCCCTCTATGTACCACGTAACCTTTCGACGGTTCAGGATACAAACGCTGCCTTTCTGAGAAAAAGTTTGGCTCTCTCCTCAGCTATTTCTCCGAGCTGTCTCCACACACACACACGCACGCACGCACGCACGCACGCACACACACACACACACACACACACACACACACACACACACACACACACACTCCCTGCAATCCAAGGCAGCAGCGAGCCTTCCTTTGCCAAACACATTTCATCTTCTCAGTGACATCCAACACTAAACTCACGGCCTCCAAAGAGATGAGATCCTGAGAGAAAAGGTTCAACTGGTTTTGACACAAACCATTACCGGTTATAGATATTTATTTAGAAAAAGAAAAAAAAAAAAAAAGGGAAAAAAAAACCACCCGGATTGACCACGGCATTGAGATACACTTGCCCCTCTGGGAAATGAAACATGTGAAAGTTAATACTTCCCATTCATTCCTTCAGAAAATGAGTTCACATCGATTCTGGGTCGGCACAGTTCAAACATCCAGATCGGTCCCTGTCACAACATATCGAAACCCCTCACTGTGTGATCTGATGAAATTTTGATGCTGGGTGCGTTGTGTTGGCTGGTATTAGGTATGTCTATGATTTCCAAAAAAAAAAACGAAGAGAAAAAAACCCAATGAGGCTGTGATAGGATGTGCTCTTCCCTCCACTGTTCACAGACTCCTTATGCAGACGGGGCTGCTGGTTATTGTCCTGTATCACAGTGCCCCCTAATGGCCGGGAGAAGAACTCCGTGATGCCTCGCCTCATGATGATAGGCAGGATATGCAGCATGTGAATAAATTATTCTCACAGGAAAAACAAGGCTGAGGCATGCAGACGACTAACAGGTTGACGGGTTGAGAGAGGACATAATGAGATGCTTCATCACTGCACAATAGTACCTAAAGCTTTGTTGTGGCTACGTTCCTCTTATTGCTATTCCTACGCTCATTTGTATTGGAAGAAAATGGATCTGGAGCTCGAGAGAAGACATTTCAAAGAGCAGCAACTCGCTGCTTATCTGAACTAGTTACCAACAATGCAGTGACGTAACTGGCTGGAAAGAGGAGTGAGGAGGTGAAAGCTGCTTACTTTGATTCATATCAATACTAAAATAAAATATGAGTCCCACTGGTAAAATCACAAAAGTCAGTGATGACCTCTGTCTCTGAAGCTCGACAGTGACCAAGCACAAACTTTACTTTTTGATGAATATTGTATTGTTGTAATTGCACCCTAAACCCAGTGTTTCCACATAAATGAGGGCTTGACAGCCACTCTATTCATTTTGTGGCAGAGAGAAACTCAAACAATTGCAGCTTTGAAAACAGTCATTAGTAATTCATCAAATGGAAATCACTTTTGCGAGCTTCACAAAGGTAAAAATTACAACCAAAAAAAAAAAACCTTTTCCTCTAGGTTAACATAACCATAAATTATTGCCACAAATGCTTTGTTTTTGCCTGTTTCCTTTCCCCGAACACTTGGAACAGAAGCAACTCGTTCTTGTGGCTTCTATTCTTTTCTTTCTTCTATCATTTAGACTAAAATTGCTTACACCTTGACGCTCTCCCTGCCGGGCTAAATAAGCATCAACACCTCTCTCTCTCCCTGTTTCTCTCTCTCTCTCTCGCCCTCCAATGTGTTTTTTACTTTCTTTTTTGTGCTCTTTTCCCACAGAAGGGTGGAGCGGCGGGTTCACGTGCTGCAGCTGGCGGATGGTGAGGGCAGACTGGGTGGAGCGCTCGGGCCGGAGCCGCCGCTCCAGGTTGGGGTGAGTGGAGGAGAAGCAGCGACACACCCTGACCTGCCGCCTCTGATCAGCCATTAGCTGCTTCAGAGACCCGGCTGCGTTCACGTGTTTTCCCCCTCTCCGTGAGGCCCGTGTCACATTAATTGGGGCTTATTTCCTGAAGGCGCTGAAGGACACTGTCATCAAGCCACATTCAGAGCAGGAGAGGAAAGAAAAACTCCTGAGACGTCACTGAAGCAGTGTTGATTGTAGGGTTTGACGCCGTGTTTCTCTTAATTACAAAAGACAGAACAATGATGCCAGTGCATGCCGGCTGTCAAGGCCTAGGTGTGTGTGTGTGTGTGTGTGTGTGTGTGTGTGTGTGTGTGTGTGTGTGTGTGTGTCTCTCCATACAGTGACTTAGACGAACCCATAGGTGTCAATGCTGCCAATTAACCAGCGCCTTTTCACCCTCCCCCCCTCCTCCTCCTCCTCCTCTAGGGCGCATCATGGGGAAATCATCAAAAAAGCAAAGTAATAAGTGAGTAACGTCTTGTTGCCAGTGAAGGAGGATAATTTAGAAATCTGACGGCTCGCTCCCGATCCAATAAAGCCGACGAAAGTGTGAACTGTATGCACAAATCCTCTGCTGAGAAATGTTATCATTTTCCTTAGCAGCAATAACAGGCTCCACCGGTGTACTTATCACATCCTTCTGCCTCTATCACTCCCTTCATCTCAAATAATACTACTTCTTAAAACATCTCTTTCGTGTGTGCACAGTCTGTCTGTCTTCTCAATCCCACATCGTTTTATTTTTTTAGTATTTCTTTTCCCCCAGTCTTTCACACACACCCTCCCCTCGCTCCCATACATCTCGTCTCTCTCTCTCTCTCTCTCTCTCTCTCTCTCTCTCTCTCTCTCAGACACAATAAAGCTTTCGCAGGTTTGAAAACATGTGCATAAATAAACCTAATAACACTGTCGCCGGATGCATTATAAGAAATAACGCGCGTGTACGACACCTCGTTATAACTGTGGTTCGATAATTCAAGAGTATGGTGAGGAACGTGCGGCAAAACAGAGGCGATCCCATGAATTAAGACGTATGAGATGAAAGAGAATAAATCATCCCCAGGTGACCTATCTCGGCCTCGTCTGAGTCGGTGTCAGTCAGTTACACGGCGTATCAGTGTCGCTCGGAGCTCGGCTCATACCTCCACCTCGGCTGCTGTTTCCTGGATACCAGAGAAACTCTGAGCACGGACCATGCAGACACGGACACGCAGGCACGGAGCTGAGTGTGAAGCTCCACAACGCTTAAATAAAACATGCTCGTCCTCGGTCCTATTTTTGGGGCGAATTAGCTGCCAATGAATGCAATTATTTGTTGGTATTAGGTGATGCCGACGCATTCTCAAATCGTCTAATGAGTATCGGTGTAAATATCTGCAAACTGTCAATTTTCCAATCCCTTTTCAAGCTGCTGCAGCGTCTGAGAGCGAGCGAGCGAAGCCATTAGTGGAAAACAATGCGCCGGCGGTTCCTTTTGACAATGAAATGTCACTGCGGTCTGATGTAGCTCTCATGCTGGTATCAGCGCCCACCTGTGTCTAAGTATGTATCTGAACACCCTGGGGGTGACTGCATCGGATTCTACAAGGTACCAGCACGTTCAGAGCACAATGGTGCACTGGCTGCTCTGCTGCGGGGCCCTCGGTACTTCTCTAATAATCTACCCAGCATGTGTTTATCTTTGTTGGACCAGGTTGTGTGGAGGAGGCTGTCGGGGAAGGGAGGCAGACAGAATCCTGCCAGCCTGCATGTGAGGAGCCCGCAAATCCAGAGGGACTGCTGTCTTTGTGTGCAAGTGTGTGTGTGTGTGTGTGTGTGTGTGTGTGTGTGCGTCTGTGTGTGTGTGTGTGTGAGAGAGAGACAGAAGTGGCAGCAATGCAGTAATGCCAACATGAGTTATGGTCTGACTTACACAGACACACACACAAAACATTTAATTGCAAAAAAAAAAAAAAAAAAGTATCTCCCGGGCTCCATTGTGTCTAATGTGTTCAACGTTAATCTTACCCTTTGGGGACATTTGCTGTTGTGTTAATTACACACCACCAGGAGCCCTCATTAACACACATGCAAACACGTGCACGCACCAGCACATACACAAACAAACTATGTACACAACTTAGGTGGATGGAGCCGGTGGAAGCGCAGATGAAGTCAGACAGTCCAGTATGGGCAGAAGCAGAGGCTAATGAAGCATTTACAGAGATTGGGGTCATGGGAGCCTCGCCGCGGGTCAAACCGTCTCCCACACCTTTAATGAACAGACCCGGCCTCAGACGTGGAGAGGGAACGGCGGCGCTTGAGTGGCCGGGGTGCCCTGCTTAGTCATCCACTGCAGCCGTAGCTCATCACGTCCTGGCAGCAGGCCTGCGCTCCCACCGCTCCGCCTAATGCCAGCCCAGTAAGGCAAACTGCATCAGCCACAACACCAGCAATTAACCCCAAAGTATTTTCCCTGGCCTTCATGTCCGCTTGTTATCAGCGCTCATTACCGTCTGCTGCTTACTGCATCCATTAAAACTATAGAGAGCTTGACAAAGTTAAAAAAAAAGAGGAAAAAAAAAACGGTGCCACGATGGCTCCTCGCTCATTGCGAGCGGAAAGGGAGAAGACTCCGAGGCGGGCTGGAAGCTCCCTCCCGGAGGGTGGGACCGCCCGTGTCAGGGGCAGAGTAATGGGCTACAAGGTGACCCGCGTGTACCTGTCTTTCTCCAGCTCTCACCTCACTGCGGGACCTCTAATTGCATCGCAGGGGGGCGCAGGGTGGGGGGCAGGATACGGGGGGAGGCGGGCGGGGGGTTCACACATCCAATTATAGATAGTCAATTATAGATACAGCTGTAGCAGATTTGTAAAAGATGGTGCAGTTGTTTCCTTGGAAGAAAGAGCCCCAGATCAATCAGGACGGAGGAGGGAGAGGGAATAAGGTCCTAAATGAAACACCTGCAGGAACGTGCATCCTCACACGCCCCATGTCCACAGCAACACAGAGGATCTGCAGCCTCAACATTATTCAAAGAAAAAAAAGATAAAAGACTCCAAAGTTCCTCCATGGGATAATTCCAGAGTGATACATAGTGGTGCTACTGGGTAGCACAGCTCATTTCTTATGGGATTCTTTTTTGCAATTGTTTTGCGAATTACATTACAAAAATGCACATTCCACACAGAAACGTAGGAGAACAGGCAGATTATGCTACATATATACATAGTATATAATGTATTATTTGATACATAATGTGCTTGGGTGAAGCCAATGCACGTGCTGCTATTAACAGTTAAAAACATATAAATATGTATGTAAAAGAGACGAGAACTCAAGCATTCTCATCATCTGAAGTACGGAAACCCTTACATTACATTTCCTTGTATTCACTCATCAGACGCTTTTATCCAGAGCGCCTCACAACTGCATTAGTATTCTGGCCACCGCAGTGTCGTTTCAGTGCGACTTAACTGTAACAGAAACTATAATATGTTCCCCACATCCACATCAGATGTCAAACATCCAATGAGTTTCACTGCTTAGTCTGATTAAAACTGGAATCAAAGCGTATCAATCCTGCGAGGTTAATTTGTCTTAGGCGCTACGTCGGCGCCGTCTCTCCGTCCCGGGGACGCCTGTGGCCTCTCAGAGGTTAATAAGCTGCTTTACCTGAGCCTGGGAGAGGGTTGGCGGGGTGAGCACAGGGCCCGGCAGAGAATGCAAATCCACGCAGAAAAGTAATCTGTCTCCTTTTTGAAAACCATCGCCTCGCCTGCCTTACCTCCTCTTTTTTTTCTTTCTTCCTCACTGTACGGAGCATTTGCATACACACTCGACTGTGGCGGCCGGGGTCAAACCGAGAACATGTCCGTCTTCTCACTGTAGATTTTAATGTACACCGTGCTAATGTTTTAGGGCCGCCGAGCTCCATGCGCTGCAGCGCTACAGTGAGCTTTGATGTGCTTATGCGTGCAGGAAAAGCAAGAAGGCAAAAATTCCCATGACCCCATCCTAAAGTGTTACTGATGTAGTTTCCATTATTTGCTTGTGTGGGCGGAGCAAAAGTGCAATAAGAGTGCAAGAGCAGTGAAAGAGCCAGAGCTTAGCGCGGCTCCGTCTGAGTGCAGCCTCACAGCAGGCCCGGGAAGCCTCACAGTTGGGACTTTCTTTCCATTTGTTTACACGGTAAAAGATCGGACCAAAGGCAAACAACAAGCCAGAGGCGGCATTAGCATAATGTTTCACACTTAGAGCAGGCTCGTTCAGCCCGTTGCACATTTATCACAGTATAGCTTTAGACTTCTTTTTTTTTTTTCGGCAGAGTTTCAACAGCGCGCTGTGTGTTAAATAAAACATGGTCAAAAGGAGAGAAAAGAAGAAGGAGACGCTTTAATTCTGATAAAGTCCCGTGCCCCTCCCCCTCCTCCAGGTCTCTGTACTGCAGCGATTAAAAACAAACAGCCGTGTGATTTATCCATCATTCCAGCTGCCCGCAACGGCACCTGTGTGCCTTGTTCTCTCCATTTAACATGTCATTTATAAATGATCGTTTCGCCATTCATCTTCTTCAGACGAGACAGACAAAAGGCAGCCCTCGCGTATGGAAAATAAAAACAAGGCAGTTCTAAAGTAGCTATACGTACTTGTCAGATTAACACATCCATTATCAGACGCTTTGGAAAATTACTTTTTGTCATCGTTCGCACTCTTTCAAGTAAGACTGGCCCGAGTTCACGATGGGAGAACCTTGTTCTAATTCTCTTTTCTCAAAGAAAAGAGTAAAAAGCTGAAAAAACCGAGACAGGCGAAAAAGAAAAAGATTCAGACAGACAGTGAAATGTAGACGGGTGTAAAATATGTATGCTGGGGATACTGTAGCCACTGCGATAAGAGTCGGAAAAAAAAGAAGGGGAGAGATTCCAGCTTTAAGTTCAAGAGAGACGACAAGGAGGCGAAGGCAGTGAAGGGTTCAGACAGGGAGAGGACGAGGCAACGAGAGCACCAGAAAGGGAGGAAATAAATAAAAGGTGGAAAGCAAAGGTTAAATGTACCAAAACGTGCATCCTGAGGGGAAAAGTGAGGGAAGTGCACCTGCGAAACTCAGGAAAGTGAATGGGCCAGAAGAAAGCTTTGCTGGATAGCCACAAGTGGCACATTTTAATTGGACTCTAGTTTCCAAAAATGTGTGAAACCTTAATATAGCAAATAAGGACTGGTGATTAGGACACTTACATTTCTAAAAACTCAAATATCTAAAACCTTGTTAGGCTCCCATGAGGTGGTTTCTCAGACGAGAAGATGCAGAAATGTGCCACAAAAGTGGAATATAAACACGTTTTTTTTCTGCCTTTATACATCACCAATAGTGATGCAATGGGTCACATGATCACTTCACATATGTGTGGACAATGCAAAATGTATTGAATGTCCATCTTTACGAGCTCGTACACAAAACGCCCTTAAGGGGAAACCTCTGCAAGTAGCGACTGACTTTGAGAAAAACTGTAATGGAAACACACTCACTCATTTTCTCTCAGAGCAAACTGTGTTTCCCACTAATGTGTTTTCAGTATCCACATGCATTATCTATTATTTGTTAAACTAACTACCAACTCGTGCTCTGTTTGTTCTCCAGCAGCTGTAAACTGTTGCAGGAATCACTGAGATGGCGTTGATGCAAATGGGGGGCAAAAAGCTGCCTCGCTCCGCTTGTTTGCAGATGAAATGCAATATTATCGCTAGTGAAATATTCAGAGCGACTAACCCAGTACCAGACATCATTCGCATTTAAATACTGGAGCACGTTTGAGGGTTTTACCACCATTTGTCTAACACTTTATTTCCTAGACAATCATGCGAAAACAGGTCAAAAAAATCAATACCTTCGACTAGCAACTTAAAGTCGTGGCTCCGGCTTGAACGTTTTCCTTTTGTCTGCTTTGTTTTTCCCCTCCTTTTCCTCCTTTTTTCCTTTTTCCTTTCTGCAGTCGACTGTGAATCACACTCTGTAATCTGGCCGCTCTGTCCACCTTACTCTCCCGTTCCCTCATCTCAAGCTTTTCTGTCTGTGTAGTAATTTACCTGGCTGTGGCGTTGGAAGTCATGATTGTTTATATTCAGGGAGGCAGCATCTTGAACACGCAGGACCCTGATTGTTTACCTATCCCGCATGTGACATCACAGTTGCCCTCTTTCTTTCTCTTTTTCCCCCCTTCCCTGTGCATCGCTGTCTCCTCTCTGTCCCTTTTCCAGCCAGATTGGCTATGTAGTGTCACCTCCCCCTCCCCTCTCTATGTAGTGCCCCCCCCCCCAGCCCACCAGTCGTCACAAACCAATTCCACCAAAGAGGCTCAAAGACAAATTAAACTTAATGCCATGTAACAAACTCAGCAGGCTGCTGTGTGCCGGCAGACGCTGGCTGAAACTTGCCAGCGCTTTTTGGTGCGGATGGAGTCGACATGGAGCCGCATCCGGAGGCGCGTTTTGTTTTTTTTTTTAACACCAGGTCGGAGTCACAGACTGCGACGAGCGGGCGAAACATCTGCAATTACGGCTGATGAATTCTCTTAAGTGCCGGGCCGACGGAGTTTGCGTTGGATCTCATTTGAGGGGAGATTATGAAATACAGCGGGTGGTTGAGTCGCAACAGCTTGAAAAACAAACTGTGTCTACAGGCCTGTCGGAGAACAACAACAAAAAAACAGAAATACCAACCATTGCTTAAGTAGAACAAAAGCTATCCGCCCCTGAAATGAATACCTCGCGAGCAGAATTGAAAGCAAAGCTGTGAAAGTTGCTGCGAGGATGTCGAGAGCCTCGGGAATCCTCCGGATGGATCTGTGCGAGGGCCGACGCCGCCACACAGATGCATAAAGAAATCAGAGACAATTACCGACTAATCTACATTTTAACTGGTTTCTATAAAAAGCGGCTCCTTGAAAATGACTGTAAACGAGGGGGGCGACGACTCTCGACACACCTCTAAAGAACTGCAAAAAAAAAACAAAGAGAGAAAAGAGAGAAAAGGCCAACAGTGAGCCATCGCACATCAAGCATCGGCGATAAAAGCCGGCGCTCTTACTCCAACTTCTGAGCTGGATTAGATATGCGCTCCATATTCCGCCTGTCTGGGATCATGGGGGTGAGTTAATGAAGCTCCGCTGGGGCTTTTCCATGTGAAAAGCTGCAGCGACAGTGCTGACATTGTCTTCTTTTTAAACGCGAGTCCCAGTGTTAATAAGTGTCCTATCACTCAATTAGGCAGGATACTGAATTCTCACTGTGGCAGGAAACTCACACACACACACACACACACATACACACACACACACACACACAGGCACAGGCACAGGCACACACACACAGATGAGCGTCACAAGCTGAGCACGTCCCGTTTCAAAAGCCCAGATATCACCTCTGAATGGATGGGACTGAGGCTGCAGGTTGATATTTTCTGGGCTGTTGGCTGCTATGCATGGATGCCTGTTATTATTATTAAGTCTGATAGAACAAACACAGTCATGTTGGTAAATGTCATGTAATGGAAATGGGCTCGCAAACATGGTCAAGACGCTGCGGAGCCGGGCTGTCTCGAAGCAGGAAGGAGGTGAAGGAAATAAATGGAGCTTGAACATTTTGACTCTTGGAAAAAAAAATAAAAAAAGGAATATGATTCAGGGTGAAACTCGGAGGCATCAAACTTTTTTTTTTTTCTGGGGTTTTTTTGGTGTGTTTTCGCTCTGGCATCATCACTTTTCTTTTTTGTGTGTGTAAGCCTCCTTGTTCTGGCCTTATCGGCATTCAGTGAGAGTGTGCTCGGTCCTAGGTATATCGGCTGTCTGAGGGCTGTTGACAGGATGGTTCTGGATGGAACAAACTTACTTTGCTCCGAAAAATACCTTTTATTTTTCCCATTTTTATGCAACAACAACAAAGGGAAAAGTAAAAGCACATTATGTTATTTAATAACGAGACAAATTGAGAAAGAAATCTACATGTTAAGGTGCCGTTAGAGGGCTTTATTGAAAAATATTGACACAGGACCAAAAAAATACATGCCAGCCGGGAGCGGAAAGGGAGGGAAAAAAAGAAATAAAATATTTAGATGCATGGGGGATATTTATTTTTGAAGAGACTGATTTACAGGTACATTAGGGTGTACCTGAAGGCACATAAAAGTTCGCAGGGTGTAGATTTGGGAGGCTGTAAGCGCGGGTATCAAAGAAAGCTAATATTCAGAGGGCTAAAGTTAAAGTGCACTGTGATACTCAGAACGACTCTCATCTGAGAAGAGAAGATTAAAATCAGTGGGACATCACAGCCAGGCAATATGAAGCAGGAAGGAGAGGAAGGCTCGCACGCCCGCTCTCCCTCTCTCACAGACACAGATGCACACGCGCATAATATAGTCTCCTACAATAAACCAATTACTTGTCATTAATATTTAAGGGCCTAATTTCCATTCATATGTGATATATTAAAAATGTGCAAGGATGAGCAAGGAAAATGGCTGACCCTGAGATATTCGCAGTGGGCCGGCTGCCCCCAAACAGAGGAATGAACGTCGGGGTGTTTTGTGTTTTATTGAGACAAATGTCTCCTGCCTGTGCCAGCAATTAATGGCCCTGCGTCTAAAATGAGGGGAAAATGGTGCCATTTGAGGGGCTTTCTTTCCCAAAATGGGATAATATCCTCTTTGGTTAGCTTCAAGTAATAATGAACGCTTAATCCAGACTGCTTGATTAACTGGTGTGAGGAAAGGTTTTTGGGTCATCAAAACAATTTGGTGGCGGCTCGCACGCGCCCATGACAGTTTAGAAAATGGGGATGTGCTCCGACGCCAATTGTGATCTCGTCTGTGGGAGACTGCAGCTGTTAAACAATGAGCCTGATTGAGAAGGCTGAGTGGGTGGATTTTGTTCCTTTTTCTTTTTCTTTTTTATTTCTTTGTTTTTTTTTTTTCAATTTGGTTTTGTTTCCTGGCCCCCGATGCCAGATGGACACCGTCACGTCCAGGGAGATGATTTCAGGAAACAGGCGAGAGAAGGAGCCGATAAGAAAGAGAGAAAAGGGAAGCGGTGTCAGGATTGAAGCAAAGCCCGGGGATAAAGATGCGGGGGGAAGCTGCCGGGGCGGATGCTTGTTCCTCCCAGTTAACAGAATCAGTAATAAACAGCCCGGCTCTCCCGGGAACCATGGAAAACCATCAAGCCTGACTTCCCAACACTCTGACACGGAACATATCAAAAGCTTATCGTTGTTACGCCCGCTATTAATACCAGGCCGACTATTCCACAGTGGGCTGCAGTGTCTGGAGTCGAGCTTAAACTCATTAGGCAAAACACTTTATTACAGTGAGACTATCAGAGGAGGCAGAGCTCCAATCGTAGTCCTGGGATACTTTTTGTTGTTGTTGTTTTGAGAACAACAAGCTTTTCAAAGGTTTTCCATCAACGAGACACATTGTTCGTGACTGAATGCTGCTTAACAGGATTAAAATATTT
Source organism: Karalla daura (assembly GCA_029224185.1). Lineage (NCBI taxonomy): Eukaryota > Metazoa > Chordata > Actinopteri > Chaetodontiformes > Leiognathidae > Karalla > Karalla daura. The sequence goes on from CM055195.1 coordinate 5,414,525, forward strand.
TTTTTGAGTGGCATTAATTGTCGCCTCAGTGGTTATTGTGCTCTCTGTGTTGCCTCCACGGACTTTTTGTTTGTTTTTTGGGGTTTTTTTTTTCCCCGAGCGGCTCTGCGTGGTTTCTCCACAGTCGCTTGAGGTTCCAGAGGTCGCGGCGTGTCAAGACGAGGCGGCTGACCGGGCCGGAGCGTGTTTGATCTGTGGCAGGGTCAGACCTGATGTGAACAGAGTTATTAGGGGACTTATTAGGGAGAGTCAGAGAGCCGGATAAATCCACCTCCCTCCCTCCCTCCCTCCCCTCCATCACCCCCCCCACTGATTCCATCATTACTGCCGTGGTGGCAGGGTCATTACCGCCCTGCTGCCGAGGCTTTGTAGCGGGGATTGAGAGTCCGCTGGTGTGCACAGCCCGCCCGCTCAGTGGGGAGACGGCTGCGCGTGGGGTGGAGTTGTAGCGACAGACGTACAGAGGAGGAGAGGAAATAAATAAAAAATAAAAAACACGGGTGTCAGAGAGAGAAAAACTCCAAGGGGATTTAATGGAATCCCATGTGACGAGGGGGCTGGATGGCTGCAGCTGTCACTTACACTCAGGTTTTAACCATCTTACCTTTCTGAGGCTGACCTTTACAGGCACAAAACTGAGCTTTCGCTTTGCCCTTTTTTTTTTTTTACACCCCCAAGACGGAGGAACATGATGCTGTGTCAAAAAAAATATGTGTAAAACAAGAAACGTGAAACACAAAACTAAATAGGACTAAATGAGGATGTTCTTATTCATTTTATGAATTCAGTTTTGGGTTATTTATGACCACAGCATGTTCTCTCAGTGTCTCCAACTACAGTTTCTCTCCACAGTCCAAAGAAAACATTCATTAAGGTCAACTGGAGGCTCCAGCACGACTGGGGACAAAGCGGGTAGAGAAAACAGATGGATGATTGTTTTTGGCATAAGGTGAATGCGTGGGGCCATCACCACAGCCTCGTAATTGTATGTGATTTTTTTTTTCCTGCCTCCTCCTCATCAAGGTGATTTCTGTTAAATTAAAACACTTTAAGGTGTGAAAGTCAATGTCACTCGCAGCTCTGCTGTGAGAGAGACCTAATGAAGATGTATGTGCGTCCTGAAGGAGGAAATCACAGGCTGTAGAGGGTCGCTGGGACTCACTTTCCCAGCATGCTCCTGTGTTAATGATGCCGAGGCAGCTAATGAACGCGCTCAGCCAAAGTGCTTGTGGTGAAGAAGGCCGAGGGGGACGTGGAGGAGATGTGAGCCATCCAAAAAAAGCCACTTTAGGGAATTCTTTTAAATATTGGTAGAGAGACAAAAAGCGAAGGAGACATCAAGCAAGGGTGAATATCAAGGGAGATGCTCGCCTGAGGAATTTTAAGTAGATTCTTGCACGTTATGTGTGGTATTTCCTATTGTGTCTATGTTACCTATGAGACTCTTCAAAAAATCCTTTAAATTTGTGAAACTCCGTTCAACCATTATCATACCTACTTTGTTCAAGGTATCAGGTTGGTCGCATGCTCACGCCTACAGGCGATTCAGAGCCTCCACTCTAGCTAAACATGCTTGTTTCTGGACTGTGGGAGGAAACTGGAAATATGTAAACTCCACATAAAACTTCTAGATGAGGTGCAATTCACCACATCACCCCGGAACAACCGTGATTGCCAGTTTAATATTTGCAGTATTTTGCAGCATTTGAAATACGAACACGGCGTTTCCGAGGAGGGATTTGCAGTTGTTGTGGTGGAACCTCCTTTTTCTTTCTTTTGCATTGTTTCTGCTGAGGAGCCCAGACATCACCATTACAAAGTGGCATATGCCCTTTGTCCGTCAGCAATTGGTGTGTGCAATGGAGGAAACATTTTGGGAGAAAGGGGGTGTGAAGTTTGCCAACATCAATCTTGTTTCAAATTGAACCGCAAAGTTCCAGCTGAATGAATTGCCTTTCAAATGCAGCAGGCCATGGCTACACACATTCAATCCCGAAGTGAATCTGATTTGATCCCAAAGAGCCGTACAAAGGCACAACCCACTGATTGATAAAGCGAACTGAGGGGAGATGAGGGTAAAAGAACCCCCCGTAAAAAAAAAAAAGTCAATGGAGAAGAGGCGATGGAACGAAGAAAGCTGCCTTCAAGGGAAATAAAATAACTAGGATATAGGCTGTTGTAAAGGTCCCATTCAGTGTCTCATACACAAGCTGAAAAGATGTGAAAAGCGGGTCCAGATGTGCATCTGTGAGAGTGTGGGTGGGAGCGGTGTCCCCGGCGGGGCCACAGGTGAGAGTCCCGCCTCGACACGGTGTGGACTGCAGCGTTTCTACCAGACCAGGCGCGACATCTTTCCATGGAAGAGCCGCATGACGCATCTCACATTAAAAACATTTTAAAGTTGTGAAAAGAGGATTAACACTCGACGTGTAACGTCACGAATTTACCGAAGGTAACCTCGCCAATTTGGTTTCTAAATCAGTTCATACTGGAAGGATCATTCACTGTTTTTGTTTTTTTTTTCTTTATAAACAAACCTAATTAGTTCCATGGGAGGATTGTTCAGTTGTAAACAAAACTCTTATCGCCAATTTATGAAGGGCTCCAGATTCTTAAGCAGTTGCAAATGCAACGAAATGTGTGTGTTTAAATTTGCTTTTTGCCATTTCGTCTTAATTGTAGGTTCAGCAGAGTCAGCTCAGCTGAGTATTTTTCTTCAGAAACAAGCATCGTTTCTGGGTTTATTAGACACAGCTGCACTAAGATTCTATGTGATTAGATACTGCGTTCAACATTTATTCTGCTGAATAACGTGGACAGACACTTTCACTGGGTCACTGATTTTTTTTGTCCTAAGTCGACGTGGTTCAAGTGTTCCTTTGGCCATCACACGTCCCAGTAATTGACATGTGTTGAATTTTCTAGTTGGACCAGAGAAACATTTTGTGATAAATGACAAAAAGCAAAAAAAAAAAAAACAAATGAAATAAAAAGCCACTTTCGGGAAGATTGAAGCCGAACTTGAAATCCCTCTTGATTATCATTTCCTTTTCTTGGAGAAACTCATTAAACAGTGAGACTCATAAAAGCAGCGGGGGAGATGACAGTCCTGCATTCTCAGTTGTTTTAGAGGCCTCTGAGCGCAATAAGCATCTGAAAATTGGGGGCTGTTAAAGTGATTTTTTTCTCTTCCCTTTTACTGCCTAAGTGTTGTTCTTCAACAATACAAGTAACAAGCGAGGATCCCAAGGAACGGGGAGTTAACAGAAGCCTTTTTGCAACATTTTCTGAGGGCAGCTCTGCAGGGAAGGCATTTACACCTGCTTGCCTCATCTTTCACGATACACTAGTCCCCCGAAGTGTGCTCCACTTATAAATACCCGCGTCTAAGATGTGGCGCGAAGATGGAAGTACCACAAAGAAGCAAAGAGAAAAAAAAACAACAAGTGTGTGTGTGTGTGTGTGCACGCCCTTTGAAAAAAAAAAGGGTGGCAATATCCCAGACAAATGAAGTCAGTTTTCACCAGTGACTTGTTTGTCAAATCAGCACAAAGGATTTATGGTGCGCGGTTACCCTGAGCGCTTACAATGAGAGTCTCAGACCTGGGAATTAATCTTCCCGGCGTCTGCACCTGAACCTCCAACGCGGCCTGTAACGACACCAAACAGCGGTTAACAGACTGGAGAGGAGGCGGGAGGAGGGAGAGACTCGCACCCCATCCACCCAAATAGGTCAGAGTCGAAATCTCACTGACAAAACGCTTAATGTCAGGGCGCACGTATTGTTACAGGTCCTCACGCGGGGTGTGTTCGAAAAGACTACATCCCATGAATCATGAAACAGAGGAGAGGGGAAAAACAAATGAACAACCCTCTCCTTTTAGGAAGATCCCGTCTACCACCTTTTCTTTCTTTTTCTTTTTTTTTTTTTTTGCAATACCGTCTACATCAAAGGCCTCCTCATTGACTTTCAACTTCACTGACGGGGGAGGGGGGGTTAGGACTGGGTGGGAGGAAGGGTGGGTGGGAGGATATCAAACATTAAACAGCATTTTTCATTCATGAGCAAATCATGTTCTGTTTCAACAATAGAGGCTAAAAGAGCTGATTCAGGGAAGTCGCTGCAGGGGTAATTGATAGGGATCCAGCAAAGGTAACTCCCAGGGGAAACGCTGGATCATGAATTCCTACCCCGCCAGCGGGACCGCGGACTATCTATAGAGCTTTCTTTTTTTTCCTCCAAAAAACCCCAGTGGGTGAGAAAGTGAATTTAATAAAGAATTTAAAGGGACATTTAAAGCTGAATTAAAACCATGCGTCTATGAAAGTCAAAATGCTGAGGTGTAACTCACTTTAACAATCCATCTCACGCAGTATTTCATATTAGCAGAGCTGATATGGAATCCCTGGTTAACATCCATCCATCTATCCATCCAACCATCCATCCATCCTTTCATCTAGATATGACAAAAGCAGGGAACACATCCTGGACAGGTCACCAGTTCATCTCAGGACATTCAATGTATCACCATTCACTCTCTCACTCACTCTCAGTTTGGTGTTTTGAGCCAGCTCGAACATGTATGTTTTTGGACCCAGAAGAAACTCGCCTCTCCTCTTGTCTCATCTATTCATCATCTATATAAACAATCAGTAATTATTTAAAAATCAATTAAAGAATTTTTAAAAATGTGAGAATGATTTTAGGCAAGTGAGTCAAAATTATCTAATTTCAACCTCTTTAATGTCAAACTCCTCTAGTTTATTTAGTCCTCTGTTAAAGAAAACTGAATGGCTTTTAAAAAGCTTATCAGCACCTCATCAACAGTTTTCAGCCTTAACATAATTTTGCGAATGAATCAACGATTCGAGAAAGTAATCAATATGTTAGTTGACTGCCAAACTAAGAAACTGTTGCCCCCTAAAGGGAAAAATGCCACACAGTGTGTGGGAGAACATGCAAATGTCACTGAGCGTGTGTCAGAAAACACAGTTTCTGGTAGAAATCCTCCAGCGAGGGACCGAGAAAAGCGGCCTCCGCCTGCCACTTCATTAATCCACGACGCTACGTCTGCTTTGTGCCGCAAAGAGCACCTTGCGGCAGGCGGCCCGGGCTAAAATTGCATTTTATTCCAAAGGACAAAAATAAAGCAGAGACGAGGCTGCTGGGTGGACCTGGAAGCTGTGAGAGAGATGTAGCCGCTGACTGGTGTCCAAACACAGAGCAGGCTATGACGGAGGAAAAAAGTTGGAGGACTATCGTTATGTCCGTACGCCCTGACAGAGCTCAGATTTGAGTGTTCTGAGCTTGACAGGCCGCTGACTTCTCCCCTCCCACTGCTGCTGGAATAAGGGAGGGGATGGTTGAGGTGGGGGGGGGGGCTGGAAACACACACACACACACACACACACTGTCAAAGAACTGGAAAAACACTCAGATTGTCATGGGAAGAATAAATCACACTCCCTCTTTGAGGGATATATATATATATATATATATATATATATATATAGAGAGAGAGAGAGAGAGAGACTCATAACCCCCCCTGTACTGTTTGTGTTATTCATCAGCGAGTTAGGTTAGCTTGGTTGTGTATCTGAGAAACAAACTGGCCAGGACAAGAAAACTCCCCGAGCTTCCTTCACTGAGGCCTCTGGTCCTCGCTGATGGAGGATTGGTCTACTGGACTGGAAAAGGCAAGAGGCAAACCGAGCAGAACTGCTCTCCGACGCTTCACACACATATGTATAAGTTCCAGTTAGCCCACACACACACTCACACACACACACACACGCTCATCTGAAACTACTGACTGCGTACAAACAAGGAACACAATGAGCAGCCACGTTGCGTTCGCGGCTCCTTCCTGGGAAGACGCGGGCGTAGAGACGCGTCTGGCGTCCCTAATTGGCTCAGAGAGTTTGACTTGAGAGCGTGCGGAGACGGCGCTCAAATGCAGCGGGGAGAAAAAGTGCTTGGTTTTTAAGATAATTAACATTTCAGTGAGAAATTCTTAAAGTGTCACAAGATGAAAGTGGCTTGGCATCCATTGCCGGGGAGGCTAAATGAAGCATGTGTGTGTGTAGATTAATTAAGGACGGGGGTGAGGAGAGAGAGCGACGACGCCTCCTTACCTTTGCTCTGCGACGAGAAGCAGAGGGAGAGCTGAGCAAATAGGTCAGGATTCTCAAACTTCTCTTCTTTGACTTTGATCCAGAAGCAATTCTCTGCCATTTCCTGAGGCACTATCTGTAATGACACAAGGATTCCATTATCACCACAATCAGAGACGCCATTCCACCAACCTGCCACTCAAAAAGTTCTCCTCACTGGAGATGGGGTTTGTGTGTGTTTTTCTCTGCGTGGACACACACAAAATAAAAAATAAAAAACCCTTTTGCGCGCACCGTTTGAGCAGCAGACAACAAAACACAAAAACAAAAAAGGAATTGCGTAAATATGATCGTGTTAAACGGTGACATGTAAACAGACCCTGACAAAACACACCAAAGACTCCTCCCGCCCGTCTCCCGAGATGAATGAAACACGTTGGCTTTTTTATGCATCCCATCCGTCGTAAGATGGATCTCAAAGTGCAACCCTCTAAGAAGCAACTGAGCACCTCCACACACACACATGCACACACACACACACACACACACACACACGCACACACCGGGGTGATCGCAGGCCACGGGGACGCTCTCTCTCAACCCCCGTCCTCTTTCATTTCCTCCATCGAGCTCAAAAGGCGAGACAGACAGGGAGTAGGCGTTAACGGGCTAGGGTTTATCTGTTAACTCAAAGGCTTTGTGTTATTGGCCCCGGCCTTTGTTGCAAACTCAGTTAAGAAAAACAAATTAACGGCAAAACTATTTCAGCGTTCTGAGAGCAGCTGCTTAAACGCATCCGTGACATTATGACAAAATTAAAACTTTTTGGCTGATTTACGTCTGGTGCTAACGGGGCCTCTTTACCATTCAGCCCTTCTGTCTGGTTTTCCTTCAAGCTTCAAGCATAAAGTGAAGTACTCCAGCTAAGTCTGGGCATCTCACTGCAATTCTGTCCTTGTCCCAGTTAACATGCACAAGGCAAAATCAAATAGTCAGACAGGAACATGTTGCATCCCTAACACCAGCTGCTGATATGTGAAATCTCTGCGGGTTAATATGCACCCCTTTTCTGGTTCCTCCCATGGACCATAGACATAGAGATCTTAAAGTATGTATAGTTATAAAGTTAGCATGAGCATGCTAACGTAGGTCTAAAAAAAAAAAAAAATCAAAGGAAAACTGTCAGGAGCTTCTACCATGTTGCCATGTTCTCGTTCTCCTCCCTGCTATTTCTTTATCTGTGACCGACTTGTCACAGCCTTTATTGTGGAACATGTGCACATGCATAGTTCAGTTTCAGTCAGATTACAATGCATAAATGCAGAAGAAAAGCGGTTTCTGGTGTATGCCGGACTAACATGTGTACATGCACTTTAGTTGTCCAGTTGTCCAGATTGACCTATAATTCAACAGTGAAAGTTTATTTGACTTGATTTATGTCACTTCAGTGCAAGCATGGGCTACGCGTCCCACGCTTGTTCTAAATAAATAAATGAATAAATAACAGGGAAAACCCTCACAGGGACTTTCAGCTAGACGACTAATACGTGGCAGATAGGACTTGCTGATAATGCGTGTTTCGCTGCGTTACATCCAGAGTAAACTGCGCTAAGTGCTACGGGGAGAGCTCTTAGCGGGACGCTGTTGTGGCGTTTTATGGAGGGCCTGCACCAGCGTTTGGCCTTCTGCTCCAACACCGTTAACCTCCTCACAACCACTGTAATTGCCAGCGCACACAGGAAGAGGTTTAGAGCAACACTTATGCAATACAGACCCAGAGCAGCCACTCCCAGGGCCAGGCACTGTATGCACATATACTGCAGGAGAGTGACACCTCTAACAGTGGCTCTGACACTGTGTTGCTGCAGAGCTTCAGTAGGAGCTGCTGAGGGTTTTTGGAGAGTAGATATCAAAGCACATCTGTCCTCCTATTTGCTCTCATATGATCCACTTTAAGTCCTGGACTGTCTGTGATAGCCTCTCTGGTGAAAAGCAAATGATCAAATGATAGCAAAAACCTCAGTGATACAATGCTGTGTATCCTACTCTCATAGCTACAATATCAACCCTGCCACTGCTCCTACGACCTTCTGGTATAATAATAATATTATATTAACATATAAACTAGACGATTCCACCAAGGGGTCCGATTTCTCATGCTGTTCTGTTCATTTATTACTTTTTTCTGCAGGTTTTCACAAAATATGTTCTGAAAAAATTGTACTTTATAGTGAAAAATCACATCCAGTCTGATCGAATTGAACATTTTGGTCTATTATTTCCCTCTCAATAGATGTGCTGCTATTAACAGTCAAAGGGAGGAAGCACAATCATCACAGCGAGAAGGCCCCTGGTCCAAATCCCGGTCAGACCGAGGTCATGTTTTCTCCAGGTTCTCTAATTTCCTCCAACAGTCTGAAAACAAGTCGTACGGTCATTTGGAAACTCTAAATGGCCTCTGTGTTTGAGCGTGAGATCACGATATACTTATTATATATACATATTAGATGCATAAGTATTTATGTAAAGTTGTGTATCACTGCCGAGTATATTCCACATTCAAAAAGAGTGAAAAACAGCAGAAATTGTGGCACAAATCAAGACAAGCTCAAAAGCCTTTGAGGTTGCAGCTCATACACTGTCTGCATCACTATCCTTATAGTACATGCACTCATATGCTCTTCTATACTAGTCATCATCAGTGATATTCAATTATGGTAATTAAGAGGTAAAAGATGTACCAATTTGCATGCTCTAATTTGGAAACTCTACTTTTTCTATTACTCACCCCTTGTTTCATGAATTTACAGCGTATGTATTTTGAGCCAATGGAAGGAACGTGTCTCGCAAACTCATAGACAACCATACGTCAGATGCCATCTTTATTGCTGTTAATGGTTTGTTTGCCCTTGCTCGAGCTTCACCTCCTAATTACAGTTATTTTCCTACAATACTGCAGAATATATGTGGCGGCACAGCCATATTTTCACATCCGCTTAACTGCGATTACATTTTTTTTTCTGGGGGGTGAAGCAGATGCACAAAGCTTTGAATACCTTGCACTGAGAAATATGTGTTATGTCCCAGTTTTATTTCCGACAGTTCTTCTGCCTCCCAGGCATAACAAGCAGTTTCTAAATGAGTTTGCAGATTCTCTAAGATCTGCTCTAATTACATTAAGGTAGTTAAAAGTGGTGTCTTCCAACATTCGTATTGACAGTTCAGCTTTCTTTGAATAGCAGATGTGGGAAGACGCCTGGCAGATGTTTACCTGCCATGGAGAACGGCTCCTTTTCATACTCTGCCCATTCACTTGAGACACGTTCAAAACAGCCTCACCACGGCGGGTAAGATAACCGAGAAAGTTTCTACGGCTGACGTTGAGCGCAACCGTGAACTTTTGTCACCTTTTGTGCCGCCATTCATCAGACGTTAGCAATTACTGAAGTCGTAGATGATTTCTCTCAAGGGATCGCTATGCAAAACAGAGCAAGTGGCTGTAAATGTGTTTACATGGAAACACTGACATAAAGATACGCGAGGAGAAAAGCTTCTCGAGCTGAACTGAAAGGTAAACAAACAGCACTTTACCACAGGTGACATTACCTTGCATGAACCAGAGTTGATCCACTATAATCACCCACAGCACTAACATACCTATTCTTTGAGTATGTGATATGTCAGGTGAGGTCCAGTGTGTGACCCAGTGTGTACTTGCTTATTATGTACTTATTAGAGAGTGTGTGGTTGTGTGAGGAAAAGACACAAGTCCTGAACCATCAGATGCACTTCATGGCTTCATTGAATGAATTTATATATGTTCTTTGTGCCATTTATGCCCTTTATTCTCAAATCACACGTTGATGGACACATGTGAGAACTGGATTGAAGAAAATTGAAAGAGAGAAATTCTGCTTCTCTATACAAGCGAATCACTGCAGCTCGGGTAGTCTCATACTTTGACCCGCCACAGACGGAAGAGACGAAGGACTCTTGTCCCACTTAATCGACACGAGACGCACAGATTGTTTTTCCTCGGCCGGTGATGAATTCCATTTGCATCGCCAAACTACAAGTCCCGCCGAGGCAAGGTTAATGCTCTCGCACATTAACCTGTTTGTGCCACACTTCCCAGACAGCGGAGGTCTGAATGTGACTGCATGCAGGATCCCACAGACGCTGCACCTGAGAATAACTAATAACACCTAGAACATCTACTGTAGCATAAGCACAGGAAAGCGGTTCTCACTCTGTTTACACACAGGGTTTATGTTTCTCGCCGCCTTATAAAACCACTAATACGTTTTTGTTACTGCTGCTGAAACAGAGCATTTGCATGGATGTCATTTTAAAGAGTCCTTGAGAGTCAACCTGTAACCTGCTTACAATGCAGCATCAACGGTGACTCAGATTTCCACATTTCTTTTCTCTCATCTATCTGTGACTTTACGGCCTGTTGGTGAGTAGATAACGCACCGCCGGAATCCAAAGTATTCCCCATTTGTTTACTCGTCCGTAAGGAGGACAAAAATGTTAAGAAAAAATAATATTAGCCCTGAACGTACTGAAAAATCACCTTTGAAATTCCTCTCTGATACATAACTTGAATCATCTAAAAAAACGAATGTAACGTGCAACACTGACATGACACGGAAACACGCAAACTTTAACACTGGAATGAAAAGGCCATTCCAGCCTTAGCAAACTACTGTCAGATTTATGCGTGAACACATTAGGTGAGGGATAAATTAGCGTTGGTAGAGCAGAGCCTACGCTCAGCACAGAGTCAGAGTGATATTGTATTTAAATGTGAAATGCAAAATCACACAAGCTGATCTTCATGCAGCAAAGCTAAGGGCGTGCAGATCCAAGGCCGCCGGAGCAATGAGAGCTGTTTGCTGTTGTTTCCACTGAGCGTGCAGCGCCCTGGCCTCTGGCTGCTCACTGCTTCGTCTGATTGGAGCCGCGTTCAATCTGGACTCGCAAATCTGCATCTTCTCATTGTGTAGGATCGGTTAGAAAAGAAATCCTCTAAAGCCAGACCTTATGCTGGACGACTTTCTCCTCACATTTCAAATGACTGGAGCTCCTTTCGATTTGGATCTCCAACTCGCATCGACGTGTGTAGGATTAGTTTAAAGTCCTTCACACCCACATCTTACATGAGTAGGTTTTCCATAACATTTTGTGCTAGTGGTGGAGCATTATCCTGGTATCAGTTGCTCCTTTTTCACCAAAACAGTTCCAGTGCTGGTTATTGGTCAGACACAGAGCACTTCTTCGTTGGAGCAGATGTATGAGTGGGTTACGTGAAGAGGCTGGGGGCGGAGTTGACGAGACCAACAAAAACAACGAGACCACCTGAAGCTGCATGTTTAGAAGCCATGGAAGTGACAGAACAGCAGTAGTTTGTGAAGGAGACGAGCTGTTTCACTGCCATATGGTCTTTGAAAGAGCTTCAGGACAAACTCGAGGAATTGTGGTATTCACTCTTACAAATATAGCAAGAGATACCTGCTGAGGGGTAGAAGACCATTGACCAGTTCATTTACAAGTTACAGATGTTAAAATGAGGATATACAGATTGTAGACTATACACTGCAAATTATTTGGTTCTTTGGTAAAAAAAAGGAGTGTTAGAAAATGTGTCTTATTTTAAGTGTTCAGTTCTACACAATATAATCTTAAATCAGGAACATCATAATTTTCCCCTTTGTTTTTAACCACCCTTTCTTCTCTGCACAGTAAAGACCTTGATCCAGCACTGTCCATTGTTTCTAATTCATCACAAGGAGTTATGGGAAAGCAGCAAAGCCATTGACACATAGTGATGTAATGAAAGGCAGACGTGCTCTGCTCAGCACTGGAGCTGCTGTGCTCAGCTTGTCGTACCTTGGTCCAGTTGACCCTCTTCATCACGATCTCCGGCTTGTAGACCTTCTTGGGCTCCAGTCCATAAGGCAGCTTAACGACAGGCAGCAAGGGCGGAGGGGGAGGTCCGCCGAAGCCCCCGGGGAAGGGCGGAGGAGGCGGCGGCCCGCAGCCGGGCGGCGGTGGGGGGGGCGGGGGTCCTCCACCCGGGGGCGGGGGCGGTGGGGGCGGGATGCCAGCGTGGCCAGGCAGAGGAGGCGGAGGAGGAGGAGGAGGGGGGCCGCCACCGGGAGGGGGAGGGGGAGGAGGAGGTGGAGGAGGAGGTGGAGCGGTGGCACCACCAGGTAAGGGTGGTGGAGGTGGAGCACCGGGCGCAGCTGGACCCGCTGCAATCTGGAAACACAAAAAGGAAATGTCACTGTTGGAAACAGCAGCTGGTCCTAGAACAGCCCCAACCATCACATTTTTTATTACTGTTTTTCACTGAATTTTTATTCAGTGAAAAACAAATTGACTCGATCAGGGGGCTGGAAATTCAGTGAGTGCATCATTGACAATCAACCGTTTGGCTGGATTGTTTCACTTGAAGAGATCATGGCCACAGTTTATCGTGGTTTTCTGAATCTTTGAAAAGCGACTGCCTCGAGTGTCTCTAAAGGTCGGGCAGACAAATATTTGGCATTGAAATCTCTCTCTCGAGACTCTCGAGCTTCTTTCGCACATTACTCCCTGTTAATTACTTGGAGAAACTCTAAATCGCTATTGTGATAGTGAAGTTCTTTCACGCAAGGAACGTTTTCACTTTGCACCTGCACAAACGTGCTGCTGCAGGGACGGCTGAGGTAGAGCACAGTCCAACAGATGGTGATGGTTTCATACTGGTGGAGTCCATCCATTGAAATCCAGGAGGAGGAGGAGGCAACAACATGACTGGAAGAGTCTTCTGAACGGTTTGACTCTGCTTTCATTCACAGCATAACCTTAGAGGCTGAACTGTTTCACACCTTTCACATCTTTGTCATATTTGAATGGCAGATACATAATCTGTCTGCATTCTTGAGTTAATCCTACATCCCCACATGTTGGAGTTTCACTCAAGAGGAAAGTCATACAGTAATGTGTTTTATAGAAACTGGGGCAAAAAAATAAATCCAGTTGTACGCTATAGGAGACGCTTCATGAGTCCCTGAAGTAATTCTTAAGTCTATATTCTCAGAACGGGATGGGAGATGAGGGCTGCATCGGGTCCACACTGCATTGTGAATGTTGCTGCTAATATTGTCATGATGTCATATGAGCTTTGCTATCATGAGCTATTATTACACACAATGAACAAAAATCCCATTTCACTTTTATTGTAAAGATTCTTGAGGTACTGTTTCTATTGTCTCTATCACTGCCCATCCCAAGTCTAGACACCCATCTTTAAACATGAATAAAAGCTGCTTCATAGGAAATGTTGACCTACTGTGCTCAAGGATATTACACCCTGTCAGTATGTGCAATAGTACGTAAAATGTTGGCCTCAGAAAAAAGTAAAAAACTGCGATCGACTGTTTTAATTTTCAAATGATAAGGCTCCCTCTTCCCCGTCAAGTCTCCGTCATGACTCATCACCATGGCAGGCTATTACACAGTAGACAGGGATGTAATTAGACCTGAGTCCGATAAGACAAAGTCTTCCAGTCCTCTGACATGTCTGCACTATCACACATACACAGGTAGCCGGTGATAGTCAGCGATAACGCCGCTGGGGAAAGCGTCAGAGCAGGGAACCCAAAAAAAAAAGGAAGTTATGCAAATACAACAATTACAGACAGCCGAGCTTGGACAGGGTTTGATCCTTGAAGCTGATTAGATGCCGGTTCTCACTATAAAGCGTTTCCACTTGCACTTCTCATTTCCAAAAGCAATTCCCCCACTTTGTGCTTCTCCCACAGTCGCTTGATTGTGTGCGTAAATGTGATTGGCTTCATATTTAAAGACATTACATTGTGTTTCATTACATAATGGCATTGGCGGATTGTTTATTAGGGCCAGAATTAAAAAGGTGTTCTGCAAGGCGCTTCTAACACGGATCGCCCAAAGGCCTTCAGTGAAAATCCACATCCAATGATTACACGTCTGTCAATCTCGAGCCCTCTGTGGCCCGTTTCCTCTTTTAAGATTAATATGAGAGAATGGAAGCAAATTAGCTGCTAAATTAGAGCGCAGTTGTTTCCATACTGAAGGGCCCTCTGAGTCTTTATCTCTCTCTCTCTCTCTCTCGCTCTACCTCTCGCTCTGATGCAGCCAATAATAATAAACCCAGTGTTTCACGGAGCCCCTGGGATCCAGCATAGGTGCCAGGAGCTTTTTTTGGTTCTCCACAGACACCAAAACACATATCTAAAAAAGCAGTTATCCATAATTTGCCAAATGTGCATTCTGACTAACCTAAATGATGGTTTTTGACAATGATTATATAAAATACAACATCTGCTTTTCATGCTGAGAACCCCTACAAGTTTCCATGTACCCTGTCTGGATATGTAACAATATGTGTCTAAAGAGGTATGTGAGACACTTAGAGATAAGTGAAACGGCACACTCTACAGGCAGGGTCACATCTGATGTTATGTGCATGCTTGTCACCACAGTAAAAAGAAATGTGTCGCCATTTCTTTTTCCTAAGTGTTGTCTTTGCGGGGCTCATCTGCAGCTCAGTCTACAGTAAAATATGAGGCTAATATGAAATTTAACCCATCCAATTTGGATTCATAGTCTTCTGGACTCAGCGGGGAGGTCAGCATGGCAGGCAATTAGCTCTGAACGCTATGTGATTAAATCTATGCCCCAATCTCATCTCTGAGAGACGAATTCAATCACAAGTGTTTACTTAAATGAAAATTGCATTAAACAGGCAGGGAACGCTTATGGTTAAAAAGTAATTCAGAGTTTACCACAGCTCCTAACTGTTATTTTTTGGTACCCAGCTTAATCAAACCGGATGGAAAAAAGGTCATTAACGTGTCAATTGCAGACTTGTTGACCGGTAGATTTTCAAGACACAAAACATCCTGGTGCCTGTTGATCTGAGATTTCACACATCAGTGTGATTTGTGCTGAAGTACACATGCAGAGGCAGCTACAGCGGGGACGTGACATCAGGTCCATGCTCGGGGCGGCACAAACCAGCTGCTTCCATAAACACTCCGGATTTGCAGGTAATTACTCGTGAGATTATGTCAAAGGTCGTGCATGCAAAGAGGACACCCACCTTGGCTTCAGATTCCCTGATGAGTCTCTGAGCCTCTTTGAGCTTGTCTGTTTCAATAGTTAACTGTGCAGATACAACACACAGCTACACACACACACACACACACACACAGTGGGAATACACCACACACACACACAGGGCAACAAAGAGGCACAAATGGGGTGGGTTAGATAGACAGAAAAGAGAGGGAACACTAGTGAACAAGAACAGGCAGAATACTGACACCAAACAGGAGAAAACAACAGGAACTGGAAGTAGAGACGAGCAGGGGGAGAGAGGATGCTCCTTACACAGTTAATGACAATGGTGGTACAGTGAAATATCCCTGTTTTGTTTCAATGAGCTATTTGATGTGCAAAAGGCAGAGTGTACTGTACTTTTACACCTCAAACAAGATGTAATCTGTCTTCAAAAGGACATCAGTGCGGAGCTGCGACTGCAGCATGAAAGGAACAAGGAGCAGCATCACTGACAGTTGCTGCACCTTCAAAACCACCTCCTTCCATCTCCCTTCTTCCTCTTCTTTTTTCTCCCTTCCTCCATTTCCTCTTTCTGGCACCACAAAATACGTTTCGACTTAACACTCTTAGATGTGTGATGGGCATTGATTTCACTCTACTGTCTTTGTTTCAGAAATGTACCTATTTTTGCTTTGATATTTCACTCTGTGCGACCGAGCCAAAAGAAAGAGAAAGGGAGCATATTCCACACCAGCTGAAATGCACCATTTTTTATGGAGTCATTCCTACAGAGCACACCTTACTATGGGCTGTAGGAACTAAATATTTAATGTGTATAATGGAAAAGGAGATGGGAGCGTTTTACGGGCCCGACTTTAAAAGAACTTTCATTTTGCAAGAAATTTAGGAAAGGGTAGTAAAGTGAAATGTTTAAAGCAAAAGAGAAACTTCATTTTATCTTTCATCCTTGGAGATAAGAAGGCAGCAGCTTTGCGATAGCGCAGTTTTGAAGAACAAGTCAGAGAGATCTTCCACAGGTTCGGCGTGCTTTGCTTTTTTGAGAAGTCGAGCTCTTTTGACCACCGATCTCTGTGAGAACTGTCAATGTGAGGATTCAAGACGAAGACATCTGAATGACACCGGATTTAACCACTGAACTCACTCTGTCTCAAAACAGCAAAGTACCGATACTTTAAGAAGATACAGAGGCATGGCACAGGACTTCAAGCAGGGGTGGATGAGGGGAAGCAGAATTTGCTACTGAACAACTCTCAGTGCTACTGTCCTTAGTTGTGTTTCCAATACAGTTTTTTTTGGTAAATAAAATCTCAACATCCGATAGTTCTCACCTCGAGACTCCACTCTGAGGAGGATGGAAGTTTGAAACATTTTGGAGTTGATTTCAACTCCTGCCATACGGCTGTTTTCTACAGAAGACACAGCAGCAGAAAAAGGCAAAGTTGTGCCATCTTGTTTGTCATGTGACCTACATCTCGTCTAATGATGGGTAGAAGTATTTCTATTAGACTTAAACTTTGATGTAAACATGTCTGAAGACGCTGTTTTAGAGATGTTTTAGAGCTTTTTAAAAATGTCCACTACCACTGTTTTCTTGTGGTACTTGAGTTTTGTCCAGGGGTAATGAGAACCCAGCTATTGTTACACTATTGGACGTTTGGAGAAAACAAATATTTTTCCATAACAAGCCAAATGTCAAAACAAGTGTTAGCAGGCGACTCTACTGGAGGGCCGGTTCCAAGAGCCGTTGCACTCCACTGGAATATTGTTTTTTACTGTCACAGAGCCCACTGAAGCCATCGCCTTGTATGTATAATACAATATATCGAGTGCTGCTGCCATTATCAAGTGAGTCAAAGTTGGTAATCAGCCGGGGTGGAAGGCGGCCCGGCAGTCAAAGAGAGAAGAAGAGGTCCAGCACACCTCGACTCCTCTGGAGGCCCAGCTGGGGCAGCTACAAGACGGCCAGGTTGTTAAAACCCATTAATGGGATGGCGCAGAGTGCTTCGGTGTACCGCTGCAGTGCTACATTATTCATCACATCCACTGCCAATTCAATGAATAGCTTCCTTTTTTTATTTTATTATTATTATTATTTCATTATTTCTTTTCACCTCAAACGAATGGTTGAAAGCAAAGGTTTGGAGAAGGGTGGATGATTTCTGCTTGTTGTGATTTCCCTGTCCTTTGTTGATGTTTACAGGCAGAACCTCCACTCAACTCAATTGGGGGATAATCAAACAGACACATCAAACAGGCTGCTTGTTACAATGCCAAAGTTCCCCGAGAAAGACTCTCATTAAACGTGTTGGTTCGCAAACAAGGTGAGGAGAAGTGACTCAGGCGTGCATGTGTTTTGATATCTGACAGGGATTTGAGTCTCGGAGATGAAAGGTTAGGGTTAGCTCCCACTTCATTCATATTCAGCGAAAACGGCAGCGATAGCGCAGCGGCTTTGATGGACGAAGCCGACGCGTGTCCTCACAGCGATTTAAAGGTTCCGCGCTCCCGCAGCTAATGGCTTCCTGCAGCACTGTGTCAAACGCGGATTAGGTTGCAAAACACTCTCTCAGCCTGGGCGTCTCATCTGAGAGGATGACTGTGTTGTTTCGCTCGCTGCTCGGGGGTCCCAGATGACTGGCCTACGCACACCCCGCCTCAGACGCAGAGGTAAACTCAGAATTGTTATCGCACGACTCGCACAACTGAAGGAAAAGCATGGAGCCCCGGCAGCTTTAGGATCAACTCAAATGAAATTAATAATCAGTGAAAACCGACTACAGGCTTTCCAAACCTGCACAGGCTGGATGGATTCACAGTGCTTGTTATGCTCGATAGAAAGTGCAGTCAGGGCAACTTAGTGCACTGTTTTTGTTTTTTTCTTTTTGACCTGTCAAGATGCATAGGGGATCTGCTCGAGTCCTTATGGCCACATTCAGACAAGTTTGTGCTAAACAAATTGCATGTTTTCCTGCAGAGGTTAATGCGTGTGGATGTGCGGCTCTCCGGCAGTAACCGCTCTTTGAAGGAGCATTCAGACAAACAGAGGAAGAGAGGGCTCGACTCTCTGGGGCCTCTCCAGCTCTGCTCTACCTGCTCATGCACCGCAGCCAGTCAGTCTTCAAAAGACTGAGGCCTGCCAGGGGAGGGCCGCGGAGCTCTGTGTGTGTGTGTGTGTGTGTGTGTGTGTGTGTGTGTGTGTGTGTGTGAGCGTTACAGAGAGGAAAACAGTTGGAAACACAACATTAAAAGCTGCGACAAGGGAAAGGGTGCAGGCAGAGGTAAAGCAGCCTGATGCACTCGTTTCTGACACGAGGTGGAAGCAGGACAGGGAGAGGAAGAGGAGTGAGGAAGAGGAGAGAGGAAGAGGAGAGAGGGAGGAAGCTAGCGAGTACAGAGGAGCTGCAATTTATGGCGTTCATCGTTCTGATAGGTGCGAATGTAATCAGGATTAGAGGGGAGTGATGAAGCAGTTTTTTGTGTGTGTGTGTGTTTTCTCAGGATCAGATGCAGGTATAAAAGTGGTGACAGCACTCAGGCAAATGAACAACACAAATTAAGTTTTAAGGAGAAAAACACAGCGTGACTTTGGCCAGGACCAGAGCCAGAACTTGTTCTCCACGACTGCATTTTGTTGTGGGCCAAAGGATGATGGCTAGAGGACGAAGTGAGAAAAAAGGAAAGGGAAAAAGGAAAAACTCCCAGCGATGCCTCCGGACCACTTACACGGATGCAGTTTATCAGAACGAGAGCTCCAACCTACCGTAAGCAAGCGGGGATACAGGTTTGGAGGAGGAAAAGTGGCGATCGTTGATGTAAATGTAGGTATCTAACCATCTAGCCATCTTTCAATGGTTTTAAATTAAATTCCATATGCAGGGAGGCAAACTGCCCTTTTGTCCCCAGGTAGCACTAAAGTGTTTGAAATTGGGTTAAGGGGGAAATAGCAGTCATTTTCTGCACTCAAAATGGACAGTCTTGCCTGGGAAGAAATGATGTGGAGGCCAGGAAAAGAAACGCAATCCATCTCTGTGATGATAGAATTACACAGCAAAAGCTTCAATAGAGCAATTCTCTCGCAAAAAGAGCTACAACTTAAGGAGGTTCACCCGTTATTAAATCAAATGTTCTTGCATGGATGATAACACCCCACTTACAGAAGCAGCACATCTGTAAGTGGGCTGGAAAGGTATCCGTCCAACTATATCAGCCCTTTCTCCCGGTGCTCGCTATCGCCTCGCGCTGCTATGAAGACAAACATTTCTGTTTCATACGAGATGTTTTTTCCGCTTAAAAACTGATTAAGAGGGCACCTGGATATTTGTCAACGTCTTCTTTTTTGTGCTTTTGTGGAGAAATATACAAAATACAAGCTCTCAGGGGAGGGGATGTAACACTATTTTGCAGAGTAGTAGGATTTGTCTTTATGGATTTACCTGGGACTCCAGGGCCTGGATCTTCCCCTCCAGCTCTTTGATTCTCTCGTCCTTCTTTTGAGACTCGGCCTGGGCCTCCTGCCGGGCACTGAACTCTTCATCAAACTGCAAGGAGAGAGACAGGAGAACGTCGACGTGCGCGCAACAAACACCTGCCTGAACAGACGTGCACGCGGCGTCTCCAGAGAGCGGCCACGGGGCACATCAACAGACACCAAAACACGCTGTCTTACACTCTCTGGCCGCTTTCTATTCATAGCTCCCATGGCCCTAGAGCCCCGTTGTCCTTTGTCTTCGTTTCAGGCCCGGCTTTCATGTATGTTGATGGATCTAACCTTTGCAGAAACTAAGCCATGTCGCTACAATGATGTCAGCGGCCCAGCGGGGAGCGCCCTGGACTGGTGGGACAGGAGTCTTAAGAAGAAAACAGACCCTGGACCCCTGATGGTGCCAGCCAGACACAGGCGGCACACGCTCCCTCGCTTTCAGACGCACTCCTGCTCAGAGTTAGAGGTGGGTTTAAGATGGGAGTTAATCTATTGCTCTCAAATAAATAAAAGAGGCATCGGTGGGTCGAGTAAAGAATCTATTTAATTACATTAAAAGGAAAGGAAAGATGATGATGGGAAAGACCCTTAAAGTGGCTGTTTAAAATGCAGGATGGCATCAAAAGCGCCTCCACATAACTTAACTCTGCTCCGCCGACGTGCACAAATAAGTATACATCAGAACATCGCCATTGATTCCTGTAATGCTGATACGGATCATGTAGCGTCACAGCCAGGTATTGATCAGGGCATGGAAAATCAATAGCTTGTCTGGGAGCTCCGAGGAGGAGAAAAAAAAAGAATGCTGATGGGAGCCGGCCAACCAAGGGCGCTGGCGGCGTGATTAATGCCTCACCTTCTTGGAGAACTCCGCCGCCTTCTGCTCACTCTCCTCAACTTTGGCTTTATCCACGCACTGATCTGCAAGACAAGACAGCCACAGTCAGCAGGCGCTCCAGAGGCGGAACGGCCGCGCGCCCCCACTCGACCCCGGGTCTCCTTTATCAAAGGATATTAGAGCTCAGACCAGGAGCGCTCTGCCTGAGAGGCTCTGGCAGGGCCTGGGGGGAGTGGACCTTCCACGACAGCTGCACGTTCTGGGCCATTATGAAGGGGAACTCAAGACGCTGGGAAACACAGTAGTTTCACTTGATGAAGAATATGTTTTCATCCTACGTCGAGGGGTTTTCACATTCGGTACTGTGCAAGTGTGGGCTCATGCAGATGTGCTAATCACCCGGCTTGTTCCTCTCCTCACCCTCTCCTCACAGCGAAGGTGGGGAATCGGCAACTCAAACCCGACTTGTTATCTGTTTCTTAAGGCTGTATGACTTTGATAAGAGGTGTGAAAAAACTGGCAAAGCCCCAAGTGCACAACCAAATAAGCATTTAGCTGTTACAAGCAGCTGTTTCTTTGAATAACTTTTGAGTGAAGAATTAACTTTTTCCTTTTTTTTTTTAACTGTTTTAAAATTACAGTTGCACTGTAGATGGATTCACTTGAGGAGCGACGCGCCGTAAGTGTAAGTCTTTAGTGTGAATAATTGTTAGATCGCACATAATGCAACACGCGTTTTCTCACTCAAAATAGTTGTTTTTAGAAAAATGACACCCTGATATGAAAAAAGGGACAGAAAGGCACCTTTCAAAATCCTGTGCATGTGTGGCAGCTAAATCCTCATTTTTCTGTGTCAATTTAACAAAACCCATCTTTAAAAGTTTTTCTTTTTTGTTTGTGAAGTGATTAAATATGAGTTAGAAAAGTTATTTAGGACTGCATCAGCCCACTGTGGTTAGGTTCAGAAACTTTTAATGACCCTTTGTTGGCAAGTCAGAGAACTGCTAGTGACACAACAGAGAAAATTGTGTTTTTTTCTTTTCTTTTCTCTCTTTGAAAGACATTTTCTGTTTGTGATGCAGCGCAAATAAATGTTTTCTTCATGGCTCCGTGGACACCACTGACAAGTCACCCAACAATTGTGGGGAACAAAATTATTATAATAGTGATCTGGAATCCAGAAACAATGTAAAATCATCAATAATTAGATGACCACCTCTAATGAGATTCACTAGCTGAGTTTCCATTACCCCTAGAAATTCTCAATAGCCCAAATATCACATTTGCCCTAAAATATCATTCAACATTTCGATCCTCTATTGAAGTGGTTTTTCAGGCTTGTTAAAATCAGAAAGTGTTAAAAGAAATATACATGTCAGAAAATGAGACCTAGTCTAATAAACCATAGAAACACAAAACATTCATCCATCTTTTTAAATGATTTGACTTGAATTATGAGATATGAGACTAGACTTCAGGATAATTACGGTTCACCCTTCAATGGAAACAAATGCATGTAACAATTGTACTTTGTACAAAATATTTGAAATATTGCTTTTACTTTACAAAACACAGCAATGGAAGCACAAGCAGGAGAAACAGAGATGACCTTGAAGGACGTTCCAGAGTGTTGGGCACCTAAACACCTTGATTCCAGCTGTTTCCGACACGTGCTCCGTACGTACCGATCAGGTGGGTGAAGTCCACGTCCAGCCTCTTGCAGCTGAAGTCGGGGTCCATCCCGCTGCGATGCAGCACCACCTGGGACACGCATTCTTCTATCACCTTGTAATACTGTGGCCTGAGGGGGTCAGGACACATAAAGCGGGACAATTAGACATGCCGCACAGAGATATGAGTGACACAAACCTTACAAGGCTAATTAACCACAAACGATTCCCTTATCCGAGCTAGAGGTCACAAAATGCCATGTCAGAGAGGGTGCTGCTGGAGAAAATAGGCACCCCATTAAATTTGATCACTTGCTTCGCCCCCAATCATGAAATTAGCAGATTAATGGGCACCCAGGACCAAAGTCTGCGCTAATCCGGCCATTTCAAGGTGACAGACGGTGGCCGGAGCCACGCTCGCCCTCTTGCCTAATTTGCAATCATCTTTGCCAATTAGCGCAACCATAAAAACTGAAATGTAAATCTAATCAGCGTAATGTGTGTAATTGAAAGCACAATGGCGGGGAAAACAGGTCGGCCGGCCCGGGGAGCGTGACGGAGAGGCTTGCTCGGCGCTGTCGAGCAGGGTGTCTGGATCAGGAGCCGGAGTCCCGCTCTGCCACACAGGTTGGTGCGTGACCTTTTCTCCCTAACATTATCAACTTTAATTGCAAGTGACATTTAGCAAATACAATGCCACCTTAAACTGAGCCCTGGAACTGAGAAATTATTTTGCGGGCATGACACTGACCAGAAGTTTATGTTTAAAACAGAGGGAAACTTTTTAGGGGAGGGGACTTTGTTAATCTTATGAAGACTTTGGAGTTTTTAATTGGAAGATGAGATTGAAATAGAGTCAAATGTGCAAAAAGTGAACAGTTGCCTGTGTTTAGGTACGGTTTAGAGGTACAGTGCATTGCTATTAGGAGTCAAACATCTAAGGCTGATTCACTGATTCTTGTCTTTACATAAAGATGTGCACATCAATGTCATTTTGCATCGCATAAACAAGAAAGCAAATATCAAAGTTGAACAAATCTCTATATGGAAAACACGCTACAGTTCAACGGCATCTTGTCTTGTCAGAATTGTCTAAGAGATTGAAATGAGGAAAACGGAAGAAGAAGAAGATTGTGACAACTTTGATGCAGATAAGAAGCTCACAGAGTGATCAAAGCCTGCTCTTATGGCTCTGCATGAAAGAGAGAAGGGGAAGGAGCACTGGTGTGGCTTAGATATTCAAAGAAGGAAAAAAGAAGAAAAACGGGAAAAAAGAAAAAGCACATTTATCTAAGAAACATGATTAAGTTGTCACTTAAAAATAAAAATGATAAAAATAATAATAATAATAATAAAATAAAATAAAATAAATAATTTGGAATCAAGTTTATTTGAGAGGCTTTAACTCCTATCTGTAGCCCGTGAAATTCAAAGGCTATGTTCTGCTGGAGCCTGGTGGGTGGACAGGCCCCATCATGTTATGAACAGAAATATGAAAGAACACAAAATTCGGAGCCAAAGCAAATAAGAATAAATCAGCATTTAGGTGCACTGTTTTGAAAGCATGAAATGCCATACATTGAGCCTGAGCTGGCGGATTCGCCCACTCACGATTGGAACGAGCCGGTGAAAGCTCACACATCGCCCTGCGTGGCTTAAGCACTGTGGCACTCGGCTTACAACTGTCACCGATGTACACCACATTATTATCTCAATAAGCCGCCCTATTTTCCCTCCGTCCTCCTTCCTCCGCCACCAGCCAGCAGATAGGGGCTGGGTGGAGATAACTGGAGATGGAGAGAGTGACCCAGAACTGTCAGGCCCCTCCACAGTGGGCAGGGCTGGGCTCCAGAAGCCGGCATATGTCCCCCCCACACCCCACCCCCCTCTGCATCATCACCCCCTCCACCCCCACCCCCCACCTCTTCTTTTACTGTGGCACCTTCATTTCTTCCAATGATAGCTTGCAGTTCAGAGCAGCCCCAGCCACTTGATCCAGCTCTGCTCCACATAACCAGTGTAATCCCCATATCGCCGGGCTCCAAAAGAGCAGATCTGCTCTATATTTACTGGGTGGGTTTGATGTGCTCCCATTCATTAGGCTTCCAGTGAGAGATTAATTATCAAAAATAAACCGAGCCCCGGAGGGGAGAGCAACAACTAATGTTGTGTTAGGAGCGGCGACGGCAGACGGAGCACTTCAACAGTTTGCAGCCCTTCTTAGTAGTATTAAGAGCACTAATTATATTATTAAATTCATTATCATTTAACGTAGAATACGGGTTGACACACAAACGTAGGTGCCATCGATTCCAACGCGCAGGGCGATAAACAAAAAAAAACAAGCTAATCCTTGACTTTAGATAGAGTATTGCGAGCTCACGTGTTGGGCTTTGATGTGGCAGCCAAGGTCTGTCACACGTTTACACCACGCACCTCACTCAGGCTCCGCCGATCAGACTATTTTCTCCCCACTCCATGAAATATTAAAGACGTTCGGCCAATTTTTGACCACCCGTGAAAAGATGGTAATTTGACCGAGAGCGTAAGAGAAAAAAAAAAGGAAAAGATAGATCGCATCCATTAAGAAGGGCCGCGTGTTCTACAGCGCTGCATCCTCCATCATCCTGGGTCACAGATGTGTGATGTATGGGGAGAAAAATGCCTCCGACCGGATGAATTTCTGCTATTAATGTTTGTGTGTGTTCACCTGTGTGGGTCCGTCCTTGTACGTTGCACAGAGGCCGAAGGTGAAGAAATATATGATTTGGATTACATATCTTTAAGAAGAGCATCAGTTTATTTATAGAGCGCTGCCACTGACCCCCCCCCCCCCCCCCCCCCCCCCCCCCTCTCACTGGTGCAGGGACGCTGGGCCGGGCTGGACGTGGCTGGACGCGGCTCTCTTAATGCGAATTCTATTTCTCACTTCCTACGAATAGATGAGGAATGCATTATTCATAACTCCACGAGAACAGCAACTTGTCTATGGTAAATTCATCTTCCTCCTCTCATCCTCTCTTTCTCTCTCTCTCTCTCTCTCTAAGTCTTATTTCTGAAAAAAAAAGGACTGACACAGCAGTGAATTCATCAGTGTCACTCCGTTCAGAGGACGGGCGGCCTTCCAGCCCAGTGACTGACATATTTGCTCTCCGGAGGCAAAGTAGAAGAAACTAACGTTTTAAATTTACTTAATAACTCAGAAATACGGAGTATTATCCCCACTCCACTCATTTGCATGTGTCTGCAGACAAACGTGGTGGTGGTGGGGGGATTATAAAAAGAGCAAAGAGCGACCAGGCTGGTGCTCTCCTCTCAGGGCGTGGTCACAGGTAAGAAGCCACTTACAGCTCCCAAAATCCACTGGGAGCGTCTTTCACGAGACATTTCAACACGTTCAAGTCTCGCCAGGCTCCACCTGAGCTCGTCTCTGTGAATTTACCTCCTGCCGCTGCCTGGAGGCTCATCGTTAGCTAATCGCTAGCGAATGTGAACCAAATCGTCATGTTGATAGCCACGTCGTCCTGATCATCGTCGACCGGGCTGGATCCGCTCACGGTTTGATATTAAGCTGCCACCTGACTTCCTTTGGGGTTTTTTTGCAGCTACTTTTGTTTTTACCACATTCAAGGCATTTTATTAAGTCCCCCCCGTTTGCTATCGGAGCCTGTGAGTGTTTCACCTTCTCTCTCTCTCTGCACTTCAGAGACTGATCCCAAAAATTTAAGTTGAAGAGGAATCAATGAGGGAGAGAGGTGAGCTCGCAGATGTGACTTTCACAGTAAAGATAAACCCGGGGTAAACTGATAAAAAAGTTGCAGTCATATAAAGGCGGCTCAAGTTTGACTTCGGCGTGGAAATCGATAGGTCTCTGACTTTCAGGAGGATAACATTTCAAGCTTTTTTAGATATGTGGCTGGAAAACAAATAAACAGACCCGCAGAGGTAATAAAGTACTTCCCATCAGTGATGAAGTTTGGGGTGTGATGTGCGAGGTCGAGCGGAGCGACACAGGTAAAGGTCAACGGCCTGTAAAAAGAGGCGAGCGTGATGTAAAAGTGACACCCAACTCACCTGATGTAATAGTCGTTCCGGATGAGCAATAGGTGCTGCAGGATTGACAAGAAGTAGGTCTCGGAGCCCGTGTCTTTCACCATGTTGGAGAGCAGGTGGTACACCTCATTCATATCGGTGCAGGAGGAAGGTTAAGGAAAACAGCTTTACACAGTGTAATTAGCACTTAACTTCCCTTATACGAGTTCATTATCCAGGTACATTCAACTCCGTGTAAACATTTAAAACTGTACTGGTTCTTGTTTTCTTTTTCATTTTCCCCAGTTCCTCACCTCAGGTTTTTTTTTGCTTTTCTTCCTGACAGGCATCACCGTGCTAGCAAACGGAGATGTGATTCCTCTTATCCATTCTCTCTCAGGGGAGCTAAAACAGTGTAAACAGCTAACTTGAGGAGGGGATGTTGTGGGGGGGGGGGGGGGGGGGGGGGGGGTTGGCAATAAAAGAGCGCTCCCTCTGGTTTACCTGTCACTCCAAACCCTTCACAATAGAGGGAATTAATTAGATGAGAGGCTGGTTTGAATGTTTGAGGTGAGGATGACGGGCCGAGGCGATCGCTGGCCGGGCCAGCACGTGGCTGAGGCTCGGCGCTCACATTCAAAGTGACATGTACTCAGGAGCAGAAATGCACCTTATTAAATTTGCAAAAGGTATTGATTATGTGTCTGGTGTTTGCTTTCCCCACGAGGAAGCACTGATGGCTTTAAAACAGATGTCATATCAGAGTGTTTCCATTCTTTCAATCCCACCGTGTCGACTCATCATATGGCACATATTTCTACATTCGCTTTGAATCTGATTGTTCTGAGAAACTATGCGTTGGTGTGCTATTCAACTCAACCAAGCAGAAAAATATGAGATGCTGCATTACCAGAATGAGACAAAACAACACCCACAACGCTGTATAATTAAACTTAAATTAAAGCTCATGCTTCTCTTCTTTTCTGGAGGAAAATGCGAGGACTTTGTGGTGTTTCCACTGTATAATGTACATTATATAACATTCATCACAGGAGGCCGTATGCTGAAACATGCTTCCAAATTCAATTTCCATGTTAATGGCTGATTTGTAATACAAGTTTAATTCGGCAATAATTAAATCTGCGTTTCTGAAACTTCAAATAGCTTTCTAAAAAAGTGCAGCTCGATGAGGTAAAGAACTCAGGAAAATGAGTGATTCGGAGCCCATTTAATTTGTTTGCTTGAGAAAAGGAGGATTTCCCCAAGGAGACTCATCTTGTTTGAAAAAGTGAAAGAAGCCTCTCAGATATGTGCAGACGAGCAGGGAGGGAAGAGAGAAAAAAGAAAAGAAGTAGAAGTGACCGAGGAGACAGTGTCCTGCTCTACTCAGAGATGGAGATTTGATCGCCATCGCAACATTAAGAGTGGATGACACGTGTTGAAATGTTTACTGAGCACAACATACTGGGAGCTGGGAGCGAGCTGCCATCTCCAGCGCCGAGGCAGCATATGTGCTGCTCTCCTTCCCTTCTGCCTCCAGAACAGAAAACGCTTAAACGCGCGTGAAACGACAGATTTGTTCTGATTTTTTGGTGACTGAGCTCCAGGACTGAATCACAATTAAAGTCAAATTTAGGCCAAACAGAGAAACGCACACATTTCTACTCGTCCTAGCATGTGTTGTGGAAGCTCATTCCATGCTAGCACCTCGCTCAAGTCACACTCATCTTTGGACAACATTTCGCAGACTGTTTGCAAATTACGTCATAAAAGATGTGTATTATGTACAGAAAAGTAATCACCCCCACTGAGACCTACCATAGAGCCACACATTTTGATATTCAACTTGAATGGCTGCTCCGAACTGTTATGTTGCTACTAACGGTCAAAAACCGATAAATGTTAATTACTCAGTGTGACTAAAATATTCTTAACACTTTGAATTTCTCCAAAATGTATTTTAAAAAACAAACTTTGAGCAGATGCAGTCCACAGACATGTGAAACAGATACACCTCTTCATGTACTCCATTAATTACATAATGTAACTTTTTTTCCATTGCCATCTATTTAAATTGAAAGTGTATTGGCATACATTTGCATACTCTGTTCCACATGTTCCAACGCTGCTTGTTCTTAAAGGTCGCCCTAAAGATTTCACTGACGCCATATTTGTTTCCTGACATCGTTTGTCAGGTTTCATCCACAGCTAATGAGGGATGACTTTGTAAGAGGCTATCAATAACTCAGATCATTTATTTCCTCAATGGGAGGGGGGAAAAAAAAGAAAAACTGCACTTGACTGCATTCTCCATTTCCCATACTGTCACCCAACACAAAACAATCTGCAGCTGCAGCAATTTGAGCGGATCAATCCCTTTAAATACTGTTTGACACTTTTCCTATTAATTTCAACAATGTCTGTAATTAAACTCCTATCCCGTATCAAATTTTTTAGAGTGAGCTGGGATGGGAATACGGGGCTCCTCCACAGTATCATTTCCCTCCCTTGTATTAGCCGAGTATGAAGCCTGGGAGAATTACCAATCCTGTGAGATTCAATTATAGCCTCACCACGGCAGCATTCGAGAGGACATGAGAAGGAGCTCAGACTGGGAAAGTATCCAACGAGCTTCATCTATCACTAAGCTGCAGACATAAACGTAATGTAGAATGCCAATCCGTTCGATGACACCCCCCTCCACGTTCCCCCTCGTCCGTCTCTCTCTCCCTCTCTCTTTCTCTCTCTCTTTACTCTGCCTCTCCAAATAATGAATAAACATGAGCGGCAGTCAGGTGTGACGTAGCCCAGCCAGTGGTGGGGTCAATCAATCACCATTCCACAGCTCATCAATATTCATCAGTGGCCTGGAGTCACCTCCTCGGCACCTGGACCCGGGCCGGACACACAGGAGACGGAGCCTCTCCAGGTTAATATTCATGAAAGCGCCGTGAGAAACAAGACACATGTGCAGCGCCCAGGTAGACTGGAGGTACGCCTTGCATCATATCACGCACTTGTGTGTGTGCGCGTGTGTGTGTGTGTGCATGTGTGTGTGTGTGCATGTGTGTGCGTGTGTGCACTGTGCAGGCGTAGGGACAAAGGGCAGCCTAGATATTCGACTCATGCTCAGAGCGAGCGGATCGATACCACATTGTCCTTGGAAACAAACATTAGGCCTTCTCATTTGTGAACCTGCTCAAGCACATCATTAATCCAGGTACAGTTTTTTTTCTTCCTCTCTCCACCTACTCTCCACACACACACACACACATACACACACACACACACACAGACACACAGACAAACTCCTCCACTCACCTACACGTGTCAACAGAGAGTGTCACTCAGAGCAGCACTTTGTGCCGGGCACCAGGACTGTGGGATGTGGCGGGAGAGGAAGGCAGTGGGAGCAGAACATCTGCATAACAATGTCAGCGTCTGGCCGGCCCGCTCGCAGCGGCAGCCATTCACTCGTCGCCTCGGAGAAGATTTGTGAATTATTAAACGTCTCTTCTCCGGGACGCTTCAAGAAATTTCCCAACTCTCCCGCTAAATTGCCGCTCACCTTATCGACTCCCTCACCAAACAGACACTTGCAGAGAGGTGGACTTTTTCTTTTAATTGCAACTGAGACAAGCAGTGATGAGGATTAGGATATACAGTGATGTGAAATGTATAATTTCCTCCAGCGCCTGGTGAGCAGGTACATGATGTACATGCAAAATAGAAAAATCCCTTTATGTAATCAAAGGATTTCAATAATATAACTGTACTCCAATTACCAGCCATTTTAAATGTAACTGCGCTGGAATATGTCTATATTCTGAATACATCTAAATACATAAATCTACAGCTTTATTTGTTCCCTCGTAACATTTGCCAGCTTTCATATGCAGCTAATGAGGGATGACTCCATGAGACACCTACAGTAAGGTCTTAATGTCTCAATTCAGATTCTTTTGCTGAGATCCGATCAATGTGCGTGGTCCCACATGTGCAAAACAAGACGTGACGTCCCACACAATGAGCTTTATGAAACCAAACAGGAATGCTTCACACGTCAGCATGTGAGTCTGCATCAGCTCTGAAGCTGGGAGCCAACAAAGTTACGATCAAGGGAAGAAGAAGGTGATTAAGAAGAAAGCTTGTTTCATCCATCGCTCACGTTTGATCTTGGTACGTTCCCGCCTCCTCTATCCACCTCTGTCCTTACGGTGACGTAACAGTCGGATGAAATACGTCAAAAGAGTTCAGACTGACATCAGATATACATACGATTAAGGGCCCTGTATGAAAGTGGCCTGGGTCTGACCTGAAGAAAAAGCAAAATCTGATTTGCCCCTGTGTCTGTAAAGCGGTGGACAGTCACAGAAAAGTCAGATGTGGGCCAAAGAGGAGACCTTACCAATTTCACACTGCATGTCTGAGTCTTATAATCTATACATAGAGAGGTGGACGTTTCAAACGAGACAGCTGAGACAAGCAGTGATGAGGATTATGATATGCAATGATGTGAAATGTTTAATGTTCTGCTGCGCATGGCGAACAGGTGCTGAGACACATATGTCTGTCTGTAAGACAACAGGCCTGCTTAACTCTATGCTAACAGGCAAGAAGATAGGGAGGGGGGAGAGAGAGAGAGAGTGGAAAAGAAGATGAAGAGTAAACAAAAGGCAGAGCAAAGAGATGACTGACTGACTTATTTACCCAGCGTACCTGGTCGGAGATGGAGCTGGATATTGTGCTCTAGCTCCTCAAAGCCTCCTCTAATGAACCAAGCCATGAGGGGCTTTAGCCTGTAAAGCTTGACCAAACCCACACTCTACACTCATCTCCTGCCCGCTGCTTCCTGCAGACCCATTCATCTGTGTATTCACTGCGGGCGCAGGACAAAAGGATATTCCATCTCTGCGCGGATGTCGTCCAGGCGATGGGAGAGCTCGATGGAGTCCTCCTCCTTGTTCTCGTTGAACACTTTCAGCTGGATGTCCAGCTCCTCTGTCTCTTTCAGCTCCTGGGAAGAGTGGAGACGTGCGGTACATGGATGAATACATGAAGTTATACTCTACATAAGGTTTATATTGTGGCTGAAACCCACTACAAGATATCCCTGGAAGTTTTAAAATAGTTTCACACTTAGTTACTCAATTTATTCATTTAGTTCACTGTAAGTGACTTCAAGTTCTTTAAGAGGTGCTGCATGAATGATTATTATTATCATTATTATTATTTAGAACAATAAAACCCTGGAAAAGACGCTTCTGAAGAGTCAGGTTTTCTCAATAGAGATTGCTTTGGAGTAACTTAGTCATGACAGCCTTACGAGGATGTCCCCATCCTGACCTCATTTCTACTTAGCTTAATGAACTTGATGAGATAAAACATTTAAGATATTGCCTTTGTGCCGTTTTAATTGAGTACCTGTCATAGAGGATTAGCAAATCGCATTCTGTTTTATTTATGTTTGGTGCTGCATAACAGGATAAGGGCTGTAGATTGTAAAAACACACAAAACAAACAAAAAAAAAACAAAAACCTGCCACGGCTCCAACCAGAAATAATTCAGTCAGAGCTTTTAACATTTTATCACCGGGGTGTTTGCCTTGGTGCTGGACCTCCTGTATGTCAGTGCTGATCGCTAGAAGCAGTAAAACCACAGTAGAGCCGGGACAGAGAGACACTAGGATCCCTAGGTCTCGCTCGCTATTCCAGACAGTTCCTATTCCGGCACACCTGTTCCAGCCACCAGGGGCTGCGGCGCTGCTCTTTACCACTTCTCTATGAATCACCGGCAGCAGAGTTTACAGACGGAGACAGCACCAAATGTAACCCAATTTCTGCAGGTATCAATCACGCCGCGCTGTTTTTCGGGCGCACCATCTGTCTTAAGCAACGCCGCTTCGTAGGGAGGTGCAGGGCGCCACAGAGGGAGGAGGGAGGAGGGAGGAGGGAGGAGGGAGGAGGGAGGAGGGAGGAGGGAGGAGGATGGCCAAATACGAGTGTCAAGGACTATGAGAACAAAACAAATCGAGGCCTTTCTCTTTTCGCCGGAGTTCACTTTTTCTTTCTCCAGCAGCAGCCAGGCCGGCTCCGCAGCATAACTCATAATTAGATGACGGGGGGTGTCAGTCTGAACGCCGGCATTAAAAGGCGGCGCTGGTAAACGACTGTACGCCCAGACTCTCTCTGTCTCTCTCTCTCTCTCCCTCCCTCTCTGTCTGTCTCTCTCTCTCTCTCTCTCTCTCTCTCTCTCTCTGTCTCTCTCTCTCTGTCTCTCTCTCTGTCTCTCTCTGTCGTATCGGGGGGCAGGATTGGAGATAATTAAAGTAATGACAGTAATAATCAACAGGAGCAGCTGGGATGACTTATTAACAACTGGCTCGCTGACACGTTCACCCCGCGCGCTACAAATGAGAGCTTGAGTGATGAGTCGGAGCTCGTTGGCCCTCGCCTCATGCGAAGACGTGGAGCTGTGTTGATAATGATGCGAGGACGACCTGCGTGATGAGGTGGCGGCCCGCCATCACACCCGACACACGCTCCCCGCCCCCGCCGCTCCCCTTACCACCGCTCCCACTTCCATTATTAGAAATAAAACCAACTCTTCTCTTTTTTTTTTTCCCAGCTAATTCATCTCTCACGTCTCTTTAAACTCAAATCGATCTCGCTTTCGCACTCTCTTTTCAAATGGCTGATAATACGGAGTGAAGGACGTATGCTGAGGAATTGTGGCTGTTTTTGGGCTTTGAATTAAGTTTTGTCAAAGAGTTTGTGCTGCTTTGAATTTAATGAAGGCTGGAAAGTTTGTGCGCGTTGGAGCAGCGGTGTGCTGTGCTCCGAGGGCATTAACCTGCCAGGGGGAGCTGGAAGCTATTCAAACAGCCTACAGCAGCACAGGGTCCCTGCCAAACTGAGGTTTGAGCAGAATTACCAAAGAATAATACAGTACGTGCCGTAATGAGAACTAGATTGGTTTAAACTCAATTTTAAAGACCGAGTCTGGGAGGAAAAAAAAGGCTGGACAATTATATCATTTATTACATTTAGTCTAGGGTAGAGTGGGTGAAATTTCCATTTCATTTGGAATGAGAGAGCGTGGGAAGTTTGTCTGAGGGCCTGGTAACTCACGGGCAGGATTTTCTTGAGGCCACATCGCAGGAACTCGTTGCGTAGATGTATCCGGAAGTCCAGGTCATCGGGGGAAGTGACCAGAGCGTTGATCAGCTGCATGCAGGCAACCTGCGGAGAAACACAGAATCATATGCAAAGAGAAAGAGAGAAAACAACATCTGAACATGAATTCCAGGAATCTGAATGTTATTGTCTTGAAGTTTGGGCGCAGGGATGTAACGCGCATGTTTTCCACTCGTTTTATTTTTAACCTGGATTTTTCTACTTCCAAAATCTCAAACTAGAGCAGACAGATTGCAAGCATGAGGAAAGAAGGGTGTAAGAGGGGGAGAGAGGCAGAGGGAGGAGAGTGCAGGTCTGCTGTGTCTATTGACCAGATGTGCATTATTAATGGATGTATTGGTAAAGAAAAAGCCTCCAAGTGTGTGTGTGTGTGTGTCTGGGTGTACCTGTGTGTGTGTGTGTTGGGTGGAGGAGGGGGTTAAGAGGAAATCGCTGATGAATTATAATGAGCTGTAAGGTGTTTCAGGGGAGCAAGCAATGGATAAGACAGTTTTCCTTGGACAGACAATCGATAGCAGGTTGAAGGATTCCCATGGACGATGTGAAGCAGCGGCTCCTGAAACCTTGACCCTGGACGGTCGAGCACGCTGCTGACTGTCTGCAGTTTCCAGGGTCAGTTTGATCACTATTTTTGGGGGGGGTCGGTGTGAGTTGAGACTCTATACTCTCTGAGACAATACATGCAGATCCTTCAATGCAGTTGCACCACCGCGAACTATTGTTTTTTCAGTTTTCCAGTCTTGTTCCATTAGGGTCAAGGTGGAACATTTCTTGTTTCTGAATGATGAAATGTAGGAGTAGGAGTGATGTGAAGTGAGCAAAGTTTGTATGTTTTAAAGGTTGAAATGGCGTGTTTGCAAGCCGGGTGCCTGGGACTGGAGGGGGGGGCTCACAGATAGGAGACGCTGTATTTTCCCTTGAGGAAAAACAAAACCTTGCTGTGCTGCTGGGACGGATGCACCGCCATCGACTGGCGCCACAAACACCGTATACACTCCTGCATGTTCCAGAAAGAGCTGGAGGGCCTCGAAGCAGGAAGATCTGTGCACTGAAACCTGACATTTTACTGTATCCACCAGAGGCCAGAGACACATAAAAGAGCCTCCGCCAAATCTTCACAGAATTTATAGGAGTGAAGAAAGCCGTGGAGCTCATGAAAAATTCTGTCTCTTCTGCTGCATACAGATTGATACTAACATCAAGCACCTCAAACATACCTCAGTCATATTTGGTGGAGTGGGAGGAGGCCACGTTGGGGACGAGGGGGAGGTGGGGGGAGGTTGGGGGGGACGTTGGGGGGGGTGTGGGCATTATTTGTTGGGTTTAGAGAGCTGCAGAGGTGCCGGAGGGCCGGTTCCAAACACCGTAATTAAAAGTGGCACTGCTGGGACGTTTTTTTTAAAGCCGAAACGCAGAGTTTCTCTGGTGCTCAGCAGACGAGTGCAGCTGAAACTACGGGAAAACACATTTTAATCACATTAGCAAAGTCTTAGCTTTACAGCCCATCACAGGTTTTAGATAAAGAAAAAAAAGAAAAGGAAGTCTATTAATTTCCTCGAATCCCCTGCATCAGCAAAGCATTTTAATTTACTTCACAATTAGCAGAGCTTCGTTTCATTAATGGCAAAATTTAAAGGAAAAACAACAGCCTCCTAATAAAAGAATATCTGCTCTCGCCTCATCAGTTTCCTTCACGATCCCTGCAGTTAAAAAGGGTAATTCCTTAAGTAATTCCCCACTTTTGCCTCCACAAAAAAAAGAAAAAAGAAGAAAAAAAAGCAGGTTTTAAGTGTTGTTTTTATTGCTGCGGTTCAGTTTTACCTGCTGCTGAGGTACAGCAGCGTAAATTAAGAGAGGTGCGGTGTTTTAGTTGCCCTTTCACACGTCCTCTGAGACCCGGCTTGACAGCAGCATGGGAAAACAAAAAAAAGCAAGGGGAGGTATTTGTAAGATGTGAGAAAAATGAGCAAGGTAGTGAGAGAAGGATGGGGGGGTGAACATGGGAAAGAGAGCGGAAAGAAAGCTAAGAGGAACTCGACATCTCTACTTTTCTATATTATCGTTTACCTGGAGTTTGCAAAGACAACAGAGTAGGTGTTAGATTAAAGCGCTGTGCCTGCATCTCTACGGGTTCATTTACATAAACCGTAAGAAATGCACAAAACTGAAATATCACAAAGATCACCTAAATGTTCCTTGTAACCTTATGATGAGTCAATATAGAGGTATCCTGCATGAGTGTGATAGAGTAGAGATCTTTTAATAACCTCTTTTCCAGTTCAGGAGTGAAAAGTACATATGATGACTCAGAACTGGTATAATGTGAGAAGAATGCAACAGACATGTAATAATATGGTACTCTGAGGTGTGCAGCTGAGTAACAATGTTAACTGAATGAGCCATGACCCACTGTGGGGGTCGCCTTCATCCTTCATTAGAACTAATCAAACAAAGGGACTGTGGTGAAGGCAGGAGTGGATATGAGAGGCTGATGCTGAACGGCTGCCAGACCTGGAGCTGCTGGGCTTCGTGGTTCTCCAGTCCTTCCACGATTGAAGCGAATCTCTCCTTATTGTTCCTCTCTGCGGCAATTGTCATGGCAGCCAGAATCTTATCCAGGCTGCGAGAAAACAGAGGAGGGAGCGGCCACAACACAAAAGTCAACAAACACTTTTATCACCGGGCTGACAGGACATTTACTCACAATTTTCAGCTCAAACACCATGTATCTTATCTCCCCTTGTGTGTTGCTGTGGACATTTTAGCTGGGGCCAGACTCTGGTCACCCTGACCAACAGCCTCCCATCTCTGTGCATGCGACGTGCTCTATTACCGTCCAGGCATCCAATTATGACTTGATCGCATTCGTTACTAAGGTGACGCCAGCCCCAAAAAAAAATAAAAGAAAAAGAAAACAAAAAAAAAATGTTTTTTATTATTTTTTTGCAGAAAATGTGTTCAGCTGTCAAAGGCAATTGTGGTGGAGGGTGTGAATTATTGCAGCGGCTGCCAAATGAATGTGCAAATACACCTATTGAGAAGGTAAGCACAATTAGAGCCCTTAGAGCTCAGGGCAGCTCGGCTAAACAGAGCAATGGACAATTTCAGCCTCTAAAACGGTGAATGGGAGAGAAATTATGAGTCGCACACACACACAAGCACGCAGAGAGGACCGCAATAAAGGGGCAATGACGTCTTACGAGCGCCCGCGTAAATAGCCATTTACAATATGCAGGTAATAGCCGGTTAACAGGTGGTCCTCATCAAACGAAGCCGAAGAGCTCGACCGTCCTTCACCGCCTGACGCACTGCATGCGAGCAAGTCTGATCCGCTCGTCCCAATAAAGAAGTGGATCAGAGTAAACAACTGCCCCTCTTAGGACAACAAAATAAAAGCAAAGGCTAAAATTCTGTCCGAGCGGGGAGGACTCTGAAGCCTGACACGGAGATAAATGAAACGACCGGCACTCTGCGATAGGGGTTACAGAGTCAGAGCCGGGCGTGGGGAGCAGCATACTGAGCAGCTCTAAAGCCGCTTCAGACGCCGCCTCGCAACCCGCACAGATAGATCTGCTTAACTTGTCGTGTTCCCTTTTTGATGCTGTCAGCTGAAGTGGGTGTTGAACACGCGCCAGCGTCACAACATCGGCTGGCAGAGAAGTTTCTGAGGAAGAAAGTGACGCCTCAGCTCCTTTGGCTGTCATTCCTTTACAGGAGACGTGCATTTTAATGCAGGACTATGATCATGGAGAAGGTTCCCGTGTTTACTTCAACCCATTCTTCAATGCTTTGAGAATGGTGTGAGAGACGGAGAGAGTGAGAGGTTTCTATTATCTATACCTGCAGCATGGGGTTAAATATAGCAGCCTGTGTGTGTGTGTGTGTGTGTTTGTATGCAAGAGATGGAAGGCTGCATCTGAGTGCTGGAGAGGTGGCTCGCTCCTGTGGGTCTAATTATTCATTGCGACAATACATTGATTATACACAGATTCGGCTTCCCCTACCTGTGTAAGCCATGGCTAAATGAATGGAGCTGGCTGAGCGGTGACCTATTTAAAGCGCTCTGGATCGAACCGTGACTGCTCATCTGTTTTTTAATTCCAGTTTTTCTTTGACTTTCTGAAGAAAACACAACTCGACAATTGCACGCCTTTAACAGCAAACGCTCGATTCGCGCAAATTCAAGAGGTTGGATCGAAACATCCCACGATATGTTGTAAAATATGGACATGCTTGAATCCATGTAAACAATGAGGGAATAAAATGCTGAATAGTAATTGGGCTTTAAGGAAATGCCCTGCTTAAAGATTCACCCTCCTTCATATTCCACAACTTTTTTCCTTTCACCATTTATCAGAACAATTTTTGGATCAGACTTTTTTTCTATATTTGGGAGAGCGTGACAGTCACGGACCTAGGAGCGTGGAGGCGTGTGTGGATGGTCAGAGATGTGAGACACTCTGCTGAACTCAGCTTCTCTGGCAGAATTTGTGGGTTTGTTTATTTCCAGCGCCGCATACAGACTGACTTTGAAGCGCCATTGTTATTCTAGTCTGGCCCTGTGGGAAACAATAAAAAACACTCCCCTAAATCCAATTTATAAGCTGTCAGACAGGTTGTGTGTCCGTGGCAAACTGCACTGAGTAGTTCAACACATTAAAGGAACTGAACTGCATCGTCTGACCGCGCGACCCCAAAGATTTGGGCGGCGGCTCGAGGTCGTCCATAAACACGACGCGCCGCATGTTTCGAGGAGGGCAGACGTGTATGCACGCGGCCCAATCAGCGTCTGAGCGTCTGCCACCCAGGGCGAGCAGAGCGGAGGAGCGGAGGAGCTGCTCCCGTTTACCAGGAGCAGCACACCTCCTCCCCTCAGAGGAGACCGGCCCGCGTCTCTCTCTTCATTCTCCTCTCCGCTAATCAGACGAGCCGCTGGAGCGCCGCTGTGCGATCTCCACGTGTGCTGTGCTTCACTGAGAAAGACGGAGCGGCGGATGCTGAAAGCTTTAAACAGAGGAGACGTGCTCCTATTGTTTCAGTTTAAGTGGGAAAGGTTGAAAAACGGTTTCTCTTCTCGAACACTAGGATAGAAAAGCTGAATGGAATTCCAAAATGGATCCTGATCTCTGGAATGGCCCGTTCTGTCCATGCCTGTGTGTCTTCCTCCCACAGTCCAAAAATGTATGTTTAGGTCACATGGAGACTGTAAATTACCCCAAGTGTAAGTGTGACGAGTGAATTTTTAGAATCTTTTAGTTATTGTAAGAATTATATTGAATAGGAGTAGAATCATGATTTTTCTGTAAGTGAACCTTCAATTCAGACACAAAGCTTTGGAAATAGTCGGTTTCAGAAAGACGCCACAAAAACGTGTTCACCTCATACTGTGATGAACTGCAGAGAGTTCATATAAATCCTGCCATACAGTTGATAAGGGGTTACTTTGCACGTTCGTACAGTACTTTTGTTCCATGAAATGCATGTTTAGGTCGCTAGGAGATTAGTTGTGTGTGTGTGTAAGATGAATGATGTGTGTGTGAGTTCCCTCTTGACCTGTCCAGGGTGTATTAGTGGGTTGAATACTGACTTAACTGAATTATTTTGATTATGTGCACTGACTCTTTAATTGGAACAAAAGCATGTGTGTATGTAAACGTTACTGACTGAACCCTCCAATAGATTCAACGTACATGTTTTCCTCTCCGATGATGCAGAAAGCGGAGAGGATCTTGACGATCTCGGTCATCATGTTGGTCTGTTTGGGGTCGATGGCTCTGGCCAGCAACAGCAGGCTCCGCTCGTCTCCCAGAATCCTCTGCAGCCCGTACTGTAAATCACAGAGAGGAACAGGTAGGACAGAGGAGACGTCCGCTGGGGATCCATAATGAGAGCGTTTGCATTCACCGGGAACCTTCACTCAAAGTTAAAAAATGAATTACACAAAGAGGCGCTAATGTACGCAAATTATAGTTAGCCTTAATTTTCTTTAAGCAGGGACAACGAGGCCATGGGAAAAAAGTGGGAGGATGATGAATTAATTCAATTCGGGACAGGACTATAGGGACAAATACTTATAGTCTCCTGTACCTTCCCCACAACTGCAGGAATGGGCAGAGATGACCATGTGTGGGGATTAACTCTACGAGAGGCAATATCAATAGTTCATCTATCCTTGAAATGTGTGCCACTTTTGAGAAATGAGCCAGACCATCCCGAAAAGGATAATTAAAAGATCTGAGACTGTGGGCTCGAAATGGTAAAATTAGC
Source organism: Karalla daura (assembly GCA_029224185.1). Taxonomy (NCBI): domain Eukaryota; kingdom Metazoa; phylum Chordata; class Actinopteri; order Chaetodontiformes; family Leiognathidae; genus Karalla; species Karalla daura. Next base: position 5,454,234 of record CM055195.1, read on the forward strand.
TCCGCTTCCCTGTCTCATTACAGCCGGCTTGTCAGATCCCACATTCAAATCAGGTTTGGGGAACCTGGACACCGGAGCTATCATTAGAAACGTCCAGCGTGTTTAAAATAAATGTACAAAAGAAAGCGGCCTCTGTCCTCGTTTGAGCTCTTCCATTACTGGGTGAGCAACTCTAGAAACCACCTTCACCTTTCTGCTTCTGTGGATTCAGATATAATCAGAGTGATGTTAATATTTCAGGACAATGATGATTATTGATCGATCGGGACTGTATCCTACAAACCTTGTTGTTCATGAAGGCTTTCAAGCACTGGATGAGCTTGTGCTGGTTCCTTTTGTCGATGCTCTCTTGCCTGAGAAGGAATAAACAAAACAGCACAAATTGGGATGACCTGGAGAGATGGCTTCAAAACAAAGAGAAAGCAGGGAAGACACGGGTGAGAGCTCACTGTTTCTTGTCCAGCAGCTTCTCCAGAGCGTCCAAGAGGAGGCCCAGGCCCTCATGACCAAAGTTGTTTACCCAGCTAGAAAGAAGAGACGGATAAAAGAGAAAAACATCAGTTGCATAATCAAGTCAATGGTTTGCTGTTTGCGGTTTGTTGTCGGCCATGTTGACTGACAGAAGAGAAGCAAACACGCACAATATTGTGTTATAACCTTCCAGGAAATGACTCACTCAGACTAATATCTACGGTTTTACACTCACTCGGATGAATTTGCGTCAAATGAAAACCGAGCCGTGGTGGCGAACACAGCAGACAGAGTTAAGCCTGGTCTCTAACTGTATCTGCGCACAGGAAAATGAACAGCCATCCATCTTAACTAGTGTTCCCGTCGCTGAGCAGTTTGTTTCCCGGGTCCACCCCCCCAGTGGGCTGCTATGTTCCTGTGCCAAAAGATTAAGCAATGCAAGTAAGATAACACTGTAATCGATAATGGATCGCGGGAGATAATTGGCTATAAACCACGGCGTATCAGGAGACGGCAAATGATCCAGTTCAGATGAGCCCGTTTGTCTGAGCCAGAGGCAGAGAGAGAGAGAGAGAGAGAGAGAGAGAGAGAGAGAGAGAGAGAGAGAGAGAGAGAGAGAGAGGGGGGCAGCGTGGTCGCAGCCAGATTATGTCATTAGCATTACTTGTTTTCAAGGCACCGACTGTCAATAACGCAAAATGCATGGAGCAATTTTATGACATTAACGGGGGCGTGAGTCAATGATTTATCCCGCCTTTCTGACAATGATTTGAGATAATAATGGTTGGAGTATTAAAGTCATTTGTATTGACTCGGCGAGTCGGAAGAGACCCTCAATTAGGGATGAGATGCATTAGCCCCGGGCAGGGCGGGCGAAGCTGAGGTGAGCTATTCCTTTAATTTGTGACGAGATTAGCACACGCGACAAGCCTCCAACATCAACATCGCTCAAATTTCATCTCTGCAGACTGTGGCCTCCGCGTTTTTTTCTTGTTTTAAAGTTATTGATATTTAGCGCGGCGTATAATGAAGATCTGTTTTCTTAATAAAAACAAAAACCTCCACCGTGTTGTCAATTCATAAAGGGCTGTCGGCGGCGAACGATGCCTTCCAGCGCGTATTTGAGGCCATGAAAGGAGGGAAGAGAGGAGCGGGGCCTCAGCCTAGCGCGGAATAACAATGCGGCGCTATGTGTTTGTGATACCGAGGTGGTAGGAGTAAATGAGAGACTGGGACAACAAAGGGGGAGAGGAGGCGACATGGCTGAGGGAGCACAATTCAGTAAATCCGCAGTCTTTGTTTATGCTCCTTGGTAATGATGGTGATGTCAGTCTTCAGAGAGCTGGAAATGGAACCAATATTTGCAAAGAGAAATTCTGTTTATTACACAGCGTAACTGCAATATGAGATTTTGGGAATGCCGTGTGACCTCGATAGGGGTGTGTGTGTGTGCGTGTGTGTGCGTGTGTGTGTGTGGAGGCAGCACTAAAGACACAAGGGATTGGCTGTCTGAAATAGGGACAAATGGAGGTTCAACATAATGTAATAACACCAATGTAATTATGAAGTCGTGCACAAAGAGTGTGTGAATGTATTTGGAGAGGTTTGTTTGACCTTAAAATGAACGTCAAATCATTTATTGACTCGTGTGACAGTTCTGAAGTAATTGTGATTGTGTCGTTTATTAATGTATTATTAAAAATGGATGCTTCAGTTTTTAGGGGAGTTCATTTGTCTTTTTGCCTCCAGTGGGTGATTTGCAAAATGTTTGTGGAAGACGAGCATCAGAAGTTGGTTTCCGACTCGGTAAACCTTTATAAACTCGACAAAGACGGGAATGTCTTCATGATGATTCTCATGATGACCCAAACGGAACAGAAGGGAAGCTCTGGAGGAAAAACAAGAGAAACTGAGCATCTGGTACGTTTGGAAATGAGCTTTCATACAGACACAGATGCTGCTGGGGAAGCCATCCATTGGCTGACTGCGACCAATAAACTGAAAGAGTGAGAAAACCACTCCAGCGGCCCAGGCGAGCCAGCATTTCCACATTTGACACCAAGTCTCCATTTCAGGAATATGCAGACCAGACAAATTACACTCTGCATGACTCTCAAAGCCCCTTGATTGACATCGTCATGATTTGCTCTGGAAAGCATTTGCTATACCCAAAGTGGGATACTTTGACATCCAAATATATACTGAAACCTCAGTTCTTGAAGTGATGGGTATAAACTTGGCTTAAGATCAATGTAGAAACCAAAAAAAAAGAAGCCCAGCTTTGTAGGGAAGCATCACAAATGGCACCTATTCACAAAACAAGTCAAGAAGCTTATACCACGAACAGAGAAGCTGCACTAATTAAAACAGCATCTAAATTGGAAATGTTGCAGGGAATGCGGGTGGAAAATGCCTGATGTCTGCTCCGTGTTTGCCTCCTCTCTATTGTTGTTGGACCGGAGCTGAACAGACAGATTGGGACGGCCCGCGTCGAATATTTTTCATCAAAAATGTATGTCTTGCTGCGGGTTGCGACATAATGCGGTTTCGCCCCGGAGGTTTTTAATGCACTAAATGTTTTGACTCCCCGCTACAATCCCAGACTGTCGATCATTTTCTGTCCCCTCACGTACACCCACAGGTCCTCTGCAGTTTGCCTTCTAAATGTCCCCAAAGTTACACACAAAGAAAATGAGGGATGGTGCTTCCACAGTGCCAGTCCTGGGGCTGTGAAATCCCTTATCGCTGTTCATCAGAGGGACCGCCACAGAGGATAAGGCAAACAGCGCTGCTGCTGCCAACACAACGCCAACGACGCCGCCTAATAAAGATGTTGTGATGCATCGCAACGCGTGTCTGATTTACCAGAGTTAACATCTCTCAGCATTTGGGTATGTTAATATCAGATAAAGCCGTGGTCCTCAGGAAGTGGAGAGAAAAGGCCTGCTTTGGAGAGCCGGCCCGTCTTTGTGTTTGGTCGGACATGAGGTACGTGTTCCTCTGGGCCACGGTGGCAATTCAGCGTTACAGGAACAACAGATCGAATCGGTTCCTTATCAGTCTCGTCTCCAAATGTGGGCATACATCCAAGGATTTCATTAACTTGGGGGAGAACTTGTTCATCTAATATTGATGGCTATAATCCTCTAGTTAAGTGCCACCAAATTGTGTTACTTTCTGCAATCATGTAAATCCCTCGGGCAAAATGAAAAATTCATGGTGGGTCTTAGGGAGGCAATGTCTTATTTTATACTTTATGTGATTTCCACTGGCTTGACGCGATTAGGTTGCAGTTATATTAACTGCACAGAACCTATGCATTGAACATTGCACCATTTAGCACAAATGCTATTGTTCACACTCAAACACATTTTGCAGTAAAAACATACAGTATGTCCTCTAAGGATCGCCCGGCCTGGCTGAAAGTCCATCATGCTGTGGACTGGCTGCTAACTCAATAATAAAAGTCAAAATGCCTGGCAGCCAGATGCCAATCCGTCTTTCTGTCAAGTGACATTCGTTCCAGAAAAGACTGAAAGACGTTATTGACTTTCTGACATGCGCCGACATAATAAATGGCGATATGCATGAGCGGGCAATTCATCTATCCATTCAGTTTCTATAGCGCTTATCCTGTTCAGGGCTGCTTGAGCAGAGCCCATCATGCATTTCATGAGAGACGGGATGCACTGCGAACAGGTTACCAATCTATATTATACAGATAAGCTACACACTCCTCACAGTCACACCCAGGGCGAGCTCTACTGTACAAAGCACCCTAGGATACGTGTGTGTGTGTGTGTGTGTGGGTGTGTCTACCCCACTGCTTATAACCTTGTAAATGTATTTACAGCATCTTCAAAAGTGGAGAAACTTTGCTGGAGATGTGACACCGTCTTGACACAGCTCACTTCAAACTGTGCTGAAAGGTTCTTCACATGAATGAAATGAGCGCTTCACTCCAAATCCATACAGTAGAGCTGTTTCTTTCAACCTCCCCTCACATGCTCACACACATGCAGCGTCCATGCATATTTTACTTTTTTTTTTATCCTAGCAGGACAGAGTTGCCACTCTCGTACTCGGGGGAATAAATCTGTCTGTGTCTACGTGCTATCACGGCCCGGTCCCTCGGCGGCTCCGTCTGCCTCCTCCAGTCTGTGTTTGTGGGACCTGTCCTACTTGTGTGTCTCATATCCAAACCTGTCCACTGACACCTCCTCAATCTGCTTCTCTTTCCCACTCTCCATTCTGGTACTTTTGCTGCTTAGTTCATTCCTTTAGCGATTCCATTAGAGTTTTCCACAAAATCAAAGCTATATTTCTGAAATATCAAACACAGTAGTTGCAGATGTTTCTATTGAAGGGTGTTCTGCATATGAGTGATTCTCATAAAGCCTAGTAAGGAAACATCCCATATTCTTGTCAAATTTCATCCCATGAGACTTCACTTTGAGGAAGACGGACATTTAAAACATTTACTGTTTCAATCATATCGTTAGATATTTTAATTAGAAAATTTAAAAAGCTCGGTCTCCTCTGTTATGAGGAGGATGTTATCTCTGGTAAGGTGTAAATCCTGTAATGTTAAATTACATCTTTGCGATAAACTTCTATATCAACATGTCTGGAAAACTGAAAAGTTTGTAGCACTCAAACCAGGGACCTTCTCGCTCTGAGGGGACAGTACCAACCACTCTATCATCTCTCTCTTGACATTGATTATATACAGTGTAGTGCTACTTGTTGAGCAAAGCATTGAGGGGGACAGTCTGGAAAACAAAGTGTGTGCAGAGGTCTGCAAGTACTGGCCCGGGCTAATGTTAGTGTATGATATAAAAAGACTACTGCGCATCTCCAGCCACTGTGAGAGACTCCACAGCGATGGTGGCGCTCACTTGTTTCTCTTTGACTTATGGCTGGTCTCGTGTTTAGATGGCCGCTACGCGCATCGATTTCAGTCTATAGGCCGGTTTTATTATTCTATCATGGCTAGGTTGGGAGCCCCGTTATGGAAAGCTTGTGTGCAAGTGCAATATCTTTCATATTGTATTACGAGGCGAAGCCATGCAAGCGTCCCTCTGTGAGGCTACCGACCTGTTCGCTTACGGCTGAGGCCTAAAGCTGGAAGCAACAAATAGCTCTGCACATTACAGCCTGAAACCAGGCACCAGCGTCTCTGCTTAGTGATTTACCATGCCAAACAAGGAGCCACATTATACTCTGATCAATTCAATGGCCCTGCTGAAATAACCATAATGCACAGGGCCTATCAAGTGACAGATATCAAATATTAACAGCACTTTTCTGCTTGTCTAAGTTTTGCTTTTTCTATTGTCTCTCATTCAAATTAATCTGAAATTTGGTATCTAAAGTCAACTTTGTAACTGGTTTCTACTAAAATTCTAGTTTCTGATATTGGTTTTAAGTCTTAAAATGAATTGAATGTATGTTAATTCCACTGTAAGAAGTTAGAATGTGTGTACAACATGACAGTTCTAATGTGATTAGGATAAGAGCTGATGTGATTTGTGGCAAACGTACAGTAAGTCTGACTTGTTCTCTAAATCTCATTTCATCCAGTGTAAAGGAAATATAGGTCATCGGCCATGTCAGAGTTCCAATAAGGTCACAGCTATTTTCGCACACAAACATGCAAACATGAAAACAGTTTGCATTACCATGCTGCACATGCACGCATGAAGCAGGGGAGATTAGTAGCTGGTGTCGTGACCTGTTCTGGACCAGCAAGCAAATAAATTTTTGTCCTAAGAGAGAAAAGATCTCAAAATCTAAGAGTATGGAAGGCTCTTTACTCATTCATATGGCGATGATCCACATCCTGTGTGTGAGTTTTGATCACCAAGCATCACCAAGCTATTAAAAAAACTGACTTTCCTTACAAAAATCCTTCACAGAATTATTGAACTCTACCTTATACAGCTTGCTGTTGTTTTGCTGACCCCATTCACAGTATCCTTCACCTCCCACAAAAGTGAGTTAAATATTTATCGGGTCATCAATGGTTTCAGCTGAACAAAAGGAAAAAGAAGCTGCAGAGAATACGTAGCTGGAGCACAGCCGCCATGAGCATCCAGCGCTTTTTCACAGACACACACTCCCGGAGTCGGAGTCATTGACCTGTGCCGTCCTTGAGAGGGAACAACAAGCGGCTCATATCCTTCGTATGTGACTCCAGGTAGCGTGTGCTCGCTTCATCTCAGCGACAGGCGTGACGCCGCTGCACTTAGCTGTCCACACAACACTTCGGGTCTCTGGGTGCGACCTGCCTTTAATACGTCTCACTGCAGACGACATGCTACGGCTCGGGCTTTCTGATTCAGCAATGACTGACTTTCTTCAGCCTCGAAAAACTGGTTCCAGAGTGGCACCTCGCGTTTTCTGAGCCAGGAGTAAGAACTGCTTATGTCAGAGGCTGGGGGCCTCCTCAAGACATCAGAAATCACTGGTGCAGCCTGGAACAGCTTTGGTGGAAGGATGAAAATGTGTTGAGGTCGACTTCTTTCTTTATGTGGGTTTCCTGACGTTACTTTGGTACATGCATGTTCAAGTCAACTGGAGACTGAATTGTGTGTGTGTGTGTGTGTGTGTGTGTGTGTGTGTGTGTGTGTGTGTGTGTGTGTGTGTGTGCATGTGTTCTGTGATAACCTGGAGACCTGTCCAGGGTGTATTGTCTGCCTTCAGCCTATGTTTGCTGGAGATAGGCTCCAGTTGGCCCCTGCAACACTATCAAGGTGCAGAGCAGGTGAGATAATGGATGGATGGATTCTGGAGATAAGCTACATGTTGTAAATGGTCTCCAGTGGATATTTTTAATAACAATAAAGAAGGAAACATATTTGAGCCACTGCAAAAAAACAGACACAAAGAAACAGGAGACATTTGGATATTAAACACAGGTCATAAAGCCAGCAGCACAGTCCGAGGACGGTACACGGGGTGTACGCTCTGCAAGAGTGGGACTGCTTTGAACACTTTGAACTTTTAACAGTGTTTGATTTTCAGCTTGATTCCAAATAGTGGCTTTCTCAAAGACTAAAGTTCAGGCCAACAACAACAACTAAAAAAAAAAAAGTCTCTGACTTTCCAGGCTGAAAATGAGGGTGTTTATATGTCTACATGCGCACAGATGCAAAACACAACTAAGGGTGTACGGGCATGAACCAAGTGTGGGAGATTAGGCTCTGCCTCGGAATTAAATCAACTGGTAAACGCAGACATCTGACGGCACACCATGCTCCCAAGTCACTTTGAAATGACCGCCAGCAGCGTGCAAAACACTCCTGAAAAGTCTAATTATCCCCCCAACACCAGCGCAGACTCCTAAACAACAGCGGCCACGCTGCACGGAGTCCCGCAACGCCGCGCCGCCTGCAGGTTGATTAGACCGACTGCTCCAGCGCTTCGGCGTTCTGCAAACGTGTAAGTGTTGCCGAGGATCACAGCGTGGATCATCAGGTTTGATGTGATGTATCTGCGCATTCCTCTGGCTGCTGCGAGGAGACGAGTTTCATCTTTCAAGGTGGAGAGCGAAACGCGCCGGCAAGCACTTCTTTGAAGTAACGGATGCTATTTTCAAAGCCATAAAGTTGCCATTTTGCTCAAGCTTTGCTTGCTGTCACCTTATACAGTAGACGTATAAAACCCTGTGCCGAGTGTCAGCGCACACCTCCCAGAACCTGCGTGTATGTTTGTGTTCTCATTTGATATCTGCTGGGGAGTACTAAAACATTACGACAGCTCTGCAGCGCTGCTCAATCCTGGAGCAGACGGGACGACTTTCGTCAGCCTCTGCTTTGATTCCCCCGCTTAAAGGAAGCAACAAATACGTGTCACGCCGTCTTTTTTTGGAACAGGTTCCCCGCTCTGATGTCTGTCGCACGTGGGCTCGGGTCAACTGGGATTCCAGGTCATGTCCCAGATAGAAGAAAACATTCACATATCTCCGCATAAATTAGCGAGGATGCTATAATCTACGTAGTCAAGGTGTTCTGGTCTAATCTGTGTTGACACTCTATCACATACTGTATTGTTTCCAATGGCGTCACGTCCTCCGAATGTAGAAACAGATATTTCTGAATTATGTGTGCATTACTTTGGGGCAGAACAGATATGGGTATCTTGGAGGTTAACAGATGGTGCCATAAAATTAAATAGGCATCACTCTTAAAATATACCCAGACACTGAGGACATTTATGTCTCCAAAAATCGTTTTCATTGCCTCTGAGGAGGAAGGGCGAACGTCAAATGTGAAGTCAGCCGCAAGGGTAAAAACTAGTTAACTTGCTCATTTATGAGTGCTCGTCACGTCTGTTGAAGGTGGCGCGGCACCATCCGTGTCAGATTTAACAGTGACATAAAAATCTTTGAAAGCTAGTAAAACAAGACCGATTCCAGAAAATATTAGAATAAGCGCGCCATCAATTATTTACTTATCTCACAAATGAGGAAAAAGCCACCAGCATCTGCCTTTCTGGACGCGTCCCGTCTCCTTTCTCCTTGACGAGTGACAGAACAAACTAGTCTGAGGCCTGGAGGGCGACAGCGGCTTGTAATGACAGCGAGTGTGGGGAGAGTAGAGTCCCACAGCGCACAGCAAAGGAAATTACCCACCGGAAACGCTTCCACCCCGACTCTACTTGACTGGGGTCATATTTTATGGCGCTGACAGGTTAGGGTTTTTGGGTATCTACTGTCTGTCCTCTCTCTCTCTCTCCCCCTCTCTCTCTCTCTCTCTCTCCCTCTCTCTCTCTCTCTCTCGTCCTCGTACCTTCCTGGAGGATGGTAAATTTTGATCGTCATGGTAGAGGGTTGGGGGGTGAGGTGAAAAAAAAAAATCAAATTGCTATTTTTCCATTACTCTACAAAGTGATGGGATGGGAAGGAGATGGCGCTTGATCCAGAAATTTCAAAGGTGTCAGACTGTCATGTGTCCTGAGGTACCCTGTCGCCCTGAACTCCACGAAGGACGTGTGTTTCTTCTTTCTTTTCCTTTTTTTTTATTAATCGCTATATTTAAACATTTCAAATCGACACAGAGTCTGATTGAGCTTACTAAAGCACTGTCCGGGATAACAAAGTGAATACAGAGGATCAATTATGGATGATTCACCGAGATAGAGAGCTATTTCCACATCAGAAATGACAGAGTTGAAAGAGTTATTCATCTCTCTGAAGAATCTGTGTCAGACAGAGCCGGCCCATTGATGTCAACTGTACCTAAACCTTCACACGAGTATCATTCATCAGTGCACTTGCATTGAGAGCCACTACTCAGGCTCTTGAGCCTGTGCCAGACAAGTCTCCTGGCCTGAGCTGTCGAGGGGGCATATACAACCGGCCAGACATTTAGATGCACACATTTTGTTCGAAGGCTCACAGCGGCAGCCGGAGGACAGATGGCTCGCGCCGCTCCATCCCGGTGTCGATTGGCTGGTGTGCTCACAGCGGAGCAGAGAGGCCGAAGGAGGACGAGCCCGAGAAATACGAGGAGCAGTTAGCGGAAGGCATAAAAACAGAAAAAATAAAAAGCTCTGCACCCGGGGAAAGGCCTCTTTTGACACCTTTTTGTCTTGGTTTTAACCGAATAAGTGAGAAACACATAAAATGAAATTGAGTACAGTAACACCTTTTCACCTCCCCATAAGCATTTAATCCGAAAGTACAATTACAGCGCAGTTTGAGGGTCTCGGAATAATATTTCTGGTCATATAAGAGTTTATTTGACTGTTACAGACACAGATTATGAGACAAGGGAATGAGGGAATTTGAGTTCTTTTTGCTCTATCATTATACAGGGAGCGGCGCCACCGCACTTGGCAGAAAGGTCGGTGTTTCTCAGTGTGTTGTTCAATGCTTTATCAAGCCGGGCATTAGGACAGTCAATAGGACGAGCAGCTTTATGTTAGCAGGCATAGTAACTTCAAAGCTCGTAAAAAGCCCATTACCAGTGTTCCATGCAGCCCTCAGTGCTTAGCTACGAGCATTCAGCTGAGGAAAGCTGGTGAGACTGATTCAGACTCAGAGACGCCTTGTGTGGCAGAGCAGCAAGATCATCACAACAACGCACACCTTGAGAGCCCAGACACACACACACACACACACAAAATGCGGTGTCAGCAAACGCCCCACAAGAAAATGCCCCCGAGAAAATGTCTTGTTCCGTGAAGATTCCACATAATGAAATGTTAGGACCTCAGTTCAATTTTGCTTAAATATGTCTCAGGGATCTGAGCAGCGAGCAGATCTAATATGGAAGTCGCTGTCGGGATTTAACAGAGTCATAGTGGTGCGCTGAGGGCTACGGAGGAGAGTCAGGGGCTGCGGCTACGGATGTGCGCTCTGCTGCCCAAAACCACCGACAACTGTCTCCCACTCTTATATTGGAAAATCTATTGATGGGGCAGCGGCTGATTTAGATCTTAGAAAGTGCGTGTTAACCTCACTGCCTGAGAGCCAAATACATCTGACTGAAACCATTAACTTTAAGTGTTAAAGAAGTAGGGCAGGCCCAATCTGGCTGGAGTGACGCAGCAAAACAGAGGAAGTTTATAGGACGCCATGATAGGGAAAACAAAACAAAAAAACAGAAATGTGTTTGGCTTATTGACATAGTTCCTAAAGTACTTTATGTGGATTCTGTCTCAATTCCCGCATGTGCAAGACAGAGAGGGAAATAGAGTGTGAAATGAGTGTGAAAGAGAGCATCAGACTGAAACACAGCAGGATTTCTCTGCCATCAAATGAAAAAATAAAGAGGGCTGTAATTTTCTGTTAAGTTGGCATCTGACTCACGTCACTGGATTAAGAAATTAATGAAAAGTGGCTAGTCAATCTGACACTTCTAAATTAAGAAGCAAGTATCCAAATGACAAAATTAAAACGGAGCGGGGAGAGAATGAAGTAGTGGAGGATAAATAATTGGCTGGGGAAATTTTGCTCGAAAGAGAAGCGGAAAACATGGCAGCTGAGGGGGAGAGAGTGGAAACAGTCAGTCAGCAGCGGACGCTCCGGGCGATGCCATCTGTGGGTGGATCTGCAAAGGCTGCGTGCCACACACCTGTGTAGGACTGCCTGGGAGATAAGGCCCTGAGCACAATAGCCCTGTGGCCACCTGCGCTGCCAAACAGGTGCACAGCCCAGCCAATTAAACTATTAGACAAACACAGGCCTCTGGGAGCAAATTAGCAGGCTGCCCAAACATCACAGCAAAGACAAAAAGCAGTGGTAAGCACTCGCTGTGAAGAACAACGGCTCTTTGATGGTGAGACTTTGGTTCCGGCGCGTGAGGTTCAGGTGCCGCCAAGCAGACGGCCGGCTTTGATGGAGGTCCTGACCAGAGACGTCCAGAACGGCTCGGGCAGATAAAGGCGGATAAAGGCTGTCCTCGTCATGAGTTACTGAGTATTCAGAGGCTGTTTAGATCAGCAGGGATCAGTCAAGGTGGTCACAATGTGATGGTGTGAGGTCTGATACATTTAGGGGTGATTACACACCGGATACAAGAAGCTGCATTATAGGCAATAGATGGATAGTTCCACATAGTTAAGTAGGAGTTAATTATTACAGGTTGTACCTACTTAGCTTTAAATTAGATATGTGTACGTTTTGTTTTGTTTTTCACACTTCTCAAAAACAATACATCTGTTTTCATAACACCTTTTTAAAGTACAGTCTCCTTTTAAAGGGTGTTTTGCTTTACAAGTTGTATTTCTCATAACATCTCAATGACATTTCACTTTAAAGATATTAGTGCGTTTCCATCCTTTTGTCACAGTTATATTGATTGCTACAACTATCGTATCTGTCTGTAACAAGAGACAAGGCAGTGTCTGATCCTTCAAAGCCTTTACGTCTGAGCCATCTTATTTGAAGTGAAGGCTTTTCATCATATATTTGCATCTCTGATAAAGATAACGTGGGGATTTTTTGCAATTTTTAGGTTTTGAGCATTTCTTGGGTTGATGAAAACACGCTTAGTAATAGAATAGTAACTAAAGGGAAGAATTTTAAAACCTCAGTCACCAGTATGAGGAAAATCATGTTTATTCAATGTAGATGTGAAATATTTTCGCTGTGTTGACTCAGACTGGGCAGCTCAGTGTCTGGCCTTATAGAAAGCAGGTCCCAGGTCTGGGCCCTGAGCTGGAGGCTTTAGGGCCTTTCTGTGTGAAGTTTGCATGTTCTCCATGTGTCCTCCAGGGTTTTCCACCCCACAGTCCAAAAACATGCATGATTAGGCTCTAAATTGCCTCTAGCTGTGAGAGTTAATGGTCTGTATGTGAGCGTGTGCCCCGGTGGCCTGTCCAGGGTGCAGAGGAGCTGAGCTGGATACTTCACATTTGTGAAAGTCTAAATGCAGACGCTGTTATTCTGTTTATAACTTTAACAGTTATTTAATAGTATTCCTGTTAATCAAAGAAAAACATCTAATAACGACTGTGCTGCTTGGTAACAGAGCATGAATCCATCATGACCTGTCAGCTGAATAAGCACGTGGCTCTGTTCATGATGTTTGATTGTCTGCACATATGCCAGGTCGGTTGTTGTTTTTACAAGACTGTCAAAAAATGTTTAATTGCAGTTCAACAATAGACAATCATTGAAGAAAGGTAAATGAGAAAATGAGAATGAGAAAAACAGGTTCTGAGACCTGTCAAAAACATAATGTCATTGTATGTCTTAATATGCTGACAATCGACCTCCTATGTTGAATGTTGACTGAATTATTTAACTCAACATTACAGCTTAATATATATGTCTTCCCTTTACTTGCGGTTCATTTATGCCTGAGTTACCCAATCCTAAAATGTCTGATTATGACAGGGAGAAACTAAATCTGGTCTTTACCGCCAACTTTACTGGAGGAGACAATCTTAGACAAAGTCTGTCGAGCTTTTTGAAAAGCAGAAAGTAATCAGCTCCCAGCTACACCCCAGTGTTTCTGTGGGAATGGGAGCTGGTCGCGATAATGAGAAACGCTAGGAGATACAACTAGGAAAGTCAAACAAACTCTACAATGTTAGCCAAAAATAACTGGTAATTCTCTACATGTGTGCTGGTCCCCAAAATCTGAGCGTTTAAAAGCGGGCGGATCATTTTTTCCTTTTTCTAAGATGTAAACAGAAACGAGCACGAATGCACAGTCTTCCTGGTTATTTTCGGTGTGTGTGATAACATACCGTACAAAGGTTACATTAACATAGCGCAGTCAGAGGAGTAGCGAACCAAAGGTGAACTTCCTGTGTGTTGTGATCCATGGCAATTAAGAGCATTCATACTGTATTAATTAGGCGTAACCTTATCCACGCTTCAAGAAAACAAGCGGTGTCTCCGTTCCACGGGAGATGAAGACCGCGCGGCGGAAGATGAGGAAGTGTGTGTTAAATGCAACACACACCCACAGGTGACTCTTCCCTCCATGATGCACTGCTTCCTCAGGGGCTGGTCAGAGGTCCGGGCCTCTGAAAGCACCCGCAGAGCCAGCCCGGCCTCACTTACTGTACCCGCCCTCGGCACAGGTTGGCCTTTCTGTGCTGACTCGACCCCCCGCTGGCTTATGAGATATTGTGAGACCCTACAGCTCCACAAACACTGGGGGGATAATTACTTTGCTACTTAGGCATTCATTATCCTTTAAGATAAAAAAAAACGTGTTTCATGTAAAAGGTGCTTTAGTGTTGGATGGAGGCTCCTTTGAGTAGGAGCTACACGCTCATCTGGTCTCGTTAACCGGCTGACTCCCTTTGAAACCTTGTTCTGATATCAAACGACGTCTCGCTACGTAGATCCTTGTGTGGCGTCTCCTCTGAGATGAGATCTGAGAGCGTCTATACGTCTCCATACGCGCAGGGGCGTATGCCGCCGGAGCCAACGTGTGAGATTTTAGGGAGAGCAAAGAATTCAGAGCAGGGATGCAGCAGTGATGCTGGGAGAGGCACACAGATTAAATAAAAGCACCTCGGGGGCCAAGCTGGCGGGTCCTCTCCCTGTATCCTGGGTTAACGCGAAAAAAAAAAAAGTATTCCACTTATCCAATGACCATTTAATATGCACCCATTCAGTGATTCACATTAAGAAACATCTCCTCAACAGTGGGCCGGTAAATAATTTAAAAGATCCTCTGTCACTAAGGGCTCCGTTGTACTAGTGGGACCAAATTAAAATTGAAGATCCCATTTATAGGAGAGAAGAAGGTAGAGAATCTGGGTAACAAGTAGAGACAAGGCAGTGAGGCCTCGTAATGAATGACTCAAGAACCACTCAGGGCTCAACAGGAAGGACCCCAGAATCACAGAAAAGCGTCTAACTGAGGCTTTCTATCCCGGTTATGACAGACTAAAATGGGAGGAGGGGCTATTTTTAGGGCGCTAGATTGGTTGTACACATGACACAGATCCACGTGCTTGTTACGGCCTCAAAATGGCCGACGTTGTGATGTGGAAAAGCTAGACTCCCTATCTATTAGGGCGTAATGGACAGAGTGGTCTGAAACGACTCCCGGTGACTGGGCGACATCTCTCTGTGCTCGTTTAAAAGTTGGTGCTGTGCCTCCGTCTCACACAGCTCATCAGTCCAGCAGCAGCCGGCCCGGGCAGTGTTGTGACCACACAACCAATTAGGAGGAGACGCCTTCCCAGAAGACTCACAAAAAAATATCAGTGTGCTCTTATGAGGTGGTTTGTCCATGTATACAGAGTAGAAAGAAACACTTTCTTTAGTGTTTACGTTTGCTTCAAACAAGATGCCACAGTCTGAAGTGACACTGAGCTTTTCCAAAATGTCATTAAAATATTTGACGAAACCATGGAAGAATAAAAGGTTCTGGGCATCTTCCTCGCCTTCCTTCCAGGGTCAACTGCTACAAGTCGCAATTGCACTTTGCTAGCATTGTGCTTTGCTAGCATTTACTAGCAGAAACAATGCTTTTATTTTGCAAAAAAAACTATTAGAGGTGCAACTAGAGACTCACAATTTCAACCTTTAAAAGGTTGAATCTTAAAGTTTAAAAGGGAATGACTGCAGCACTGTGTGCTGGTGGGTAGCACCATCACTGCAGGACTCAGAAAGACTCTAGTTTCTGTGTGGAGTTTTGCAAATTCTCCCCATGTTTCCCTCCAGCCCAAAGTCCAAAAACAAGCGCGTTCAGGTCGAGTGGAGACTCCAAATTAGCCCCGCAACAACATTAGGTTACAACACGGGCGAGATAATGGATGGACGGATGACAGAGTTGATTAAAAGCACGACCTCCTCACCTCATCTCTTCTCTACCGTCTCGGCAATAATAAGTTGAGAGAAACAAATAAAAGCCCTGAGCCGTGATGTCAGGTAATAGGCGGCGGTTTGTGGAGAGCGATAAAAGCCGGGGCGACTAACCTGACGGGGTTACTGGTGAGAGACACTCGCAGGGACTCCAGGCAGTTGAGCAGCTTCTCCTCGGTGATGCCCGAGCGCAGCTCGTGGACGTACTCCTGGGATGAGAGCGTACACTCATGCTTGCTGTTCCTCAGGCCGCCCTGGAAAACACAACATCAGCAGGACACAAGTTAGATTATCCTCAAAAACAAAAAGACCCCAAATGAAGAATACAGGAAGATATAGACCTAGACTGTTATTTATGGTTCCTTATGTATTTGTTCCAGTGTATATCATGGTTATAATTGTTGTTGGTGAAAAACATTGACAGAAATAAATCACAAATCTGTTTTAAAATACAGTGCAGGTAGAGGAGTGGTGGTGCTCAACAGTTAGTCATGCTGCAAATTTAGGAGGAAACGGTGTTTGTAGCTGACCCTCTACACACCACCACAGCTCCAGCTTCTCTAAGCTCCTTCAGGCTCCTGTCTGGGACCAACGCCGCCCAGGTGTGCTGATTGGCCCACTCAGCTCACCTGCAGAGGCCAATCAGACCACCTGGTGCTGGCCTGGCCCCGCCCTCCCCGGAGGCCGTGACGGCCCAGGCCACGACTTTTTCCAAAGAACCTTGGAAGACGGTAACTCATTGCATAGCAGTGATAAGTGAAATATACTCTGAGTATGAAAAGAGTCGGTGTGTGGGTGGGTGGGTTTTTCAGTTCAGCAGTGTGTCAGTGATAAAGATCATGTAACGTTTTCATCTTCAGACTAATAACAATTAACTGAGGAATGCTGCAGAGCAGGTTTTCAGAGAGAGGATTGTCTGTTCTCCACGACTACATATTTGGATGTAAGTTTGAGATTCTCAACAAAGCACCAGCCATAAAAAAAAAAGGTGCAGCAAAACTTCTGCAATCCGAGAAAAGAACAGAGGAGGATGAATGAGTGCCTAGAGATGAGATGCGTCGGCCAATTTCTCTTTTTCTCAATCAGCCAATACTCTAATGATGGACTGTGCTCGCAGACAGCCAGGCGCTGAGGCTCTGCGCGCAGCAGCTCCTGTCTGAACTCAATGGATCCTTCTGTATCATCTCCACACAGAGCTCTGGGGAGGTGTGGGTACACTGGTGCTTCCACAATGAGACGACACATTGGCAGCAATGCAGCACACGCACTTACACGGCACCACGGACACACACTCCTCACACACACGCAGTGTAGGCAATGCTGGAAATCACATCGAGCTACAGCTTGATTCCAAAGCGCCGGACGGATTCAAAGTATTGTACTTGTGACATTGTTCCCATGCGGTCCAAGCAGGCAGCATACATTTTTAAGAACATAAATAACCATTTAAAAAACGAGGTTTGCGCGCAAATTGATACATTTCACGACATTAGCCGCACTCGCAGCACAAGCGGCGAGAACAAATCTGTGTTAAATTAGTCATTTTCAGCCTGTTTTGTCCAAATGAGCAACGTGGCGTGTTGAGTCGACGTTCGCTACAAAACAAAATTAGAAAAACACGCTGTAGAAACGCCGTCGCATATGCCTGGACCAGACTGCAAGACCGAATCATCTTCGCTGTGTTCCTCCCTGGACTGCCGGTCCCCCACAAAGTGAGCTGTGCTGATAGGCAGTTTGGGAAGTAATAAGCTAGCTCATTTATCTGGAGAAAAGAGAGGCCTGCTGCTCTCCTACAATGCACGGTCGACATGAAAGAAACTTTCCTTTTCTTTCTTTGGTTGAAAAAAGCAGTTGCAGTCTATAGACACAGCAAGCGGCCAATACGTCTGTGCTTAAAGAGTGCAGCGAGCTTTCAGTTTTGATAGGGTGAACAATAACGTGCTGATTTGTCCAAGGCCGAATGGAGTTCCTTATATAATAGTCGGATAATGACACGTTAGAAATTAAAGGAGAGGAAAATCATTTGGCCAGTTTTTATTTCACTTTTTCATTCATCTTTTATTATCCACACACGAACCACAAAAGAATGATGATTAAAATGTCCAGAAATCACTCATCATGATGTTCTCCCTGACCCAACTTTGACCATTTTCACATTCTTGGAAGCTACTGTAAAACCTGTCCTTTTGCATTGTTTTCTGCTTTTCCGAGCCCGCAGTACTCGCACTGATCCATACGAACCCTTACTTACAACACTCATCTTTTTTGTTTTCTTTGGGTAAATGTGGAGGAGTGACTGGCTTAGCTTTAATCTGACTCAAGGTACTTATTAGGCCGTGGAGAGAGGCCAGAATCCTTCTTATTACTATCTAGCTTTTCAGATATTGCCTACCACGAGACTCTTTGTTGCACATTTCTGCACAACACAATTCATATATATATTTTATTTTGGACCAAAACTAAAAAAAAGATATAAAATGATGTATAGCGTATGAAGCCCAATTAGAGGACAGAGAAGAGAGCAGAGGTATATACTTCAGATACTTATTGAAACCCCAAGGTGAAAAGTTGAGGCTTTTAGTTTAGAGTGTACATCGAGTACATTGATGTAGAACTGGCTTTATAGTCGTTTTAACTACAGCAAAGACTACGTTTTTTTTCTGCTTGTTTAAAAATCAATGAGCTTTTAAGCCCTGAGCGACAGTGCTTATGTTTTTAAAATACCCTTGAAATCGATGCTGGAAGAAAAGTTCACGTGCTCTGTGTCTGACTTACATTTTCCAGACGCACTTGGAAGCGTCGTCTAGCAGCCAGACTGACTTTTCTTGGTCTGCCAGACACAGAGTTCCTCTTTTTAGATACGCGTCGCGAGGCCTTTATTAATGTTAATATATAAACAGCTCAAGTGATTAGCATCCGTAATCTTCCGTTGTCTCACTGAAATAGGATTTCTGATGGCGACCAGCGTTTGCCTCCAAGGGTTACTCGTGAAAATGTCTGGAAAGGACTTTGGAGCACGTTCTGAATTTAGGTCATGATATAATAATCGGCCAGTCTGATTACATTACTGCCGGCTCAGCAGCTAGCTCGCGCTGTTGTAGAGGTGCCTTTTTAAGATCTGGCCAGAGACAATGGATTTCAAACTGGACTTTCCTATTTTTTGGATGACAAAGAAAAAAAAATTGGCTTTTAGAATTAGTTCTTTAATTTGATTAAAATGCCTCTCAGAAGATGCAAAACAAATTCCAATTCCATTTGCAAAATGGAGCTGCCAATACCACTCAAAGAGGCAGAGTGTACTATTGCAAACAACAAGAAGAGATCTATCCAGTAAGAATAATGGACAACAATACGACAGCATTACTTTAAAAAAGATGCAAGTGAGCGACTTCAAAAAGAAACTCAGTATCTTAGGAGTTATTTGACACAGTTGCATGGAACCACTTGACAAAAGTGACTCTGAGGATGTATTTGTGTGTGTGTTGTGAGTGTGTAGCATGTAATACGTGCCTGTGTATATAACATATCATAGATATATTATTGTAGTGGAAGCCCAGTCGTGAACAATGTCCTCAAATGTTGTCATGTCAAAAAAAAGAGACTTTCTTTGAATTTCACCTTCATTTCTGCCAAAAGACAGAGGAGGATCCCTGGAAAGGGCTCTGAATTTGTACCTCATCTGTACGTGGACCATTAGGCAGCTGCACAGATGCTCCTTTCTGCACAGTGCATATAAGTGCTCATTAATTTAAAACACTTTTAGGAGAATAGGTTTATAGATCCTCGAGAGGGGATCCTTCCCTATTGAGAAAGGAGGCTGACACTACAGTTTCCATTATGCAGCAGGGCCGAGACTCCCCGGACAGGGATCTAACAAAGACCCGGGACTGGAGCTACCGAAACAGCTGAATTTAACAGAACTTCACACATGTCGGATCCCATCATGGCAGGACCGCCGACACAGCGCGGGATGTATGTAAGTGTCACCCGGGAGGCGGAAAGGAAGGAGCACTGCTGATGGTATTCCTGTTCCCGGCCTGAGCATTGTTGGGGAACGGTGCAACACGCTGCTCGTCTTCTGAAAATATCATTCTTGATTGTTGCAGTCCCCACCGCAGCACTCTTTCTTTCTGCAGTGGAGGAGGAGGAGGAGGAGGAGGAAGAGCGCGCCTGCCTGCAGCGGCTTGCCTGAGATGAAGAACAAATGCTAAAACAGGCGAGTTTGGTGGACAGCGGGGAGGCGAGGTGTCAGCGCTGTGCTGAATAAAGCTTGAAAGGTAACGGCAGGTGAGGTGTATTAAAGCCACAGTGGTGGGCTTCACACCAGTCTGAGGACCAGCCGCCCGCTACTCGGCTGAGGGAATCTGTCTGGAAAGTGGAGTCAGAAGTTTGAAATTAACTAAAAGTGCTTTCAACGTTGGCTGAAAAGCGCACCGTACAAAGACATGTGACGATACAGCAGACGAGGACGAGCACCGAGTCCTTTTGACTAACTGTGGTTCCATATTTAGACACGAGGGCGTTCTCAGAAAACGGCTTCCTCAATAACACCCAGGGCAGTGAGGGGGAAGCACATCACCCACTTTTTTTTATTATTTATCTTCCTACCTCTTAGTAGTTCCCAGCAGGCGCAGCACAATGTCCAGAAAAGTCAGAGCTCTGGTTTCACCGCATGCTCTGACCTCTGGAAACCAAAGACACTGACCATAAACTGCTTTTTCATGACCCAGGCCCGAATCAATGGAATCCTTTGGGATAATATCAACATTACACCACCACACTGGCAGCAGGGAAACAATCTGAGGATTAGAGGGAGGTGGCATTACCTGCTGGCTACTGGGTGATAGAGATTTTTTTTTCCTCACTCGCAAACGGAAGAAAACCGTCAAAAAATAGAGACCCGGGAGGAAGGAAGCAGCCGGGGCGAGGCGGTGGGATGGAAAGGTGCTGCGTGTGGGCACCGTATGATGAGGCAGTAAGACGTTAAAAGAGGCAGAGGGAGATGAAAATGTAGGAGCTGGACACAATAAGAGAGAGAGAGAGGGGGAGAGAGAGAGAGAGAGAGAGAGAGAGAGAGAGAGAGAGAGAGAGAGAGAGAGAGAGAGAGAGAGAGAGAGAGAGAGAGAGAGAGAGAGAGAGAGAGAGAGAGAGGAAGGGGCATTGCAGGGAGATAGAGCATCAGGAGACACTGCAACCTCGACAGTAGAGGACAGAGTCAGCCTTTTGACCGCAGCCTAGAGCCTCATCTCCTGCTGCTTATTGAATCCCCTATTTGTCGATAACAGTATTTCCTGCCAAAGAAAATAGTGCTGGGAGCAATTACTCCAGCGAGCCTGTCAATTTCATTTTGGGGGGTTAGGGGAGCATTGAGGCTCATTCCCTCCTCCTCTATCACCTCTGTCTGGCTCTGTGCGGTGCCACGGGGAGTGACAGAGTGCCGTGGCTCTCTATTGAGGGCAGGGCAGGGAGACAATGCCAAGGCGGCTGCACCTCCACATGTCATCTTCACCTGTAATGAGCCTATAACAAGCTGGCAGCTTACTCAGGGCCCGATGCGCGACACACTCAGCCCGCTGATAGATACATTATTCAGCCCCCATGTCAGGCTCACTGCAAAACCCAGAGAGAGGGGAGATAGCTGATTGCCGCCACCGCCGCCGTTTCCATTCAGACCGCTCGCACATTCGATGCAATCTTCCAGATTTTCTTTTCTTTGCTTTGCTTTTTTTTCCCCTCCCACCCCGACTCTCTTATCTCGTACAGTCTGCTGTGACGAGGAGCTGCAATTAGAAACTCATACGAGGCCGCGACGCATTGAAATCATCCATTCATCATTCTTTTCTTACCTGGTTTGTGAGAGCTTTTTGGTGTCTGACATCACACACACACACACACACATACAATTGTCATTGTCATTCTAATTATTACTGCAGTTTTTGTTTATCATTATTGTTGTTGTAGTTGTACACATTGTTATTTCTTGTTTTCTATATTTTACACTACACATATTTACTATGATTCTCTTCTCTGTGGACTGTATTGTTATGTATTGTAAACATGATGTTAATTTTTAGCTGCTTGACAGAACTAC
Source organism: Karalla daura (assembly GCA_029224185.1). Lineage (NCBI taxonomy): Eukaryota > Metazoa > Chordata > Actinopteri > Chaetodontiformes > Leiognathidae > Karalla > Karalla daura. The sequence goes on from CM055195.1 coordinate 5,476,079, forward strand.
TTCCCTATAAACAACTTACTACTAACAACTCTTATTTTATCTCTTATCTTACCTGATCTTAAAATAAAGGCAGATTTTATTTCATCTTCACACTCACACCGACTGGTAATTCAGAGTCTCAGACTTCAGGAACTCAGAAAACACAGACAGGCTCAGAGAGGCTCAGAGTCCAACCGGGCTTTGGACCGGAGACCTTCTTATTGTGAGGAGGCGACGCTAACCACTCTCTACCACATTGCCAGGACTGACTGGTGTTTTCATTCCAGTATGAGAGTTACTGAGAGCTTTGTGTCTGGATTCAACATCTCTTTGTTCCACTGATTTCACTGGTTTTCACACACAGAGGCAGTTTATGCAGATGCAGAATTACAACAGGGCTTCTGCAGAGCGGTGGGAAGAAGCTGCTTAGAGCTGTTAATGAAAACAGCAGCATAAACTGTTTACTGACAACAGTTTTATCAAGAACGCTCCGGGCAACAAATTTAGCACACACGTAGTTAAATGGTAAATGAACTAGTTTTTAAATAGCGCTTTTCTAGTTTTCAGAGAGCTTTTCACAGACACACAGACGTCGGTCCATTCATAGGATATGTTACATGGTCCGTAGAGTTAAACCACTCACACACAGCTGTACTTTAATGACATGGCAGGCAGGCACAGTTTGGTTCACTGTCTCTGACTGATTCAAGGAGTCGAAAAGCAAATATGTTGTTTTAATTTGAGTTTGTCTTAAGAGGGATTTACAAACCATCGCGTTTGTTTTTATTATTTCCGACCAGCATCCGAGGCGTTTGTTCTGAAGCTGCTTTATGGAGATTCAAAACAGAACAATCAAGTCTGCGGAGAAACCACTGATTTGTTTACTGGAATTTGTCACACTTTCCCAGACAGAGATGATGTTAAAACCGCCGCTTGTTTCACTGTTTCTGAAGTAAATAGCTGTCTGCTAATCCAGTCTTCCTCGATACCTCAAGGGGATTAAGAACATACGACACAAATAGCAACCACGAAAAAGAGGTGGGAAGAGTGATGCAGGTGTGGCTGTGACAGCACGTTGGACTGGGAAGCATCTAGATCAACACCGTCCGAGGGGAGGAAATGAATGGAAACCCCTCGCTCCCTGAAAAGTCGTAGACGAAAAGTTATGGCGTAATGAAAGATCTAATTACTCCTTCTTTGTGCGTAATTAATTAAAATTACCCGCGCACCCTACTGCTCTTTGGAAAAATAATACAGATACAATCTGCGCAATTAGTGCGTATCACGCTGTATGATGGCCACGCTACGCCTTCATTTCCTGCTCATTAGGGGTTGCTAGATTAACCAGGGTGGGGGGGGGGGTTACTGGAAGGATGGGCAGAAGATGGCCGACACAGGTAGGTCCTAATGTCACAGCCCTCCCCACACATCGTCCTCACCCTCCGACAACAGAGAGGACAACAGGGACACAGTGGAGCAGGTGGAGCAGGCTGGTGGGACGCCACGCCGCAGAGACGGCGTCTGAGCCAGCTGCCTCACGCTCGGCCGCCATCTGAAGCTGGGCCCGTGTCGGCGGCGGCGGTGCTAAAGGTCAAAGGGAACACGGATCAGTTGAGATGCTGGATGGCTGGACAATGAGCTTCCCCCCGGCCTCGGCTAAAGGACAGAGTCCTGCCACGGGCAGATAAGACATTTCATCTGGCCACCGGGGCGCAGGGCTCCCAGCTCAGTGGGGGATTTCCCAGCAGACCATGTGGCCAGGCGCTTCACCCTTTTCTCTCCAGCCCCAGTCCTCTTTGCTCCTCCCCCCCCCTCTATTCTTCCTGCTATCTGTCTGTCGCTGTCTCTCACTCTGTCCGTTGCGAGGTGTTTCTAAACCCCGGGTGACGGCCGTGAAAAAAATATGTGTTTATCTGGACGCATCAGGGGCTTTTTCTTCTTTCCGTATTTATTATTTTTTTCTCTCCCCCCCTTTCCTCTATCTCCTGCCTGTTGTGGTCGGAAAACAAAAAAAAGGAAAAAAAACGTGGAGACAGATTTGTTCTCTGGCGTCTGCTCGGACTCCGGCTCGCTGATAACACAGACACAATTAGGTGGACAACATTCCCTCAATAATCAGGGCAGCGGCGCTGCATCTCCTGCGCCCAGACGAGGCGAGCTCGCCACGACAGAGAGGAGAAAACACGAAAAGAAACAATGAGGTATTAGGCTGGAAACAGCTTGAAAATAACACTACAGGGTGCACTTTGTAAGGAACACTGGGCAGTGGCAAAGGCATCATGGTCTGTCTGTGTCTGTCTGTGTGTGTGTGTGTGTGTGTGTGTGTTGATCCCCAAAGTCTGAGAGAAGAACACCTAGTTACAATAGCAGCCACAAACCTGAGGATATCAAACAATTTTGGCCCCTTTTCTATTTTCTTTTTTTTCCCCCCCAACAAACACATCAACACAATAGTTTGTCGCAGTAATCTCATTACGAGCAGTGTGTAATATGTATGTGTCCGGAGTGCATGTGTCTGCCTGGGTGTATACATTAACACTGGGAAAGGTCAGACATGGAAAAATAATCAAATAAATACGGGCCAGCTCAACCATGGGCTTGAATAGATATGAGATTTATTTATTCAGAAGTTGAATTTATACAGGAATATGTTCCTATAAATGGGTTTTAAACTTTCAGAACAAGCGGAGGACCACCCCCCTCCCTCCCCAATTTTTTTGTTTCCTCGAGAATTTACTTGTCATGCAGCAATGAATAAAGGATGTGTCCCTGCGCCCACAGAGGAAACACTGAAGAAAACAGAAAAAAACAGCCTGACACGACTTCACACGTCAAACAATTCAATGACGATAATGAACAAAGAGCCTAAATGCATTCCTCCAGCTACGTCTGAGCAGCACAATACAAGTTTCTTTCTCGAAAACTGCATCAGAAATAATAAAATGTTTATCGGCATCTGTGGGTTGTGTGTTTTTTCTGTTTCAGTTATTTGTGGTGATCTTCAAACGACATTCAAGACATTCAGTGTGGATATTTCCTAAGAAATCCTATTTTTCTCCGTTATCTCCTATGTTGACAGATATCGTCCCTTTTTGTTTGTTAACCCGGACGAAGTGGAAGTGAAGGTCGGTTCAAGGTTAACCTGTTTGTGACGCTTCCACCTTGACCTCTGAGAGACGACCAGCACACGCGGGTCTTCATCTGTCTGAACCCGTCCACCTCCTCCGTTTTAATTTCACACATTTACTTCACTCTGACCCATGCCGCACAGTTCAGGCTTTGAGGTTAACACACACACACACACACACACACACACACACACACACACACACAAAGCATACGTGTGCATCTGACTGGCTGTGTCCCAGGGCCATGGGCATCGTCAGCAAACTCTCTTTGGCTTTAATCCCTCTGAAAGTTGACCTGCGTCATACCATCAGCAGAGTTTGAGATGCTAGCTGAAAGATGACCTGAATGATAGAAAACTGTCAAACACCTGGATTCATCATCACTGGTCAACCAGTAACTGGGTCTGGAGGGTTCCATGATCGAATCCTGGCATGGGATTCTGGTTTTCAGGATCCGGTTTCCTCCCACAGTCTAAAGCAAGGATATTTAGGTCGACTGGAGACAAAATTCTGAGTGTGAGGGTGAATAGTGTGCGTGTGCGTGTGTGTGTGTGTGTGTGCGTGTGTGTGTGCTGCATCTAGTTCAGGGTGTATCCTGTTGCCAGGACCAGACTGCATAGACGGTCCGACCAGGCCAATTATCACATGAATTTGTCACATCTCCAGTATTGAGGCCAATTACAAACGTCAGGAACACGGCTGACAAATGGTGATTCTGTGTCGAGGACACTCAATGACACCCCAAAAAGTCAAAAACACTGGCCTGCTAGACTTTCTTTCATATCCCGGCCTAGTTTATCAATGACCCTTAACGCTGACCAATAGGACCAACAGTGGGACTCAGGTGTACGGCTTGTGATTGATCATAATCAATAAAGATATACTAGTAGTGCTGCCAGTCATCTCACCCAGATCCAACAATACATAACTGCAGTCGAAAACACAAGTCACTTTAACTTCCAAAAAAGAACACATATAGAGCCACATAAGGGCACCAGCCGAACCTATAAAAACGAAGATCAAGTTTCAAAGACCGAGGCAAAGTCATAAAAGAACACGGTATCGAGTGAATACAATGCTCAAGGACATCATCCAGGAGCAAAGAAGAATCAAATCAGCCTGTAACAAACATCATTATGCTGATCAAAAAAAAAAAAAAAAGGAGAGAAGAAATCACAGTTACAGGGACATGAGGAGGAGGAGAGGTGTGGAGCCACAATAAGCATGGCAAATGAATATATAAATAAAATATTGGCACATCAAAGAGCTCCATTTAGAGAAAGAGAAGAAAAAAATGATGTTCGAGCAACACACAACGAATGTAACCGAGCGGACTTGGTGACAGAGAGAAACTGCTGCGGGAACCATTCCCACATTTGTTTTGTATTAAACCAACACTAAAGAAGATGTCAAAGGCTTAAATACATTCATATGTGGAGATATTCTTCAGTCCTCCGCTCTTCCTCTTTTCATTTCCACGGTGAGGGTATCGGCCATCAAAATTAAAACGTATTACACAACTCTCCCTCAGCGGGCCATGCTTTATTCATGCCTGGCTCATTGAATAACGCATGGCGTGCTGGGGAAGAGTTCTGCAATGTGCTTTCATTTTGATGAACTTGAACCTCGCCGCGCGTGGAGCAGCTACTCTGGTCCAGCCTCAGGAGCTTTGGTCAGCGCGGGCATCAAACGTCTTTACATGAGCATCAGATGTGGATTCAGTGTCCGCACCAAACACCAGACCACCAAACTTCTCACAGCCGTGAAGCTAAACTCGTGTTACACTCGGTGTTCGATTAAAAAATGGAAGATATGGATGTTCCTCTGCCGTCTGTCGATGGCTGTAATGAGTGGAGGTAGATGAGGTCAAACGCTGCAACCTAATTGTTGATAATGGGCCAATAGTGGGCAGCTCTTCCCGATTACCGCTTGACAAGCCCGAGACAGAGCTACTAATGATTTTAGCAGGTAATGGCCATGAGTTTTTGGGGTGGGGGGGCTCCTTCACAATGTGCTGCTTGAGTTAAGACCGTGGAACCTTAATATTTGCGGCCACTTGGGTCAGAGCTTCTTCGGCCTTGCCCTATCGATTTTCACAGAGCTGCTGCACCTCGGACACATGTGCAGTACATACACACACACTGTGGCGCGTCACGCACTGTTAAAGAAATGTACCCCCCAATCCTGCTCGATTAGCATCATGACTTTCTTTTCACTCATGTGAGGACTTCTGGTGTGCGTCTTCAACGGAAGGCCGTTAAAGCCACAGCTAATTAACGCCTGGGAAGAAGGACGCCTGCAAAGCTCCGGCCACAGGAACTCAGCATTTCTGCTGCGTGTGTGCGTACGTGCCAGCGCATACATCACGGCCGGTGCAGGTTCTCCTGTTGCCGGCGTGCCTATATTTGCCCGTGCTTGGCCGGCTCTGTTTGTGTGTGCGGCGCTGGAATATTCCTCTGAGCACTTCTCCCCGAGCTTCGCAGGACTCATGTCTGCGCTGAATTTCAATGACACCTCTATAAAGATGGGAGCAGATGTCAGGCAGCTTCCCCGAAAGTCAGGTAGAAGAGTGAGTGAGAGAAGCCGAGTGAGTAAGACCCAGCGCACACTACAAGGTGCAGGAGAAGTCTTCGGTTATGAATCTATCCGGACGCATCGTGTGAGAAAATGTGTCTTTTAACATGGTATATGTGAGAAGTCCACTCCAGACTGACAGTCAGCTTCTGGATAGGTTATTTTTTGAGACAATAAGATCATTATGGAGACTTATAGATTTTTTTCTCTCCCTCTCTCTCTCTCTCTTTCTCTCTCTACCAGCTCAAACTAAAAATAAGCCCTTGCACTGACTCATCCACTGTGCTTTCAAGATAATGCACTACACTCCAACCACTCACCAATCAATTCAAGGTCAGCGAGTGGTTCGATATTGTCCCAAAAGTTCCCCCCAAAGCACAAAGACGGGAGGCGTTTAAATTGCAGTCGAGGTGAGAAAGCGCTCAAAATTTCTACACTATGCAATGAAAGTGACAAATAATGACAGTGGGAAAGTTCTGGAGCCTCCTTGGCACTCGTCTCCCCACTCCTGTACTTTTGGCTCTAGTGGTGGAGGGGGTTATCAAGTGAGCTGTTAAGCAGGTAAAGTCACACAGGATCTAATTTAGGTTTTCACTGAGGTCTCTGCTGCATTGATTGCAGTGTGAGGGCCTAATGAACTCTGAAGTCTGCGCGCGCTGCTGTGGGAACTCGGGTATGAAGCCAAGAAAGAGCTGCAAGAGCTACCGACTGAAACTTACAACACAAAAAACAAAAAAGAGGTTTGAAGACAGGAAAACAACACCGAAACAATGAATAAATAAGCCAGAATACCGACTTTGGTTTCTAATGCGTGGCCTGCTTTATGCTCGCTGCGTCCTCGCTCGGCCCTCGCCATTACCAGATAAATCATACATAGAGCCGGCGCTCTACGGGGGGGCCAAAGGTCCGGCTCCGTCTGACAGCCTTCCACGCCGCCTCGGCCTCCCTAATGATTCGGCTGGAAAACAACCCCGCGCTGAGAATAAACAACACTTCAATTACCTTTTGTTGACTTAAAAAGTTGCGAGAGATTACGCGTGTAGACACAACGTGAGGCAACAGATCACGAATAGCACCCTCAGCCAGAGAGAGACGAGAAGTTTGTCTAGTCGGGTTGAGGAGGCTTGACTAAGCCTGAAAGCTAATAGAGAGCGCTATAAAGGGATTGCCGGTGATAAGAACTAAAGATATTACATCGGGGTTTGTTAATCCCACATGCGTTTGGGTATTTCTGAATAGATTAGACACTCACACACACACACACACACACACACACACACACACACACACACACACACACACACACAGGAGGCTGGAAGCGCACACACTCTTCATACAGACACGCCCAGCCGCTCTGTGTTGCTCAGGCACTCTCCGAGGTCCGGTTAGTGCCATTGTGTTAGATGGAGTGTGGTGTTATTTCTCACAGTCCTCCAGGAAGTTCCTCCAGAACCCACGTGTCCCAGATCTGCTGATCAGAACGGATTCAGACCATCGACCATCGCAAACAGGTTCATAGGCAGCCGTCTGCGTCTCAGCAGCGAAACAAGAAGGGCGAGAGGATAAAAAAAGCGACTCGGTGCGAGGTGCAGAAGGCTTGGTCCTCCTCCCTCTGATGCCATGGAGCACCTTGTGAACCCGTGTCAGCGCGGGGGCAGGTCACTCGCTGTCTCACGGCTCTATATCGAGCTCACTCCTGTTCCTGCCCGTCTCTGGCACTCTGGCTAAGGTTCACAGCGCGCTCTGACCCTCATCACACAGCGTCAGGCCGGAGGAGCCGGCTGCCCTCAGGAGCAGCACGCACCCTTTACCGAGCTGCTCAACAACAAGAAGGCAACAGACGGTTAGTTCTGTAGTCTGCCAGTGGTTGACCAATTAAGTCTGGTGATCACAAAAATCAAATCTTCAAATGTGTTATGTGGTCCACAGCTCAAAGATAGTCAAAATGGTCTAATTTAACCCCATATTTTCCTCAAAAGCACATTTTCACATTTCTGTGCACTGTAATCAGAGGCAGGCAGCTTTTTAATGTAATTTCCATTATGTCTTACTTCACAATGTGAAATGTCTCCATTTTGGCAAAAAACGTTCCACCACGAATAACAATAGCTTTGTCACATATATTTCAAAATGAAGACTTGCTGCTCTTAATTACCAAATATTTAGTGATTTACTATACTATGAAATGATGAAAATGTGTGGATCATCCTAAAAGAGTCCTAAACCAGAACATGTTCAGCTTGCAATGAAGCAAATTTGTGTTTATCTAACACAAAAATTGATTGTCGGAGCAATCAAACAATTATATTAATCAATTAGGTGCTTAACAGTGGTACCTTGAAGATATCCACTTTGTTGTCATAAAGGACAAAATAAACCACCACATATTCCAATTCAAAATGGGCAAAGTGACTGGGCTGCTATGGAAATAGCCATACGCTATCATCATTAATGAAGCGATTGGCTCTACTGACACAGATCTATGCTGGCGTGGCCATCCAGCAGCTATGGTTCAGTCATGTGCACACACACAGCGCGTTGTTTCCAGCTTGGTGCCTCTGTTAGCGGGCTGAGTGCTTTGCCTCTTTGCGTTGACCCTCTGCCGGGCTTCCTCTGGACCTCAGCGTGAGGTCAGCGGGACTCGGCGGGCTTCACCTTGACCCCGTGGCTCCGGTGTGGAGAGCGGCCCGGAAACCCTTGTGGGATCGAAGGTCCTGGCCTTGTTGTGTTGCTGGTGCGGTGGAGGGCACGCCTGTCTAGCTCTGGCTGCGACCGGTTAAAGGTGGAAGACCTGAGAGACGGCTAACAACGGCTGCACACTGTAAGCGCAATTTCAAGAGGGGAACTCTGACCAGCGCTGTCAGTGTTTAAGCACATCTGAAACACGTTTTTTAGGCAAATTCCAGTACGCTGGCCCGCAGCTCGAGCACGCAGGCGGACACAGCCAGACTACAGTGAAGCCCTGCGCGCCAGGGGCAGACCGCACAATTTGTTACCCTCTTTACTTAACCTCTGCTCCTGGAATAGCGGGCAATCTTATCATCACAATGCATAACGCCCAGTGCCCATCATTCCTTTGGTCATCCTCTCTAACCTAAAAGCAAACTGCCAAGAATGTGCAACCAATAACAAAGAGGGGATAAAAAAAAAAAATAGGCAGGACAAAAACTGGGCTCAGGTAAACATGATTTGGCAGGGACATTAATGATGTCCAATCCCTACACAGGTTCTGTGGGCAGATTCTGATGGAGGGGGACAAGCATGATTTACGACAATGGTCGCCCGGAGAGAATAGTGATGGGCCGTGCCAGGAGCAGAATGGCCCCGAGCTCCAGTCTGTTTGTGTCTGTGTCCGTGTTTGTGTTTACTGTGCTGACCCTCGACTTGGACAGGATTGTAAATGGGAGTGGAGTGAGCTCTTACAGGTAAACCAACATGAATGTGCACTAAAAATGCCCCCACACACACACACACACTCCCATGGACAGGCTCTGCATTTCCTGAAGCTCAAAGCAGTGGGTTGGGTACGTTGGATTTCGTTATTATTTCTAGGGCGGTCAGCTTTGATCTCCTTCTCGTGTCTGTATTGGGGTCGTCTCATCTCTAATAACCACAGATACATTTCCTCCCCTCTTCCCTGTTAGCCAGATAAATAGGATTTCAAATTGTCTGGTGCTACCCCATCAGAAGGAAAACATGATCTATGAAATATCTTCCCATGAAAAACCCATACTGAGAGATTATCTCCTCATCACACAGACAGCGCCGTTAACAGATAAGGGTGAGAGAGGTGATCCGCACTGAAAGGGAAACACATTGTGTGCGTGTCAGGGAGGCGGGAGCATGTGTGCACGGCCGTGTCTTTTGACGTGCACGTAAATAGAAAAGCAGCCAAACAGATTTTGAGAGAAAGTAGAAGCAAGTGATTTCAGCCATTTCTGTTCACGTCAAATCTAAGAGGGTTCGACTTCTAATCAGCCATTATTGGATGCGTTCACATTGAGGGCTCAGGAAGCAAAAACAGTTTCTCCTAATATCCACACTATTACTTTGTCTCTATTGAGAGGCTGCGGCCCGTTCAATAGCCGTAGAAATACCTATTCATCAAGGCGTCTGTGTCCGGGCCCTGCCTAATAACAGATGGAGAGATCTTTAACTGCCCGTAAACCAAAGCTCCAAACTTGAGAGAAAGCACTTGCATCAGCAGAGCAACAGCAGAGCGAACTCCCTCCCAGGCCGGGCTTGACTACTCCAACAAAGCAAGATTAATTTGCCTGTTGAATTGAGGCCGATGCCCCAGCCATGGCATGCTGCCTAGCTGATGTGGAGGTGCAGCCGTGCCTCCCATGCACCGGGAACATCGGTACAATGTCAACAGTGCAGCATTACAGGGAAAAGATGGAGCTCCATAGCTTTAATTAGAAGACCGGACCATACATTTCTTTATTCGGCTGGGATGAGGTTAAATCCCTGGACCCGAGACAGATGTCCATGGAGCTGGTGACTCAGATACTATAGACTTAGGGTACATAGCAGCAAACCAACACAAATATTAAGATTAATAAGAACTAGAACAATTACAGCTATGCCCAGGTGCTATTGCACAAGGGAGAATTTAGATTGCACTGAGTAAAAGAAGATTATTATTAAGTGGAGTGTGGCGAAGTCCATTAGTAACAGATTAATTAAAAAGATATTGCGAGCACAATATCCCTGAACTGTATCAACATTAGAATTAACAATAAAAGCAGATGTAATATTCAAAAATCTGGGAAACAGGGAGGGGGCCATGTGACCTTGGCTGAACTGAATGCTTAAATACCTCAACCTGAGCTCGGAGAGGAGGATGCGGCTGAAGAGACCCTCAAGAATGACAGAAACTGTAATTATTTCAATGACAGCCGTCGTCTCCACCCTTCCCCTGCCTCGCTCCGCGCCCTGGCGTCTCCGCGCGTTTGTCTTCACGTGCGTGCGTGAGCTAAACCAGCCGAGACAGGGCCAAGCTGTAGCTCCTACACCCACGCCGCTGAAGCCCTGGCTCCTGTCCCTGGCCTCCTTTCTTTTGTTCGCCACCTCTGACAGGTGTGACCTTTGGGCGGCGCCGGTAGCGGCCGAGCCGGCCCCCAGACAGTGGGCCTGGATTAGTCACCATCTCTGAGGACTGTGGCGCCCTGCACGCAGGCGCACGTGAGGCCCGGGCTCTCTCCAGCATGGCCGAAGGGCCCGCTATGAAAAATAGAACACCTAATGCCTGGAGATAGAGACATTCATCAAAGAGTGGGGCCCCTGCCTGCCTGCTTTGTGTGCTGCCTCCTTATTCTCCATTCGCTACTGAGATGCAGAAACAACTCACTTATTGGAGTCATAAAAGAGAGATGGGGAGCTTTATTATTATTGCTGTTAGAATGTAATTTTATTTCTAAACCTTTCTCCCCGCCCTCCTCTGTTGTTTTTCTTTCTCCCCATTCCGATGCTTCAAGTGGTCTTTCATGTAAGAGGGAAAATAAGGATATCACAGTCTCGTGAGAGCAGACATCAACAGATGGATGCGCACAGAGACCCGATCCAGCACAGCAGGGTGCCTCCATTGGCCACCTTCTGAATGACAATCGTGGAAAGACTACTGAGAATACCAGGAGGGGGGCCAAAAAGCACCCTGGGAAATGGTAGCCATGCCAACTGGCACCGAGCAGCCGGACCAGTTAACCTCTGCAGTGAACTGCAAAACCCCTGGGGTACGGCTTGGTAATGACATCTCTTCCTCCGTGTCTTTCGCTCCATCTCTGAATTCCTGGCTGTTGATTCTGGCGAGCCGCGGAGGGACTCTTCCCGGACGCTGACGCGAGGCCGCTTCGTCTCGGGGTTTATTCAAATGCCACGCGGCCAAGGTGCTGGCGATCTGCTGCGAGCCGCTATCTGCAAGTCTAAAGGCTTCCACGCCGTGGCATTTGGAGACGCAGAGTGCAGGCTACAAAACACAGTGATCAGGAAAAATAAGGCGCACGTCCCGTCTCCCCATACATGTCATCATTCAAAACATCTACCGCTCCAAACGGCAAAATGCCAGCGCAATCTGCAGCTGGGAAGGAGCCGCAGAATACCTGCACCTCAGCACCACTGACTCCTTTGAATATCTTTAAAGGTCTTTTAGAGGCTGCCCTGAAGGAGACCAGTTGCTGTTTTACATAATCCCTGGCCCTAGGTGGAATATGTTATGGATACTGTTGGCATGGCCTGTAAGCCTGCTCCTCTTTCACTGCCTCCCCTGCCTTGCATTGATGTGTTTAGTGTGTGTGTGTGTGTGTTTTAACATGAGACAGACTGAAATCATGTATTTTTCAAGGACATTGAAAGCTAAATAAACCAAATAATAATAATAATTTGCCACTGTTTTGGAAGTGATGGGGCTTCAACAGCTATGCTGATCAGCATTGGCCTGAAACACTGGGCTCTTTTCAGTGGGTGAAGGTGGTTTTTCACACTGGGCCTGTACATAACAAACACAGCAGACTATGCCAAAGGCTAGCCGGCAGGATTTCAGATGCACACACACACACACACACAGAGCGCATTTCTCAGTAACACCACAGCTCCAGGTGCCTCATGGGGCTGCTGCCTTCCTTCATGCCTCCCATCTATCCACCCATACCACCGTCTCTCTGATCCTCGCCTCTTTTCTCTCCCTCAAAAACCTCAGGTTTTAGACGGGCCTTCAGTGTGAGAGCTCCCGCTGTCATACACGGTTGTTCGGTGGAGCAAGAGGAAACGGAGGGGGTGAGAAAGAAGATGGGTTAAAAAAAAAAATCAAAATGAGGCAATACTCAAACAATAGTTCAGCAGTGCAACAATCCAGAAGTAAAACCTTCCCCTCCGTTTTGTGTCGAGTAAACAACCCATGAAGAGGAGCTGCGGAAGTGTAAAAGCACTGTTTCACTAATAAGACCTGACACACTGCAACGCTGTTTCATGTACCCAAATGTGTCTGTTTGCTCAAGTGACTGAACATTGCATCAGGCATGTAGATTGTGTTTGTGTGCGTGCCTTTGTGTGTGCGTTCTCTGCCAATGCCAAGGGCCTCTCAGACGTGGGGGGTAAAACGCTCTTTGAGAATGGGATTTAGCAACACACAGGCAGGCTCTGGCATGGCTGCTTCAAAGCGGAGGCAGGCAGAAATTCCTTCTGTACATGTGTGCGCTCAATGTGATTGCGTGCACATTTGCGTGTGTGATGTGCATTTTCTCATGGATAAACCCACCGCCGCTCCAGAGGAAGTTCATCTGAAGAGCTTCCCATGGTAGAGCCGCCACACACAGCACAGTGAGGAGAGGAGAGGGGAGGAGAGGGGAGGAGAGGAGAGGAGAGGAGAGGAGAGGAGAGGAGAGGAGAGGAGAGGAGAGGAGAGGAGAGGAGAGGAGAGGAGAGGAGAGGAGAGGAGAGGAGAGGAGAGGAGAGGAGAGGAGAGGAGAGGAGAGGGAGAGGAGAGGAGAGGAGGGGAGGGGAGGGGAGGGGAGGGGAGGAGAGGAGAGGAGAGGGAGGGAAAAAAAATCATGCTCGGGTGATTTTGAATATTGCAAAATGTATGTAAGAGAGGGGAGTAAGACAACAGGAGCAGGGGTGGAGGAGGGTGAGGCTGCTGGGGGAAGACGAGGTGAGGCATCACCACAGTGAGTAATCACACGGCGTCTCCGGTTTTAGTGAACTGGTAATTTCTCCGGTGCAGATTCTCGTCTGGAGACGACTGCATTAGTGGGAGCTCTATGAGAATACATGACAGCTTTTCTCTAATGTAATAAAAACACAACAGATGCGGGAGGATTACAGCAGGTGAGTGCTTTTCAGAGCGGCACACACACTCCCCCATGCAGAGACTTCCACACTCCAACACACAGACACTCAAATGTATATTACAGTAAATACACTTTGTTTTTTTCTTGAAATCACTTTCCAGGACTTTTCCAGGACACTTTCTTCAGATATACAATGTATATATACATATTTTTTTTCACTTAACCAGATTGCTTTCACGATTATTACGCCCCTACCCCCAGAAATTTGATGAAGATGCAGATGGCTATACTACGGCTACAACTGTGACCAAATAATCCCATATGCTTGAGCAAATCATCCAGGACCAGTCCAGTTTATCCATGGCATTTTCCTTTTTTTCTAATTTTCCAGTTGTCCATGAATTAATCAGGTTTTCAATGATGTGTGGATTGATATACTTGGTATATACGTTCACACATCAACACCTGTATCCAGTCTCATCAAATCCAGCACTGGAGGGGGGTGCTGGTGGAGGGGGGGAACACCATTTAGGCATAAAGCAGGTCAAGAAAATGGATGGATGGTGCCAGATTTGGTTGCCTATGAAGTGGAAGAAATTGTTGCAATATTATTCCAGGGCGAACACATACATACACACACGCACACACAGAGTGCATGTCTTCAACAAAACGTCTGAGATGAGCAGTGCGAGCCACTGGTATCTGTCCTGAATCATGGCGGTCTGTAATAGAACATGAACATATGACTTGCCCCAGAATCAGCCAGCGTTTCATCTCATTCCGTTCGGTTTAGCTGACCGTAACCCTGCCTGGTTCCACCGCCCTCGCCCGCCGCCCCACACCCCGATACGCCTCCTCCTCCAGACTGAGGAGTAGACTACGCTGCCCAAACTTCTTCTCGGTAGGCTACTCCCTGCCAGACCGCCAGACACCCCGGCCGGCCAAGTTAAAAGATTCATAATTTGATCTGAAAATTAGTTATCCAAATTTGCCCGGCGACAGGGACAGGATTTTATGATTTTTTTTTTATTTTTTTCCGAACAGACAGTTTTCCAGGGCTGCCTGACGACTGACAAGGAGAGAGAAGAGAGGGGGGGTGAAATGAAGGAGTCTGCCAAGATGCCAACCATAAAATTCCATCAGCCAGAGGACTTTACTGCTTGGGGCGCTCGCCCAATGGGCAACAGGCGATGGGCAGAGGGAGAGGGAAGGGGGGAGAGGGGGAGAGGTATGAAGAGGAAACAGATGGGGGGAAAGGACAAGGATTTACGATGGGTGACGCTCTCCTTTTAACCCCAATATTTGCTAAGAGGGAAAAGGATGGCAAAATTACATTACGGGGGGCCACAATCAATAACCACAAATATCAAACGGCCCCTGACTCCTGCCCATACACAAGTCTTTACGTGGAGGGACACTATTTAGAGTTTGCACTGGCTGCCCGAGAGAGAGAGAGAGACAGAGAGAGAGAGAGAGACAGAGAGAGAGAGAGAGAGAGAGAGAGAGAGAGAGAGAGAGAGAGAGAGAGAGAGAGAGAGAGAGAGAGAGAGAGAGAGAGAGAGAGGGAGGGAGCAGAGTCGCGTTCCTCTCTGCAATCAAGTGCTACTGGGCATCATGGCCCTGCCTTAACTTCATCTTTCACGGGTCACCAGCGAGGTACCATTAAACCGCGGCGCAGAGTCAATACTAATGAGAGAGGACATATTCCAAGTGGAGCTGGTGACAGCGAGTGTATCAGCACAGCCTTTCCCCACCACTATCTGCCTATCAGTGGGTGAGCAAGGCCATGCTGGAGATTAGGTTTCAAGAGAAATACGGTGAGTGAGTATGACTTGCCTGTCACTGCATCTACAAACACCTCAGAGAGTTGTCACAATAATGGAATTTTTGTTTGGAGGGATGGTGGTAGCAGTGGGAACAGAGCACACAGATAAACAAGAATATAGGCTCAGCTGTCAGCGCAGATGTGAACCGGGACACTGGATCTTCAAATCTAATTCTGCTTCAGCAGAAAAAACATCAGCGCTGCGATTTGTTCCGCGTGTCATGATGAGCAGACAATTATGGCTGCCTTTAATAGCCCAGGTTGTGGCGAATGTGCGGAGAACACGTTTATGTCTGACCCCACTTTAATCACGTCTGCCATCGAAGCAAAACCAGAATCAGTTCCCCACCACCCGACGTGCACAGGCAGAAACATAAAAGTACAAGAGCTGTTGCAACCTGAGCTGTTCAATGCCTTATCCATATTTATATCTGAAAGTTACGCAATACTCCATATTGACAGTTTAATCACAGAAAATATCCACAGAAATATTGATTGCCTTTTTTTTCTGGCTAGTGCTTCTCTAAAAAAAAAAAAAAACAGCAACTTTTTGCTTTTCATTTTCAAGTTTCTCACCAAAGTACTCTTTTTTTTTGTCCTCCTCGCAGTGCGAGAGAGAAAGACTTGACTGATTAACATGCAGAAAGGTGTATTCAACCTGCTATGCACCAGTGACGGCAATAATGTCCCGCCATGGACGCCAAATCCCTGGGGTTTAATCACCTCCGCACAAAGACTGGAGAGGAGGAGAGCATCCTCACTCTGAGCAGGAGTAACATTAGCTCAGTCAGCCTAAGACAAGCATCACATTCATGGACTAACAATGGAGCCAAGCGCTGTGGTAAATTGGCCTGTATAAGCCCCATAAACCATTTCAGATAATGCGCAACTGGTTAGTGGGCAGACATAATGAGGTTTATCGCATTGTAAATGCGCACAATTGGCCCCAGTTTGGTAAAATAGGACGAATGCACACGAGCGCCGGGGCGTGAACTTCTTTAAGCGCGTCTGAGAGTTGTGCCGGGCGAAAGTTGTGCGTAGCTATCATTATTCAACAAGCAAGATGATTTAAAAAGCTTAAGTAATTTATCACTGAGTGCACGCCTCAATCAGAAGTCAAGGATCCTTCTATCCGCGCTCTGCTCCTTGTGCTCGGTGTGGACGACATTTGGCATTTCTGATGAGGACTTTCTGGAATCCTCCGGAGCTGAGCGCATTACTATGCAAGTTCTCCCTGGTGAGGGCTCAGTGTCGGGATGATCCCAGTGAGCCGCCTCCCAATTGGCATCCCGCGAACGCACCTGGACTCCTGCGCACAGACACCCACACTGAAAACAATGAAGTAATTGACAACTATCCGACAAAGCCTTTCAGCTTTGGCTCCATTCGAATGCGATGACAATAACAACTAAGGGAAGAGAGAACAGCATACAATGGCCGACAAACAAGCGTGTGAATATTAATGCTGCACTCGGGGAGGATCTGTGGGGACGGACGGGGTTTGACCTTCGAGGTGCAGCCACTGCAGGTGTTTGTTGTTTGGAGACGAGGACAGAATTGCTCATTGGAGATTGGAGAGGTGGGAGGTAGAGTTAACGGCTGTTTATTATTTAATGACATTAAAATGCAGTCCTTAGAGTTTGCATGTTCTACTTATGTCTGTGACGTTTTCCTCTGAATACTCTGGTTTCCTCCAACGGTCCAAAAACACGCATGTTTGGGCCGATTAAAGACCCCAAATAAAACTGCCCCGAGGCAAATGAGATAATGTATGGATGGACACTAGAATGCATGAAAAAGCTGAACCTACCCAACAAGCAGCATATTAGTCACAAACACAAAGACTTAATAGCTAGTGCTGTTCACACTGACATCACAGCAGATGAACAAACAGAAAGGCCAATCATTTCATGACTAATGATAATCCTAAAACAGATTTCATTTACCCTCATTATGACAGATACCTTGATTAAGCCATTCTAGATCGTATCAGCTCTCTGCATGAATTAAGTGCAAACAAAAGAAAACAAAACAATACATTATGCTCTTAGAAGAAGACAGAAAGTAGGGAGATGCAGTAAATGATGTATTACCCTTAAAAAACCTGTGTGGCGTCTCATGTCACCCGCTAATGATTCCACTTGTGAGCAGTGTCTGTCTGTGCTGCCTAACAATACTTAACAGGTGGAATAAATCAAACATTACCTTACTGTTAGAGAGAAAACGCTCACCAGCCTGACAACTGCATGAGACATCAACATCTACTTAACATCAGCACAGAGAGCACAAACAAGAGAAATCATAAATAAGTGCAGAACACGGCTCCAGCAGAACAGACTCATCTCTCTGTATCTCTAGATTATGTTATTGTTAAGGTAGGAGAATCTTACTGATGCTGCCCGACGGTACAAAGAAAATCCATTGTTAAGAAAGAAAATAAACATTTTCATGCATCGTCATTAACCCTGACACAGCTTGAAAACTGGCTTTCGGAGGCCATCGATTTTTACGCCAGCACAGAGTTAAAATTAAACCTTCAAATGTCTACACATTAAGAGGGATCAATCTGTTGCATCGCCCGTGCTCAGCTATACTGTCTGAACAAATTCATGGGCGCTGGGAGGGAAATCAATACTTCCAGACATGTGGAAGAATGCAGTGGGTTCCAGCTTCTCCTCACCACTGTTTACAGTGGGGGCAGAAGATCAAAAAGCACAAAGACAAAGCTGTGCCAACATGTGCCAGCTGTGTCATTGTTCTCACGCAGGGACACGTGTGAGTGCGTGTGCCTGCCTCTGTACCTGTGCTTGGGCTCAGCGCTGTTGCTTATGTGCACTGTATGCTTTTGAAAAGATGACAGGTGGTGGGAGGCTAGTAGATCTTTGGAGACTTGTCACAGTGTTCCGGTTTATGAGCCAATGACAGGAGACACACACCCATCCACATCAAAGTTTATTACAGTTCATCACCTCCCCACCTGCAGTGTAATGACATTTAGCCAATCCTATAAAAATCCCAGGAAACCTGTGGGTATAAATCAATGCCTTTCCACCTTTCCAGCTGCTGCTCACATTCATTATTAAAGCCTCCACATCGTTTCCAATACAGTGTGAGAGTATGCTCTTCTGACAAGCATGTGCACAGGTTTATATATATATATGTAGATATAATATATGTTTATGCCTGTCTCCCACCAAAATGTGGCTCGCAACACCAAATGAAAAGACATTAATACACAGACATGGAACACACATGCGCATCTAAACACACGCAACAAACACACCAACCCCCTCACCCCCCCCCAGCAGCCCCGTGGAAAAAAGGATCAGTGTGTATCTCAGCTGACAAGCAGTTTACATAAAATCCCATTCGTTTCATCGAGGCAACCCCGGTAAGTGTATGGTTTGTTGCAAGCTGGCATGGGGCTGCACCAGCTCCACCTGTCTGGGACTGGGGTTTATCTGTTCTGGGGGGGGGAGCAAAAAAAAGCAAAAAAAAGCTGTCCACATCTGGCAATTTCCCTTCCTCTCTCACTTACCTTATGCCTAATCAGATACAGATGTAATGCTTAGATTGAGTCCGAAATATGGTGTAATGACAGAGGCACTTTCAGCGTTACGGCGTGTTAGTGTGTGTGAGAGAGAGAGCTTCTGCACCTGCGTACATGCACAATGTGTGTGTGTGTGTGTGTGTGTGTGTGTGTGTGTGTGTGTGTGTGTGTGTGAGATGAGGGTCTGTAGCACAGTGAGTGACTACCCTCTGCAGGCAGGCGAGGAGCATGTCAGGCAGAGCAGAAACGATGAGAAACAGGGACGGTACAGTCGAGATTTAACGGCTGATGTACAATCACTTTCCATATGGGGGGGAGGGACGGAGGGGTGGGGGGGGGTGAAATCATCTGGCATGTGATTGCTTTGAGTTTATTTTTGATTATTAGCAGTCATTCGTCAGCAGCATGTATTGCGAGGCCTGACGGCTGCTGGTGCTGTTTTCGAGAGGAGAGGACACACTTTAAGGATCGTTTTGCCAAACTGATGATCTCTGCACTGCTTTTTGACTGCTCGCTGAGAGCCATTACTTACAATGAGCCATCGGAGCAGACAAGCACATTATCAAAGGCACAAAATATCTTTTCATTGTAGTTGTATTGTACACAATTACGTTGTTAAAAGGAAAAATGTCTTTTGTTTTTTGTTTTTTTCCCTGGGGGCAATCTGTGTCTGAAGTGCAGCTCGTTGAGGGCGTTTGTCATATCCGCCACGTTGTGCTTTAACGTTAGCACCTTCCAGACGTCACATGAATCTCTGAAAAATGATGCTACCCGTCATTATAATCAGTTCTGAACTGCCGAATGGAAACTGACATGGGTTCAATTGTGCTGTGATGGTTTTCATAATAACATAATCAAAATGTCAAGGACCGAATCAAGTAACATCACAGAATTCAGCCTTCATTCATTTGGCAACTTGAATCAAGGCTGTCTTTATACCTGATTGCTCGATATGACTATTCCAGCGCACCTTACGTGCCTTTGGGCTTGAATAGCAGCCATCCACAGAGGAGAGAGCGGACCTATCACTACCACCGGAAAAAGGTGCGCGCGCCTGCCTCAGCCACGCCACATCCACATTTCCATTTCTGTGGAGACGGGAGGTACATCACGCTCTGTTCCCCATAGGTTAAACAACAGCAGTGGAAGTGCCTCATTGCTGCACATCAAAAAAAAACAATGCACTGCATGGGTCTCTGAATGAGCCATTGAAAGGAAACAGCCAGTTTCCAGTCAAGGTGAGCATCTTGGGATGATGAGCATTATTTAGCGTGCTGAGGTTGTGCGGGAGGCGAGCGAGGCGAGGGAACGACGCGTGCTCGAAGACTGCGTCTGAGGGGTGAAACATACCGCTCGCCCCTGCTGCAGCTCCACTTCCTGCTCCCTGCCAACTGTACGCACTAAACTGTTTTTTGGGGAGGGGTGCATACGTGATTACTTAAGGAGGGTGCAGCGTATCCTCTGAGGACATCTCCTCTACCACACACACACACACACACACACACACACACACACACAGGCACTCCCCCCTCTCTCACAGCGTGGCTTTCTAGTCCACTGCCCTGGCTTTTAACACGTGTTAAGTACGGAGGTCAGCCGGATGCTAGGGGCCTCTCTGTTCTGTTAAAAAGAAGAATCAGCTTATTAAAAAAGTGAACTCCAGAGGAGGCATGCGTGCTCCACCTCCCACCGCACACCACCACTTTACTAAGCTAATTAGATACTCGGGCCAGTAGCTGGTGTCAATGGGGGGAACAACATATTTCACCCTGTCAGCTTCGGCCGATGACCTCGGCCGAACCGTGGAAACACGGCTAAGGCGCTTGATGTCAGAGCTGCCTGGTGAAATCAGCTCATCTTTATAAATAACTACAAGCCGGTGTCATCAATTAGCTGTGATCCTCCAGGGTGAGGTGGACTGTTTATTCCGCACGGCTACGGCTGCGTATGAAGTTGCGTTGCATGCTGAGATGAACTCTGCCGGAACTCATAATTGAGCCGCAACTTCCCTGAACTAGCCATCGCAGGATACCACATCAACATTTCTCTGGAAAAAAAAAAAGATTCGTTGTGTGAACAGCGATTGCTCCAGCTTCACCTCTGACAGTACGGCCCCGGCGTTTCATCCGTCCGGGCTCCCGTAATCACGGCCCAGCTTGTGCCGGGACCGGAGCGTCGCCGGGAGGAGCCGGGGAAAGGTTGCCGGGTATTTTCAGTGTGTCTCCTTTAACGATCACTTACTGATTGCTTCCCCGCGCTGCCTTCTGGCTCGGCAGCCTGGATCTTTGATTAGAAGAGACTCCCCCATAATCACAAGTGTATGATTATGGCATTAGGCCGGATTCTTCACATCAGGATTTGCAATCAAGAAATTGGCGTCAGAGATCGATACAGTGCAGCACCTCATCTGATGGCGGAGAGCAGGGAGATGGAGATTGTGTGTGGGAGGAGGAGGAGGAGGAGGAGGCTTAAGATCAATTAGGAAGCGACTGCCACATCCAGACATTACTTTTAATCTTCTAATGCATCGGCATAAAGGCACGAGGGCCCAATGTTTGTCGGCTTCTAAGCAGGAGGAATCGATCCTGTTCGCACGTCCCGGCTGCCGGTCCGTCCTAGGCCGTTTCAACAGCGTTCAAGACAAATTGAAAGGAGAGAGCCTAAATCCTCTTACCCTCCTCCCCTAAGTGAAGAAACTGTATTTGATGTCACACTTTAGGTGAGGCTGAAACACTTTAATCCTTTGAAATAGTTTCTAATACATCTGAATACCTGGTTAATCTCTCAGATGTACTACAGTCTACTGTAGTGCTGGAGGCTTGCCTACTGTGTTGACATCCTGTTTCATCATACTGATATGTCAGGCATATAAAGCCAGGTAAGAGGCCCTGATTGACCTGCACACTCACTCAAAAGACTTGGGGAGGGAAAAAAGAAAGAAAAAAAGCCAGATGTGAAAGTTTTTATTTCCTTCTATTCCTTTACTATGAGGGCAATTACCAAACTCAGGACTGAGCACCACTGATACAGACAGATGATTGTACTGTGGGCGATTCTGTTTCACTCGAGGATCCAGACTGTCTCGAGCAGATTCATGCGGCAATTGTGGCGGAAAATAATACGGGGAGTCCGCGTGCTGCGTGAAGCCCTTATCAGTGTAGTCAATGTGGAGTGTGTGGCTCATTCAATTAATCAGGCATCATTTAAACCAGCAGGCTCTGTGACAGGGGACCCAATCACTGGTGGAAAAAAAGCCATTCCCGACATTCCCACTCCACGTCCCCTGCACTAATGCGCTGTGGCAACCTTCTAACTATCCAATTCCAGAGCCAGACCCCCGCGGTTTGCACAGTCCCTGCGCTTCGTCCAGGTCCCCGTCGCTTCTCTTTCATTAGACCGCACACCTCTATCAAAGGGGAAATGTGTGGGAGGAGGGAGAGGCTGAGGGGCGAGGGAGAGCCGCACCTCCATCTCGCGTCACAAAGCTGCCTCTGAGGTACGAGGAAGAGGAGGGCGAGCGAGCACCGGTTGATAGGGAGCGAGGGAGAGAGAGAGAGAGAGAGAGAGAGAGAGAGAGAGAGTACGAGTGGCGAGGGAGCTGGATGAATGTGCTCCAACATTACAAGTCTGAGGAGTTCAACGAAAGCAGAAGAGCTGAAAATGATCGTTTTATCTGCTTTGCGTACGTGCACACACAAACACATCCGCTGTGTGTGTGAGTGTGTGTGCGTGCATGTGTGTGGATAACGCTGCATCAGAAGAGATATTAAAATTTCAGAGACTAAAGCACAACTACACCGGCAAATCACAGTAATGAATGTCAATTACTTTTATGTGTCTACAGCTTCATGAGGTCTAATAATCACAACTTTAATATGTGCTTTTCTGAAGCAACATGAGGCCAAAAAGTCATTACCAGAACTGCAGGCTCACATACATCAGTCATACGCACGCGCACACACACACACACACACACACAATAAAACCTGAAATGTGGGGAGAGAAATCTGTCTTCAAAATCTTGACAATATACTCCATTTACCAAACTACCGGCTGCAGAGACATGAGACAGCTCTCCCCACAAAAACAGAACAAGCCGCGGCTTTAACCGCACATTAAAATAACACGTTCCTAGCAGTAATCTTTAAGCCTCACCAAACCTGGGAATTTTAAGAGATGGAAACAAGGCAAAACACTCTTTCTCGGCATATTTAAGCATTGTGTGTTGGTTTTTTTTTGCATTCTGAGACAGTTTAAGGTTATTGACGAGCAAATTACACTCTGGCTGTTGCACACAATGAGCTTTTTATTGTAAAAAAAAGAGGAAAAGAAACGTTCCATCAGGGCTACATGGCGTCTCAGTGGTAAATGCTGTAACTGCAGGGGAGAAATGCCACTGCTTCACCTGCCTTTTCAATCGATTGATTGGTTGATTGGAGACTGAGTCATGTGAATCCCTGCTCTCTGTGTGCTGCTGGAGGTGGGCATCAGCAGACACTGCAGAAACCGCAACTACATCAAACTTCACTCTAACTTCAATCAAAGTGCCAGTTAATAACAACATTATTATGAGCAAACAACGTCCACTAGCCCAATAAACCTAAATCTACCCATAATAAATGGTCCAATGAGAAATGTGAGAATTCAGTGAGAGCATTTTCCTTTTACTTTACCACAAGTATCGTGGAGGATGATGTTTCCACCTGTCTGTGTGGAGCTAGTATGTCCTCCTTGTGTCTGCGTGGGTTTCCTCCTACACCCCAGAAACATGCATGCAAGTTTGATAGGACATGATGTGCACTGGAATAGGCTGATGGAGGGATGGATGGACGGATGACACTTCCCCTCATATTCCAGGCTCAATCATCAATAGCAACATGAATTCTACAAAATCAAATTTAACAATCACAAAATTAATACATCTGGAGGTGATCAATCATGGCTGCAAACCGCATAAACATCTTGTTCATCCCCCTCCTGTCAGGGTTTCTGTGTACAAACCGTTCAGTTCAACTGAATGACAGCACAACCAGAAAAACTGTCTCTGAAGGAATAATGCAGCCCTGCTCCTTAATAGCTATTCTTATACAGTCTGTTGTTTGTTCCACACTCTGTGTGTGTGTGTGTGTGTGTGTGTGCACTCAACAGTGAAGGGAAAAGCAGTCCTGCTGACAGATTCCAAACCTGACCTGAACGATGACCCCGAGCAGCAGCAGCCCATGTAGAGGAAGATGGACAAGCTGGCAGGATGCCCGAGACTGCAAACATCTTCTCTTCTCTGGGCGCTCAGAGGGATCGACAGAGCTCTGGAGGTGCCCAGACCGCTAGCACAGACCCCCCACCCCACCCCCCAACACACACACACACACACGCACACACACACACACACAGACGCACAGACGAACAAATGGTATTCTGTCCCGCAGAGGAAGTTATAACTCTGCGGTCCTTCGACAGCGCGATGATTAAAAAGGTGGAGTGAAACAGAGAATGAATAAAGGGAGAGAGAAATTGGCAAAATGTTCAATGCAACTGTGTGACTGGCCTTCGCTGTGTGCGTAGCCGGGGAGAAACAATGTAAAAGCCTGAGTAATTTCTACAAGAGGGACCGTGTGACGACTCAGTTAGATGTGAAATAAAAAAAACAACATAAAGCAAAACCACGCTAAAAGCCATCCGCTGTACTCGTTATGCCGACAGGATATGCAATATCCGACCTGCACGTTCCACACAAGTTTTTTTTTTTTTAATTTTGAACCTTCCAGCAAACTCAATATACCTTTCTGAAAGCACAGCCCACTTTCAGAGGGAGTGAGAGCAGCGGGAGGATATTATTCAGCGGTTCAGAAACGCTCAGACACACGCACA
Organism: Karalla daura; assembly: GCA_029224185.1. NCBI lineage: Eukaryota > Metazoa > Chordata > Actinopteri > Chaetodontiformes > Leiognathidae > Karalla > Karalla daura. Next base: position 5,500,790 of record CM055195.1, read on the forward strand.
CACACACGCACACACACACACACGCACACACACACGCACACACACGCACACACACACAGTCGTTGCACAAGTGCCGTTTGGTTGGAGCACTGAAAATCAAACCTTCTGTACTTGGACTCCAATATATATCCGCCATATTTAAGAAACACAGTGCTGCTAGGTAGGATGCCTGGGTTACTTTAAGGGGGAAATGGAGGTGATGGTGTTCAATGAGACGCGTGGCGCCGGAGCCGCGTCTAAACATGAGGGCCCGGCACGTTGGTTAGCCGGCCGGTCCAGAGCGTGCAGGCTGAGATAGGGACAGCAGGCCCCGTGGGTTCCAGCCAGTCAATTTCCAGCGTGGCGTCCCAATTAAAAGGTGGCAGGGCGGGAGAGCTTCCACGGCGAGGCCGGGGGAAAGCGCTTCACAGGCCCCCATCAGAGCGGGAGGACGAGGGCGGCACATGGCACACATCTGAGCCAGCAGTACAGAGAGGAAGCTGGCTGCCAGCTTCAAGGCCCAGCCTCTCGCCCATACGTCGCTGCCTGCCGCCAGCACGCCAGACTCCGTCACTACGTTATTTTCAGTCACCAAGACGAGTTTTAACAGCACAAACAGCACATGTGCTGCGGTTTGATAAAGATGAGTACCTCAGACAATGGAGAGCAGAAATCAGTTCTTATAATATTGGAATAATTACGGTTATTAACACTGGCGCTGCAGACTTCAAAGAGTCGTCGAGTGTGTTTTACTGAAGCTGATATCCAATTCTTGCATTTTCATTTGGGTTTGTTCATTGTGACAAACTGCACATAAAAGATTTCCTCTCTTTTTCCCACAAAGGAAAAGAAACAAAAACAAGAGCCATCTTAAAAACAGCATCTATTTAGCTTTGCCTCGGTCGTCCTCCATTAGTTCCTCTAAACCACACTGGCCAATTACACTTTTTCTTTCATAGCAATTACATTATTTGGGCATTTCTTTCTTATTTGTAGTCATCTGCAAAAGGAGCCCTCGTTATTTTGTTACTGGCTCTCCGTCCTTAAAAACTAATGAAACAGACAGTCACAAATAGGCTGCGTAACCACTGGGCCTGGGAAATAAGTTGCTCTAAAAAGCCTATTGTTTCCTCTCCTTTTTTTCCCATTGATGAACACAAATAGAGACATTAAAAACTATAGCCGTGGTCGTGTTGAGGCCTATAACTGTAATCCTCACAAAACAAAACCTGCACACATAATCCCGCTCTGAGCCTTCACGAACCTCTGTTCCAGGGGACGTTTCAAGGGTGTTTTGATGTTGACAGAGGTCAAATAAAGGGGACGAGTGCACGCGTGCAGAGCTGTGACCTCATCCTCTCAATTATTACAAATTTTTAATGCCCCGCTGAAACATTTATGACAACACTGATGCTATTTCAGGTGACAGAGAACGGATTTGGTTGAAAGCATGAAAACCGTCCCCAGTCTTCAATCCCAGTAGGATGGGTGGGATTTTTTGTGTTTGTGGAGTTTGTATCTCTACGGAGATTCTCATTTGTCCACATCATCGCAATCAAGTAAGCAGATTCTTAAAGACGTTTCACCACTTATTCCCAGAGGACTCTTCAGTTTGGCCTGGCTGGTGGAGAGGCCAGGGAAACCAGGCGGCCCTTATCTCCAGGTATCACCCATGCATATTTACAGGAGGTCAACTGGAGACCCACGGAGAGTTTCAAATCTACCTCAAAATCTTGTTTTATTATTTACTGCAGCTACTTTTGCATTATCATCTAATCTGGTTGTGAAATCCTGTTGTTTTTAAATGTGCAACATACATAAAGTGATGTTTTTTACCACGTATATCCCACCAGCCGGAGCGCCAGGAACAGGAAACTGGCATCACACCATCAATATCATATTGATATGATCTGCGGTCTCTCAAGAGAAGGAGTAGAGGGTGGAAAAAAATCCAACTCCAAGAAAAAAATCCCATCTTCCTAAAGACGTGTCGACTCCACAGCCAGAGATTTTCATCTCTAGACGCCACGAGCATTTCAGGTATAAATCTCTCCGCTGAAAGCATGGTAAATGTCTGGAAAGCGCACACCTTTAGCTTGTGAGCCTCCATCACTTCAATGGCAACACGGAGGTGTTAATGCACGCTATGAAGCCTTTTGCCTTTCAGCTGATGCAACCGTTAGACAATCAGCCGCCTTTATCTGCAACTTCACCATCTCCTGAGGAAGTCCTGCCTCTGCAACCTACAGGCGAGCATATGGATGCAGCCGAGCACACACACACACACACACACACACACACACACACACACACACACACACACACACACACACACACACACACACACACACACACACACACACACACACACACGGGCAGC